>CM028920.1:8677500-9017500 GCA_016801845.1 Polydactylus sextarius | reverse complement strand
CTCGCCATGAGCGCAGTTTGAGGATGACGGTGGTGAAAAGACAAGCGCAATCACCTGCAGGGGTCTCCAGTGAGGTGGAAGTCCTCAAGGCCCTCAAGTCTCTGTTTGAGCACCACAAGGCCCTAGATGAGAAGGTGGGTCAAACTGGTTTTTTTTTTGTTTGTTTGTTTGTTTGTTTTACTTTAAACTGGAAATCAGCTCACAAATTTTAAGCTTATGACAACTCGCATACGAAAACGGGGTCACATATTCTGACAAACCCAAACAGTATTATCACACGACTCTGCAGTTCCCATCAGCTCTACGGCGCATTTTAGCAACCTTCAGCTCAATTCTTTTTCCAGGTTTCTGCCCCACGAAGCTGTTTTCAGTGAAAAAGCACTAAAACCAGACATATAGTCTGTTTAAGTTAGCTGACCTAGCATGAAACAGCAGACACCGGCAGCTAGCTTGTGAAAGTAGTGAGGCATTTAGCAGCTAAATAGCTATTTTTTTCACTCAGGACCAAAAATGTAAGCTAAAGAGCAAGTGAATATTGGACACACTATACTAAATTAATATCAAAATTGTTGCTGCATACCAGCTGGATGTGTAACTATGCTGCTTGCTAACAAGTTAGCCATATGTTCACAGCTTGTTTCCACTTCCCCCAAATGTCCAAAAGATCAGTTAATGCAGGTTTACGAAAAATAGTTTTTGATACTGATCCTTACGTTTAAGATTATAACCTGGAATACAGACACTGACATGCATCTTTTGGACTGACTCTACAATATGTCATAGTTTATAGTGAAGCGATGTCAATTAGAATAGTTGCAGCTCTCGCTTTCTCATAAACAAACAGATGTTTCATCGTTTAAGATCATATTTAAATAATATTTTAAAAAGCGACAATGGCACAGATGATGCGTGTGACTGATCATGAGATAATTTGACAGCTGCTCTGAAATTCCTCTTGTTTTATAAATGCATCTTCCTTTTTATATTTACTGAAGAAAAAATTCAGATTTGCACTTCAGAGCATTCCTACAGATTTGATAAAAGACAATGAATTCTATCAGATTAAGTGAATGACAGTGCAGTGCATCAGTTCTGCTATGATGTGAGGATTTTGGCCTCTGACGAGTTGTTTAATTGGCTCCATCGCTTCAAACTTCTTCTTGCTCTTTTTAAAAAGCTTACATCGAAGGTCAGAAGATGTAGTTGCTTTAGGAGATTGAAAGGGCAAATCCATTTCAGCCATATAAATGCAGCTTGAATCTTAATTTCGCAAATGTGATTATGGCCTTATATCGTTCTTTTCGCCGTTCAGGTGCGAGAGAGGCTCCGTGTGGCCCTCGAGAGGGTGTCCATGTTAGAGGATCAACTTGCAGCGTCTTCTCAAGAGGTAAAGTTCAGCATAAATGATTTTCTGAGTCTCAGTTACTACCTGAGCTCAGTGTGAACAACACCAAGTAAAGAAGAAAACATTAATTCATGTCGTCCATTTGCCCATTTTGTCTCCCTCTTTCCAGGTAATCTCTTTAAGAGACCAAATTAAAAGACGTCAACAAGGGGTGGACGGCGGGAAAGATGTAAGGGAGGGTTTTATGCATGTTGGTTCCAGTTGTTTTTGTGTATGTGTTAGCGTCCAGAAAGTCAGTAGAAATTAGATGTATGGGTTCCATGGTGTCTCAGTGTGATTTCATCTCATCTACAACTCATTTGTATTTAATTGTATTTAACTTCTAACTGAATGTTTTTTCTTCATCATTCTCATTTTTCTTGCTATATTGTCATTATTCCAGCGACTTCCCAATGGTCCCTCTTCTGGCCTGGAGGACGGTGAGCTGGACAGACAGAGAGAAGGAGAGATAGAGAGGCAGAGAGCCGAACTCTCCCAGCTGAGGGAGAGGCTGGCCCTGATGTGCCGGCAGGTGAGTGTGTGTGTGTGTGTGTGTGTGTGTGTGTGTGTGTGTGTGTGTGTGTGTGTGTGTGATCCTGTATCTCTATCAAATCAGAACATTTTCACTACCGTTAGGATTTCACTTCAGGCTTTAAGCGTTTTGGATGTTTCTCAGCAACACTGAGCAACAATCAAAGTTAAAGCTTTAAAAAAAATAATGAATATGTAAAATGACCAGTATCTCTTCTCACTTTGGACATTGTGTGTTAGGTTAAGGTTATGATAAGTGGTAAAGGATTTATTTTAGTGGAGATTGTTATAGTGTTTGGGTTAGTAACATACCAGAGGTAGTCAATATTGGTCTTCACAAGAAGAGGGATAGATATGTACTTTGTTATACGTCTTCCTGTATGTTTTCTAATCTAGTACAATGAAATGAACACTGACTAATATAATAAACTCCCTTGTTGCACTCTGTTAAATGGTGCCAGGTTATTCCACAAGCATTTCCAACAGTACATCTCAATGAGGAGGGGAACAACATATATAGTGTGTCTACTGCATGGTCTCCCTCTCCCCTCTTGTGGCCACATTGACTATTACAGCTGCTTTGAAAAGCCATACATAGAATGTGTAGTGCACAATAAAATTGTATGTAATGGGTCAAAAGTATTTAGATGGAGAACTGAGATGATAAAAGTACAAAAACAACAGTATAAAAACACAGCGTCACAACGAAGCAGATTCTGCACGTTAGTTGTCAACATGTTACACTTACATCAGTGGTGCTTTTTAAACATGTTTCACTGACCAGACAGACATTTGTAGTCGATCCCTCTCATGTCTATTTACGCTCGGTGATGTGGCTGTTAACACTGACTCACGTAGGTTCAAACTGTGTCATCTCGTGTGCCTTCTCTGTGTCACGTCAGGTTGGGGAAATAGAGGAACAGCTTGCGGCCGCCAGGAGGGAGGTGACGAAGTCGGAGGAGGCCAATCAGAAGCTCCAAAGGGAAGTGAAAGAGGTCTGTTGGGCCAATCTGTCTCTTCCTGGCCAAGACCCTGAGCTCCCTCGACTCCCGGGGCTACAAGTGTATATTTGAACACAATGGACATATGTTGTAGAAGTACTAATATGGTTTATTTTGTAATGAGGAGGGAATTCAGATAAATGAAATAGTTATGAGGTGGATTTTTGCTTATTGCCCCTGAAGTCTAAAATAAATGCAGAATTAATAGTAAATAACTGCACCTCCACAGCAATAAAATCGACCACTTATTTTATTTTTTTATTATATAAGTTAAGGAACATTTGGCTTTTATCATGTTTCACGATTTATCACTGTCTCCTTTAGGCTCTTTGTCAAAGGGAGGACATGGAGGAGAGGATTACAACACTAGAACGCAGGTAACTTTTACCATTTGAGGAATCTATTAGTTATTGTCAGGACTCTCACCTTTTTTTTTTCTTTTTTAAAAAAAGCAGAATTTCACTCTTTGGCTTTAATGAACATAGCAAAAGAACCATATGTTTCACCTGTTGTCTGGCAATGTGTTGCAAAGGTGTCCTAACACGTCTTTATACAGGTTGATTTACATAATGTCATTTGCATGATATTTTAATCAAGAATTCAGCTGGGTGAGAAAAAGCATACTGCTAAGCACCTGGCTCACAGTTTACTAAAGGTTCATAGTAACTGATCGTGGGCTGTGGTAACTCAACCCTGACAAATCCTGACAGTTATCATCACTGTTTAAATTTGGTTCAGTAAGATTTAGACTCCTTTTGTAAGATGTGGAAATCAGCTTCTGTCACATTTTTCTTTTTCTTTTATTATTTTATTATTTCAAAATGTAATGAAACAAAAGTTATCTTTTAAAAAAAACATTATTTGTAAAATTGTTACCCTTACTGAACAATCAGGGGATAGTTTTATTAACTCATTAAACTCAGCGCAACATCAGTCTGACATTTGATGGTGGTTTTGTGTTGGATGCAGGTACCTTAGTGCCCAGAGGGAGGCGACTTCTCTCCATGATATCAAAGACAAGCTGGAAAATGAGCTGGCCAGCAAAGAGTCCCTGCACAGACAGGCAAGGAGTGTTTACTGTAGCCTTCACCTTTTGCTATGCTTGCCATTGCTATTGTAATGTTTAGAAACATGAAAATGAGTCTGGTGTGTTTTGGACCTTATGCACATGTGTTTTCGTCTTCGTGTGTCCAGAGTGAAGAGAAGAACAGACAGCTACAGGAACGTCTGGATGAAGCTAAGCAGAAGCTCCAGCAGACCCTGCAGAGGGCAGAGACTTTGCCTGAGATCGAGGCCCAGCTTGCCCAAAGAGTTGCTGCTCTCAACAAGGTACTTTGAGCCTGTGGTATTAAAAAAAACTCTTAAAAACTTCTAGAAACCTCTTATGTTTTGCAGAATTTGGAAATATCCTTATGTTCCATGTAATATAGGCAGAAGAGCGCCACGGAAACTTTGAAGAGCGACTACGGCAAATGGAAGCCCAACTCGAGGAGAAGAATCAAGAACTACAGCGGGTAACATCATTTATTATACTCTACTTATACTGCTACATTCTCCTTAATTGGTGAAATCAAAGAGCACCTCCAGCACCTCTCCTATGTCTTTGTTCATTTTTAAGGCAAGGCAGAGGGAGAAGATGAATGACGAACACAACAAACGTCTCTCAGATACAGTGGACAAGCTTCTGTCTGAGTCCAACGAGAGACTGCAGCTCCACCTCAAAGAGAGGATGGCAGCTCTAGAGGAGAAAGTAAGGAAAAAAAGAATCAGTGGTGCAGTACATTTTGTGGAAAATAAGAATTTAAAAGAGTATATTTATTTTTCTGCTCTGCTAGAATGCTCTGTCAGAGGAATTAGCCAATATGAAGAAAATCCAAGATGATCTTCTAGCTAATAAGGTACTTGTTTCCCTTCTCAGATACTTTATCATTTTATTCTCACATGTTCTGTGTGTTAAGAGTCAAGGTGATTTGTTAATGTTTAACAGTTTTGCTGAACATTCAACTCTATGAAAAGGTTAGAAAAAAAATCCAGTTTTTCGAAAACAGTTTTGTTGAACTTGTCCCCACAAACAAGACGAACATGATGTGATGTGATTGACAAATGGGGGTCATTTTCCTGCTGGAAAAGAAGGCAGATTATAGCCTTTCTCCTTTGTACTTTAGGAGCAGCTGCTTGCTGAGCTGGAGCGAATCCAACTGGAGCTGGATCAGCTGAGAGGCAGGCCCGGTGCTTCTTATTCCAGGTTAGTCACAATGAACCTTTAAGGCAATTTATTTGTGCGGTACAGTATGTCCTACATTTTGTGAATGCTCAAATAAAAACAAAATCTCCCATGGGATACTATATGTATGCTGCCCCATCTGAGCAGTGTTTGTTTACTCTTCTGTTTAGTTTTAATATACTTCTACTAAAATCTATTTTTTAAATGGTAATTACCAATACTGTACCTAAGGGGTATTGTTCTGGCCAGTAACTATGCAAATAATATATACTTCCTTAATTCATATAGATGCGACTCTTTTAATGTTATTTGTTTTTCTAGAGAGACTTGTTTGTTTGTAACTTTACACGCAGAAAATTGGGACATTGTCATTTTCAAATGCTGTGACATAACAAAGGAATTCTTGAATCTCACCATATAGGGCGGGCAGCGTGAGCTCACTTCCCTCCACCCTTTTTCGAAGATCTCTTCCAGGGAGCGCCTCAGAGCTGCGGTACCCCCAGGGTGGAGGCTCGCTCCCGGCCGGCTACGGCAGCTCCTCTAGTGGGGTGGTGGTCAGGCGGGCGCACCGCGGCCGGTGGGGGCCTCCTAGAGATGATAACAAGGTGCTGGGTTCAAGCTGAGATAATGATGTGTTTGCTATCAGGATGATATCATTTCCTGCATCCCGACCTACATTTTTCACTTTTTTCCAGTATGGAGAGTGGGACAGTGGCACTATGTTGAGTTCTGGGTATGAGGGCGGTGTGGAGGGAGGCTGCTCCGATGACGAGGAGGACAGGGAGACTCTGTTCGGGTCAGAGCTTCTTTCTCCCAGCGGACAGACAGATGTACAGACGTTGGCCATCATGCTGCAAGAGCAACTGGAGGCCATTAACAAGGAGATTAAGTATGTTTCAACAGAACTTACAGAATCACCAGTAAAAAATTGTTTAAAAGACCCAAGAACCCGAAGTAATAGAATTATAAACTGTAAATCATTTACAAATGGTCTGTTTTTCTTTTTTGTTTCTTTTTCTTTTGTCTCTCAGGTTGATTCAGGAGGAAAAGGAGAGCACAGAGCTGAGGGCCGAAGAGATTGAGAGTCGGGTCAGCAGCGTGGCCCTCGATGCCCCGCCGATTCCACCCTCCTCTCTTGGAGGACGGGACAGTGTTGGAAGGGGCTACATGACCCCGTCCATCACCTCCTCAACGTTGGCGTCTCCCTCACCTCCCAGTTCTGGACATTCCACCCCCCGACTGCCACATTCCCCTGCCAGGGAGACTGATAGACAGGTACTGTGTTGAAGGTGTCACAGCTGTGACATAGGCTACAGATGCTTGTCATTGTCACCTCTAACTTTGTGTCAAATCTACTGATTTTTCTTCCACCTCACAGAATAGCAAAGATGGTGAAGAATGCAGAGCGCTTGCCTTGATCGACTCCACCCCTCCCCCTGTTCCTCGAGCCTTACGATTGGACCGAATGACACACACTCATCCAGGGGCAGGCCTTGATGACCACCGTGAATTTCGCAGGTACACTCACTAAATGTTTACTCACAAACAGCTTATTTGGGTTATAAATTAGCATCTAGACTGAGCACCTTTGTTGTTTTTTTTTTGTTTTTTTTGCCGCTCATCCTGTTTTTAATTGGTCTCTCTGTCCGTCCAGTCTCTCCGCCGACGGCGCCACCACAGCCAGCCAGGACTCTCTCCATAAAGCCAGCAAAAAGAAAAGCATTAAGTCGTCAATCGGTCGTCTGTTTGGCAAAAAGGAAAAAGGGAGGATCGGTGCACCTGGGCGCGAATCTGCCTCACTGGGTTAGTGAATGAATTGGAAAGTACTTAAGAGAAAATAATAAACAGCGATCGATTATCAGGTTTAACTTCTTTGTCGTCTTTTCAGCCTCCACACCCTCTGATGACCTGGGTTCAGCTGACCCCTTAGGTCTGGCTAAACTTGGGACTGGAACGGTGGAAAAAGACCGTCGCAGCAAAAAGAAGTGAGATCTGTCATCTCTCCACACAGTTCTCATGTTATACAGAGCTCTTTGAACCCTGCTATAGGCTTTGGTGCTTTAATACATAACACAGTCAGGTGTCAGTGGCTGGGGGGTTTTTAATCCCCTGGTGTCGTTCATTTAAAGAATATATGTGGCTTATGGCTCCGCAAGGCACAAATGTCATGGTATCTCAAGTTCAGTGTGATTTTCTATTTATAAAAGGATACAGTGGTAAGGTGAGATATGTAGAAATTAATCTCTGTCAAACTTGTGTTTTCCACTCTCCTTGCCAGGCACGACCTCTTAGAGGAAGCCTGTCGTCAGGGTCTGCCTTTCGCCTCATGGGATGGCCCTACTGTTGTGACATGGCTTGAGGTATGTCATGGCAAAGTGTCCAGTTAAATGGAAGGTCAGCTTGTCTGATAATGTGTTATTAATGGGTTTACTAAGTTTCAAGAGGTCACAATTAAGTGTGAAGAAGACTAAAAATATCCAGCATCCCTATTACATTTTAGTAACAGGTTACAGACACAGTCTGTACTCAACAAATAAAAAAGTCATATTTAAAAAATTGGCTTTTGTCACATGATCGATTTAAAGTATCATCATTACAAATGTTACCTCCTCTTCTTTCTGTTTACCCAGCTGTGGGTCGGGATGCCGGCGTGGTATGTGGCAGCGTGTCGCGCCAACGTGAAGAGCGGCGCCATCATGGCCAACCTCTCGGACACAGAGATCCAGAGGGAGATCGGCATCAGCAACCCTCTGCACAGGCTCAAACTCCGCCTGGCCATCCAGGAAATGGTCTCCCTCACTAGTCCGTCAGCGCCGGCGAGCACTCGCTCTGTAAGGATGACTCTGAAATGTGCTCATACAGCTGGGAAAATAATCTATACACCCATGTCACAGATGGAGACAGATGTTGTGTGTGTGTTTACTGTCATTACAGTCGACCAGTAATATCTGGATGACACATGCTGAGATGGAGTCTCTCACTGCTGCAACCAAGCCAGTAAGACTGAATATTATGTTACATATCAAATCTTTTATTTACTCGCTTTACATAAAATGGAGAGATTTGTGTTACAAACACTGGTGCAGCTTTTTCTGTATATAGGAACATCATATAATTCATTGGTTTATGTTTTGGCCTCTTTAATACTAAGCAAACTGACCAGAGTTCATATATTGATAAACTCTTTTCTTCTCCTTTGTCTCTAATTAGGCATGTTTGGCTACACCTTTCCCTTACTATTCCCTCGAAATCTGTTTTGATGTAGTGTTTTTTTCCAACTAATTCTCACTCACTAACAAAACTTTTCCTCCTTCTGCTTCTCCTCTCCTCCTCTCATTCTGTCCTGACACCGAATCACCATAACAAACACACAAACGCCAAAAAACACACACTCACTTCTCCCCCTCTCCTGATCTTTCCCTCTCTCTGCGACTCTCTGTGCCTTTTTCTCTTTCGTTTCTCCTCCTGCCTGAACCACAAGGAGCAGAAGGAGTTCAGCTGGGACCAGGTGAGTTTCTGTCAGTGGCATCGATGCAACATTTAAATCTGATGTTACGTTAGAAACAGATTTGACGTTTTCAAAAATGATGGAATATTAAAACTATTTAAAATGTTTTAATCACAAACACAATTGTCTGAGTCATACAATCTCAGACAATTTAAACCAAACACTTCTTCAAATTTGATCTACTAACATTGCATAATTGGTTAGACATTGCCATTATTCTTTGAATTATGAGTTGTAAACTTCTGCACAAACTGACAACCCAAACTTAACTTAACGTAGAGCTCATACTTTATCATTTATGAACCTTGATAAATGTCTTGCCATTATAAAGCACATTTATAAAAGATGCCTTGTTAGACAATGGTGCCTAATTTTACTCTCAAAAAGAACCGATGACATCATGGAAAAGGTACCACCACAAATAGTTAACCTTTGTCATTACAGCCCACAAATCCTATGTCTTGAATTTGATGTTTGAACAAAATAATTATAGATGTAATATTAGTAACACCCATATAATGATAATAATAGTGCTCCTTAAATAATTTCTGCTTCTTTCCACTGTAACACAGTAACAGTGTGGTTCACACTCTGATGATGTTGGTATCAGTATTCTCTAATATTTGCAAATAACAAAATGCATATAATTGACAAAACTGATTATAAAATAGATTAAAGATGACCAAAGATTTTGCAGTAATGTAATTATCTTGAATTCTGGAAATTACATAGTGTAAATCTGATATTATGACAGAGTTACTTTGAGTGTGACACTGTTTTATATACTCACAGGCTTGTGTAACTTAACGTAATAAAAGACCATCTTTTGCTTTGAGCGCTCTTGTCGTCTGTTTGTTCCCTTACAACAGCAGGCTGTGGCTGTCTGCCACATGAAAGAGCATCAAAAAACATAAAAACATGATTTGTTGTTTATAACAAAGGCTCGGATAATGGAATTAGAAGTGACAGACTATCTTTAGTCCAATACGATGTAGTCATAGTAAACTACACTGCAAATATCATATATGTTGTTTTTTTAATTTTTCAGGCCAATGAATGACCTAGATGTTACTAACTTCATTACAAGGAAAAAAAAATCAATAAACTAAATATGAGACTTGGGATTGTTTCTTTCTTGGTGTGGTTTGTTATGCACAGTTTCTTTCTGTCGTTTCACTCTATTTGTGTCCATTATCTCCTCTGTCCTCCAGATCCTGGCCTATGGAGACATGAACCACGAGTGGGTGGGAAACGAATGGCTGCCAAGCTTGGGTCTACCCCAGTACCGTTCGTACTTCATGGAGTCACTAGTGGATGCTCGCATGCTTGATCATCTCACCAAGAAAGAGCTGAGGGGTCAGCTGAAAATGGTGGACAGTTTCCACAGGTCTGAACAACAGATTCATGTGTTATTTGTAACATATAGCCAACATGTACATATTTGTACACACGAGATTTGATGAAAATGAATTAAGTATGTGATTCTCACTTACAGGGTGAGTCTCCACTATGGCATCATGTGCTTGAAGCGCTTGAACTACGACAGGAAGGAGCTGGAGAGGAGGAGGGATGAGAGTCAACATCAGAATCAAGGTGAAACTTGTAGTTAATGTGGTGTCTTCTCATCAGACATGATACCAGAGCATTCAGTACATTTACACACTGTGATGCTGTGAAGATAACCCGTCTGCCTGTGTCGTCCACAGATGTGATGGTGTGGTCCAATGAGCGAGTGATGTGTTGGGTGCAGTCGATTGGTCTGAAAGAGTTTGCTGACAACCTATTAGAAAGCGGGGTGCACGGGGCCCTGCTAGCGCTAGATGACACCTTTGACTACACTGACTTGGCCCTCCTCCTCCAGATACCCAATCAGAACACACAGGTACATCACTGTTAGCTCGTAGAGAAACGCTGTCTGTGTGTAGAGATTATCTCTCCGCTGTTAGAAATTCACGTTGTCGCACCTCGTGTTTGCTTACGGCCAAGATAATCCTAATCTTCACTTCTATAATTATCTTAATGATGATCTGAAAAACCTTGTTTGTCTATCTGTTGCAGGCAAGACAGCTCCTCGAGAAGGAGTACAATGCTCTCATCTCCATGGGAACAGAGAGGAGGCCAGATGAGGTACGACAAAGCAAACTGTCAGTAGACAATCAATCAAGATAATCACTCCTGCCAGAGAGCGGGAGTGTGTGTCGATTGTAACCACCTCGACTGAGACTATTTTACTTTACAATAGGACCTTTGATCCGTACTTTTTAATTTGTGCCCTCTGTTAAATTTGAGGCTCATTTCCTTTCGACTGGTAAAACACTCTAACAGACTGAAATGCCTCTCTTCCTCATAACGAGAGCGAACATGGCATCAGGGCATGAACTGCTGGCAAACTGTTGGCATACCAAAGTGGTTCAGCTGTGTTTACACCAGTGCTAATTGCTTAGTTACAGCATGTAGGACTAAAAACTGTGTTAGCTGCAGTATATTGTCACAACAAATCCCGCTTTGTCAAATACTACTTTGCTAAACCCCACTAATGTATAATGAAGAAGATCCCGAAATAGATTGTTTGTAATCACTCATGTAATTGACTGATTGTCTCTGCAGGACGGCACGAAAACATTCACGCGGTCACCGTCGTGGAGAAAGATGTTTAGAGAGAAGGACCTTCGCGGCGTGACCTCCGACTCCTCAGAAACATTACCTGCCAACTTCCGTGCCTCCGCCATCTCGACCCCGTCTGTCACGCTGAGAAAAGTCCAGAGTGAAGGTGAGGAGTCGCAGCATCACAGCGTCACTGTCAGAATAATAATAAAATAAAATAAAAAAACAATGTGCATGATGACATATTGTACCAGTCATATTACAGACTTAGACTGAAGATTGTGTTCAAAAATTTGAATGCACAAAAATGCAATTTCTTTTTTGCGCAGTTTTATCCTGACGTTCGTTGCTTATTTAAACTCCACAAAAGAAAATACAGTGTTGATGAAAAAAACATCCTCTAATCTAATCTAAGAACTGATGTTACCGTGTAGCGTAGAAATAAAAGGGATGAGAAAGAAAGAAACGCACCTAATCGTGCAGCATTTTTTAAGCAGGCAGCTTCATCGGTGCAGTGGTTATTTTACCACTTTTTAATGAATCATATCGGCTTAGTTTGTTTTAAATTGCTTGTCATTTACATGACTGATGACTATTTTTCAAAAACTGAACCACGCTGATATGCTGGCTTCAGTCAGTACCTTTTTTATGATTAAATCCAACAGAGATGCGATCAATCAACATTAACAGTTTGTGGTTGTGTTGTCATTGTCTGATGAACACACACACACACATAGAAACTTATGTATCTGTATCTAGACGTGACTTGTTGGACACCTCGACCCTTCGTGACAGACTGGTCTGTTTAATATGTGGAAATACTGGAAATACAACAAACTCCCACAGCTTTTTTTTTTTTTTTTTTTTTTTTTTTTGATTTTCACATGTCTTTTGGATCGTGCACACCAGACTGACAATATTTACATGAGAACTTTGTTAAGTGGTGCTTTCAGGAACATGGCTTACATTACAGGCTAAGTCAGTGAGTCAGATATAAACAGTCCATTAAAGATACAAGGAAACTGTCAATGGCATACCAATGTGACAGGAAAGGGGAGGATAATGTGTTGTTTTATAAGGTCATTTTTTTTGATGTACTCGCCTTGAACAATTGAGACTGGAAACAGTGATAGAGAGAGAACAGTAGCCTGTGACATTTAACAAAGGTTCACAATTAGAACTATTTGGCTGCTAAGGCGCACTGGAAAATTTTAAAAGGCCTCATGAAAAGAAAAATACATTTTTGCAGTTTTAGATCATTTATCTCCTAGTATATGTCCAAATATAAGCTAAAAAGTAATTTTCAGAGTGTTATTATTATTTGTTTTGTTATTTATTTGTCTTTAATGATAGAGACAGTGTAGAGAGACAGGAAACATGGAGGAGAGTCGGAGAAAGACACACAGGAAAGCTGACCTCGGTCGAGATTTGAACCGGTGAACAACTGTGTGGCGTATATATGCCAGCGTGGTACCAAAACAATAACCATTCAGTTATTCAGGCACCAGAGTAGCATTTTTTAAAATAAAAATCCCTCTCTTTTAACTAGGGGTTATTTACAAAAATTGCATCTGATGACTACGCTTCCTGGTCCTCTTTATGCTTCTCTTTGTATTTTGTATTTTAATGACAATTCAGCGCTATTGGCTGAAGTTAACGGCAATCAATTTCCATGACAAGTCTCCCTTCATGTTTTCACCAGAAATGCATGAATATTTGGAAACATAAAACACTGATATTTCTGTTTTTATGATGAGAGATAAATCTCGCACAGATAAATTTGTACTGAACATACCAGGAAGTTAACTTAGTTAGCAGTCTTCCGTTTGTTTTCCTGTCATTCTATTCAAATTCGTAACTTCATCTTTTTCAGTTTGAGTCTGATCGTCTCAGAGAATTTACTTTCTTCTCTCTTTCAGTAAACTCTGGTCCGAGAGGAGAGTCGGGGTCCGTGAGAACATATTCCTGCTAAAAGATAAGCACACCAGGTGAGAAAAAGCACCACGACAGACGATTGTATCAGTAGCTAAAAATAACTCGTGTGAACACCAAATCACACGTCACATCTCAGCAGGAGCAATTACGGTTTCTCAAGAGTGTTTTGTACCATTTTGCAGAGCCCCGCCTCCATCCTAACCCAAGGAAAAAACCAAAAAAAAAAAAAAAAAACACATTTTTGAAGAAAAAAAAACAACAACAACAAAAAAAAAAACTAAGGATCAAAATCAAAAATGGACACTAGGAGACGACGACGTTCGAGCTGGAAGCCTCGAAGAATCAAAGACAATGAGTGAATGATTTCTGAAAAGATGTTAAAAATAATGAGTGAATGTCTGTTTATTCATCTGTTTCTCTCTCTCTCTCTCTCTCTCTCTCTCTCCTCATCTTGATCCATAGTTGTGGCATGATGCTGTTTGATTCTGTAGAAAGTGACCATTGCCTATCGTGAATTCATCTTCTGTTTTTGAGTGTGAGATGGCAATATTGACACACTGAATTTATAGTTTTTAAAATTGGAAAATGCATTCCTGTTCAGATCAAGAGAATAATACCCCGACACACATCCTTTCAGGTGATCTTAGACCGACGATAGAACATACTTTGCCTAGTAACATAACATCCCAGTAGAGTCTGGGGAGAGGGGAGTTTCAGTGGGAGAATGTGAGTGTAATAAGAGTAAATGTAAAGCGTATGTTCTTAAGCCATAACAAGACATGAGATGCACAAATGTGAATAGGTCAAGACAATGAGACAATTAGCAAAGTGCTTTATGATGATGAAATCCTGCTCAAACTGGGGGAAAAAAAAAAAAAAAAGTCGAGCATTTGTGTTAATATGCATGCCAAAATCAACCATTTTAGAGTGAACGTCATGATATCAATCATCTAATGATGTGGAAGCTTGGGTCAGGACTTTGTAAAATGTGTGTATTTTATTTTTATCATTTTTTATGATAACTGCTATTGTATGTATGTATGTATGTATGTACAGTACGTATGTGTGTGTATTAAACTGTACGTTCATTTCATACTTAGTTTTAAGACTGACTGTAATTTCATTTTAGGCTGAAAAAGGAACTATGTTTTAAATTATGGACATTTAAGATATGCTACTTGTATGTGTACATTTTGAAGAAAAAAACAAAAAAGAAATTGTGTTATGATTTAAATTCATATTATTGGAGAGTAGTGATGATAATTGAATATAATATGATAAACAATAATGATAATGATTGTAAAAGCTGTAATTAAAAAACATACCTGTAAAAAAAAATGCTATGGAAGGAGTTATTTTGCAGCTTCGTCCCTTTTGCACTGACTGCTCACAGGTAAGTGGCTGTGACAGCTCTCTGTCGCCTTTAAGAACATGACCATTAAAAACATAGTTCACCAAGGACTCTGCTTTATAACAGATTTAATGCTTTGCACTAAGGCAGGGAATGTGAAGAATGAGATTGAGAGGGGGAGTTTACAGAAGTAGTATATTCCTTTTATTTGGTCTCATAGTGTGTGTGTGCACTGTAGATGAAGGTGGCAGTGTTATTTATTAGCTACTGTTAATATGGGCTAGTAGTAATAGGCTGAATAACGCTACTGTGTAATAAATAAAATTACATATATATATATATATATTTATATATATTTATACTACATATACACACACACACACACATATATATAGATATGTCTGTGTGTGTGTGTATAACTGCACCTTTTCATCAGTGTCCTTGTTGATAGTTACAGAGTCCTTTGCTATCTATATATGTTGCCATGGAGATAGATGTATCCATGCATACTGTATGCTTTTGCCCAGTCAAGGGTGAGTGGAGTCATACTGCAGATGAAATGCGATGAGAATGCCCCTTCAAATGAAAATAATCTGCCCTGAATTCCTGAATTAAACACAAATTGTAATTTTCTCCTCACTATTTTTTGACATGAGCAGTGGTGGCACAGCTGGAACTTCCTTTCCAACTGCTAATGTATATACTAATTGCTAATGGCACCTGAATGAATAAACAGGAGAGCGCCATCTCCTGGCTGAGACCCCATTTTTATTACTCGTGGAATTTATTTGGTTGTACAGGGTCGGTAATTTAGTGTTTGTTACTCTGGAGGGTTGACGTGGCAGAAATGTACGAGGAACACAACTTAAACATGTCGGAATGTTTTTAATGTGTATGACTGGAATTCTGGTCATATTTCTATTTATAGTTTAGTTTTAACATCAGGAAATATTTCAATTATGAGGTTTTGAATATTGTCACGGCAGCTATTAGTAATTTGTTTGATCTGAGAGACATTCCTCTCTGTCGACTCTGTTATGATTGGCATTGGAGCAAGTGAGAAAGTTATGTACCATTAGAATGAAATAAAACAAAGAGGGTGATGATGCACTTTAAAGACAGTGAAACTTCCTGGAGATGCACCATACTTCTTAAGCAGAGAGAGAGAGAGAGTTGACACGCTGACATACAGCTCTCTTGTGTCTGCACAGCTGCAGTCCTGTAAACATTTATCTTCTGCGTATAAATCAGGTTCACTTTCTGTTTCCTTCATTCTCTCTCTCAAACACACACACACACACACATGGACACATGTCAAAATAAGATAAACACCATAAACCCCCCCAGAAACATTGCTGCTTCCTTTCGTGAGTGTTGTTAGATTTTATGCAGCAGATGACGCAGAGAGATGTGATCTTTGTTAAATACGTCACATGTGCTTGTGAAATGTTAATTTTTCTTTCGTTATTTTTTTTAAACATCTTGGGTTACTGTCAGCTGTGAGTCCAGGCACAACAAATTATAATAATAATAATAATAATGAACTGAGAATTTTCCAGTGTAAAAATTATGAGTTGTTATAAGTTGTTCTAAATTCTCTTCTTGTACTAAGTATTTCTGATAGAAACAAACAAAAAAGATAATTGATACATCATACACCATCCATATTATTAGCAGGACTTCCTTGAAAAACACCAAATAAGTTGCTTTAAGAGGAAACCAGTAAGTAAGCATTACTTAAGCACTTGTCCCGGATGTTTTTGCACTGTCCTGATGTCACGAGAGCCCAAAAATCCAACTTTACAAGCATCTCTTACTGTAACTGACACGGAAGAAGCCCATACATAGCGTTAGAGCACAGGTCTTCCCCTCAGTGTTAAATCACAGTTCAATTATGTAGAAATGTCTGACTCATACCTTACTCTCAGAAGGTGGGACCTCCTTCTCCTAACCCCTTTATAAGGGCACAAAACTTGCTTCTGGTCAGAATTGAATCAAAAAGAATTTTTGTACGATTGTACATTTATTTATTTTTTTCTATTCAAAATATTTATTTTTATTTATTCTTTATTTATCTTCCCCCCGAGGGTTCCTTCATCCTTTTTTCCAAATGTTTATATTTCTAAAGACAACTTTCTCTTACCTGTCTTTCTTTCTCTTAATTATTCAACTTCCTTTCTCTCTCTCATTTTATCTCACTGACTCCAATCCACTTCTATCCTTTAACAATCAAGTCAGAGAAGGGCATCTCTATACAGGTATTTATAATACTTTTAATTCTAAAATATCTGAATATTGGTGATATGATGTGGCTCGCTTAAAATACCTTAAAATGTTTCATTTTTACTTGCAGAAAACCACAGGAGAGGCATGTATTTGCAGATGACGTTGGATGGGAGAGTGTCAGGAAGTGGCGTTCAGACACCTTACAGTAAGTATTATCATATGTGGCTCAAAATTAGAACATTTTGACTCTGAGATGTATACATTCACACAATATACTGGATGATTTAAGGGAAGTTTCTGTGCATACAGGTGTGCTACAGTTGAAATCTGTTAAACCAGGCCATGTTGTCATCAAGGGACAGTCATCTTCTCTGTTTCTCTGTATGGACAGCGGAGGCCGTCTGAGTGGGCAGGTACGATGAGCAAAGTAAACTTCAATATCCCGAAGCCTCTGTCCTCCCAGTCGTTTGCTGACGGTTTCCATCTGTCGTCACTTTCAGGGTCACTACACAGAGGATGACTGCACCTTCCGAGAGCTGCTGCTGGCAGACGGATACACCCGTTTGATTTCTTCTCACCACGGATTTCCTGTGTCTCTGGCATCAAGACATTCACTAGATCGACACGCAGTCCCCTTCACTCGTTTCCTACCACTAAGGAACACTCTGATGGGGGGAAACACGTCCGAACAACCAGATCACAGCCAGAGATACGTCAACGTGGACTCTGACGACCTTCTCGGAATGGGCCTCAATCCTGTGGTCAGTCCTCACTTCTCAATGGACAAGTAAAGAAAATCCACTTATACACTGTATATGCACCATCTAAAAAGCATTTTTTCATTTACCAGGTAGAACCTGTAAACTTGATTTTAATATTCGATGAGCATTTGGTCTTTTTTTTAACTCTATTTTTGGTTCTCATCATGTTTCTATTATCATAACTTATTTATTTATTGTGTATGTGTGTGATGTAATTCCAAGTTTGTGTCTGAAGAGGTAATGTCCCATGTTGCAACAGCATGTCTGTATGTTTTGGTGTGCAAGGTGTTTGGAGTTTCTCTGAAATCTGGAAAATCCAGTAAATCTCTTGTTTGTGCTACTAAAGTGTATTTACTTGAGAGGATTAACTGGACAGAAGTTTGGAATGAAAAATAAATATATAATAAATTTCATTTGTTTACCTACGTCTGTCACCCCATAATACAACAGTTTAATAAAACGTTTTAAACAAACCAGGGAGGATGCACTTACTGCATGAGAGGAACTCATTCTGTCAAATCATCACAGCTTTAGTGATGGGGGATTGAAGCAGTGCGTTAGTTATTATGGAAGCAGCAGCGCCCTCTGGTGGACAAATACGGGATTATGGACAGCAGCAAGTTCCCTGAAACACTTTGTCTATTGGCTCCAGTGATCAAATGCTCATGTGTGCAGGGATAATATATATATATATATATATATATATATATATATATATATATATATATATATATGTATATATAAAACATCTAAGATGTTAAATACAACTTTAGTGATATTTCCCTGCAATGTGTGATGAATTCTGGGAACTCCACAGTTCTGGACAGCTGCCATTGTCTTCATTTGAAAGTTATTACAGATGTAAGTATTTGTAACAGGCAAGACTAAAGAAAAAAAAACACTTAAAGTGGGCCTAAAGACAGTGGAAAAGCCTTTTTAGGCAAAGTGACAATTCTTCATTTTGGGTTTTATAAATAAAATTGATTTGACACCTTGATCTCTGAACTGGAGATGGATTAGAATAGACTGATATTTAGGGCATGAATATTGATTTCATATCAATACTTCATAATAAAATTAGCAGTGCAGCTGTAGCTATGCAGTACTCTATATGTCCTCTATGTTACCACTGTGTCAGCTACTAACAGATCATAAAATCCCTCCTTAGAAATTGGCCCATGTGCATACAAGCATTAAGATTATTCATTAGTTTTTGTGGTGGTTGTTGACTTGTACTTTGATTTTATTTTTGTTCCCTGAATGGTGACCACTCTCTATTTTGTCTGGCGAAGACCTGTTTTTACATACAAAAATTCAAACAATGTGATAAATTATTTGAACTCATTCCATGGACAATGACAAGCAGGTTGTTTTGAATATTGTTGAAACATTGTTGACATTTTTCTATTTTGGCCTTTGTGTTGCTTCGTTGACCGATTGCATTTTTTAAATATACATATTAACAGTTTATTTTTAATGAATCTTCCCTGGCTGTTAAATTAAACAAACCAAAATACAATAATGAAGTAGTTTACACTTGTCCACATACTTTCCATCGGTCATCAGCGAGATCTCGTGGAAAGTCTTATGTGTTCCAGTGAAACTGAGAGCAATGGTGTTAGAAGCTACTGCTTATAGCAGCTTAGCTGTGGAAAAGGTCGGTCACGGCCACACAAAAGTGATACACTAATTCTCTTTGGCAGACCTCAGTGACTAGGTTCTAAGTAATTGTGTTTCTCTGAGTTGTTATATTTAATTCTCACACTGTCACATCAAATGAATGAGTATCTTTTTTTTTTCCAGTGGAACAAGGGAAGTCTTAAAGGTAACTATAAATTACACAGCTTCTTTTAAGAAAATTAATAAAATATAATCTTTATTAAAAACACTGAGTGCATTTTAAGCAAATAAACAAAGAACTCTTGCCATAGCAACCAAAACGTTCCTCTTTGACATGAATACAGTAGGTAACACTGTCATTAAGTAATGCTACAGAGTCCTATTACAGCATGATAAAGGTCATGTCAGTCACTTCAGGTCACACAAGCCAAAACCACACAAGTGTGAACTTTGTACATAACTTACAGAAGAATGTTGAGAATGTGGGGTTGGTTTACGAGAGATCTCTGTCTGTAGCGACAGCTCTGCTGGTGTTTGGTTGAGTTTGATGAGATGTGACATCTCTATTTGCCAACAATCTATCTGCTTCCACTCCAAACATTAAGGCGCAAAGTGACAGTACTAAGACATCACAGTTTCAAGGCACAGACATTCAGAAAGTCGTTTTCATCTCAAACACAAGCTGATGGCATTTATAAATAAAATAGCTCATATTATAATTATATCATGACCCTGAGAATGTAAAACTTACTCACTGTCCTTATTTTCAAAGCTATGTTATACAAAAAAATCTTTTCAGCGACATCAAGCAAGTTGGTGCAGCAATAAATAACTGTAAATGAACAAGAAAAAGCAGTAAAAGGTTATTAGTAGGCATATTAGTGTTAAATTTATGGTTTTCTACTGTTTGTCATTTTCTTTTAACTATTCGCTCTCCTCAGCACCTGTATCTCTGATCTATGAACTCATTCCCTTGTCCTCACAAGTGTACAAAACTTGCTCAAACTTCCTAAACTTGAGTGACCAGTGGTTCCCTCAAATGCATATTTCCTCCTCTGAATTCTGTGCCTTGCCCTGTACACAGTCCACCCAGCAGGGTCCCATTTAGAGGGCTACACATGACTTCTGTGGTATAATAATCTATCTCTGGATCCCTATCACCCTCATCTATTTCCTCCCCTTCCGGCTCGTCCTCATCCCAGAGACTCGTCTGGACGTGGGTGTACTCAGTTTGATCCTCACATTCAGTCTCCCGATGGTAGAAGTAGCTAAAATTGGATACTATGACAGGCACTGGCAGTGAGATGGTAAGCACGCCAGCAATTGCGCACATTGAGCCCACCAGCTTACCCCACACTGTTTCTGGGGACATGTCACCGTAACCCACTGTGGTCATGGTGACAACGGCCCACCAGAATGCGTGTGGTATACTGATAAACGCTGTGTTGGCGTGATCAGCCTCTGCAAAGTAAATGGCGCTGGAGAAGAGGATGACACCAATGAAGAGGAAGAAGATGAGGAGGCCCAGCTCACGCATGCTGGCCCTCAGTGTCTGACCGAGGATCTGGAGTCCTTTAGAGTGACGAGACAACTTGAAGATCCTGAACACCCTCACTAACCTGATGACTCTGATAATGGCCAAGGATGTTGCTGGACTGGCATCATTGTCCTTCGCCAGCTCTGTTCCCAGAGTGACGAAATAGGGCAGGATTGCGCTGAAATCAATGATATTCATGATATCCTTGAAGAAGCTTGTCTTGCTAGGAGCACATGAGAAGCGCATGATGAGCTCAAAGGAGAACCAGCATATACAAATGGTCTCCACCATGAAGAAGGGGTCGTGGAAAACACTGTGTGGAGGAGGCATGTTCTCAGACACATTCTTTGCCTGCGAGTGGTACTTGTAAAAATATTCCTGCAGTGGACCAAAAAAAAAAAATAGGAAAAAATAAAACATATGTTAAATGTAGAAGCTTCATTGTAACATTTTTTTTAAGTACACTAAAATTAAAACTAAAACTACTTACAAATGACAAAACCCCACTGAAAGGAGTAGTTTTACATTTAAAGAAATATGCTTATTTGAAGATTGTATGATGCTAACACTAGTACCATTAGCATAGCTTACAGGGAATTTACAAGCCTGGCAAAATGTCAAATGTATTGCCAAGAAACAGTTTATTATGGAATATAAAACCAAGATATAACAAGGTGATTATTTTAGAGATAAATAAATTTAGTTAAATTTGTCATGCTAAGTGTTTTCACCTCTTGGTAGCCTGCTAAGTTTAGCCACTAATGGCTCTAACTACATATTTAGCCTTCATAAGCAGTATTTATCTTCTTATCTTAGTGTCAACAAGAAAGTGAATAAAGTCTCAAACAACTGCTGAGACACTGTTTTTGTAGTGTTCTACTAAAGTGACTACGTTGAATCTCCATGCATCCACTTTTGGCAGCAGCATAAAAGCATCTGACATCTGCAGCTTTACATTTCACTCATAGCTGTAGCAATCTCTTTTTCAGTCCACCTGTCACTCCATCCTCCGTGTCAGTTAGTGTTGCATTCAAGCATTAGATTGTGGTCATTTAAAACATCTTACACTTAACATCAAGTTGGAAGCATGAAACGGATGATATGGATATAAAAGGATCAAGCTCAGAATGTCGTAATGGGTTGTGTGTAATATATAAAGTTTCAGGGCAGTTTAAATAAACCTAGAGTGTTCCTTATGACTTTCAGTAGCAGGTCAGTGACAGTGTTTATTGCTAAAGGCAGACATCTATGTGTTGATCTTCTCCAAGGGCTCTCCTAAGACTAAATATAGCCCCGTGAGATCTCTGAAGAGAAACATGAGAGTGCCTTGCTGCACCGCTGCTCATCCATCTCTACCTTCGTCGCTGCCCCATCTCCCTGACCACTGCCGCCATGTAACACTGCCAATGCTGTTCAGTGCAAGTTACAGTAGTTTCCTGGCAGCTTGCTTGAGCAAAGGCAGCCTGGCCTAGCACAGCAGTCCTGGAGGAATGTGTTAACATGACCCAATGTATGCTACTCATCCTGTGAGACCTTTTAGTGTCCAGTTCTAAGCCACCGGAAGGGCTTTGGCTCACCTTGGTTTAAACATTTAGTCACTGGTGTGACCTTTTATTACCACAACTAACTCTCTTCAGAGTGTCTCTCCTTTCTTTCTTTTTATTTGTACTCGACACCCACCCTTTACTCCCCGTACCCTTTAGCTCTTCCTGAATCCAAGTGTATCAAATTTAACAGCCGACTAAAATAATCACACCATAAGTCTCTCGGTCTCTCTCTCTTTGGTCTGCTTCCAGACAGATTGGCCAATAGTTGAGCCCATGAAAGTATTTTTTCCTCTCAGCACACTGTAGTACTCACCAAGTGTGTGTTTATCTAAACACCTGCTTCTAGTGATATCATGTTTCATTGTGACTTAAGTGGTCACACACATCCCATTCAAGACCTTATCCCCTAGTGATTTGATTTAGATTTTATTAAAAACTCAAGGCAGTGGCCTCTATTTTAGCAAGCAGCACTGAATAAACTGGTTCTTCTCATTGTCCCATCCATTCTGTTTCCCACATAAATGTCCTCAAGTTGACTTAAGTATTTTGTTTAAATACTTACCATCATATCTTACCATTCTTGATTTTGATTTTTCTGCAAACAGGAAAACCTTAAGACTCAAAAAATATATCTCTACAATACTACTGTGCCTCCAAAAGCCACAGAATCAATTCAATCACAGCTCCTACCTCTCGCATCTCTTTCTCATTCCTGAAGTCAGGCAGTGTCTCCAGACAGAAGATGAGAATGGACACCACAATAACCATAACACTGATGATGGCTATGATACGTGCGCCTGATGACGACTCGGGGTGCTCAAACAGCATCCACAGTTTTTTCTGGATTTCATTGGATGGCAGTGGCCTCTCCTCCTCTTTTGGAAAACCTTCATCCTCCTTGAAGCGGTTCATGATGTCCTCTCCCAGCTCGTAGAACATCAGCTCATCCATAAAGATGTCTAGAGGTATGTTTGCCGGCCTCCTGAGCCTCCCACCTGACTGGTAAAAATATAAAATGGCATCGAAGCAAGCACGATTGCGATCCAGGAAGAGCTCATTTCGAAGTGGATCAAAGTACCGTGACCTCCTCCTGGGGTCCCCAAGCATGGAGTCAGGGAACTGAGCTAAGGTGCGAAGTTGTGTTTCATAGCGCATCCCTGAGACATTGATGGCCAGTCTTTCACTCAGTGCCCATCCACTCCTCCACAGAGACCCAGACCGTCGACTCTCTTTTTTCTTCTCCTTGTCATTTCCATTGATTTCTTTCTCTCCTTTTTCTTCACTGTTGAGTTGATTCTTCAGCTGTTTATCTTTCTCTCCATCACTGTCTTTCCTTCTGCCTCCTCTTTCATCATCCTGTGGGTCACTGCTGTCCATCCCTCTAAGTATCCCGGACCAGGGAAGATGGCAAAACCACTCTCCTCACAATTTGGACAACAATTGGACTTAAAAGCAAACTAAGTCTGAAATCAGAGTGATAGATCAATCAGTGGATTTGGTTTTCACCTGATTATTGATATGCAGAACATTAAAAGTTTTACAATTTACACAACAGATTTCATTAAAGTTTAACATACACATTCACCCAGAATTTAGCACTGTACATACTAAATGACTTTATCTTATTTAAAACGTGGATTACTGTGAATAACAATAACAAACAACAAGCCTTGTTAGTACCCAGAAAATGATATGAAAGTGTTTACTCACTAAAAGCTGCTGACAGATACTAATGACAGGATGAAAAATCACATTGTTCGTCTCCTGTGGCTCAACAGGTTGTCTGTCTCTCTATCTGTCATCGTGTCCGTCTGTCATACACAAAGTCCTTGTTTAGCTGTCTACCTTCAATCGACGCTCACACACAGATCCACCTCCCGTCCGGCTAAACTCTCTGATCAGGTTCTACGCAACCTGTCCTTCCAGTTGTTTTGCACAGAGAACATCCAAGATCTTGTCCTGTCCCTCACTGCCTCATGTTGTCTGTCTTGAAATTTTTTGGGAATGCTGTCCTGTTGAAATTCAATCTCAGCTGGACCCCTTCAACCCCTCCCTGTCCTTTTCCTCCATTTTAGCTACGGGGCAAGGCAACCTTCAACCTCCCTATCAAATGTCACCTCTGCCAAGCACTGCGTGGTGTGACCCTCCCTAACAAGCATGGTGCTCTGACTGACACAGGTCCCTCACTGCACAACATTAACTCTAAATTACTTGATTTAAATTAACTACTATAATAACTACTAATAGTTACAGGAAAAACAAACATACTATAGACACCAGTTGTTTTCCATAAAAGCAGTTAAGGAAATTTTTGTTTAACTGTTTATTTTGTTAAACGACCACTATAAGACTCAACTAGAACTGTTTTGTTTTGTGTTTTGTAAAGGTTAGGTGAAGTTAGTTATTCATATTTTTCATATTATATTATATAACATGTTTATATTTTTAGTCCTTTTTTCTATAACTATAATTAATTGTATCTGATACGAGTAGTGTAAATAGCTTCACAGTTTTCAAGTTTCAAGCTCACATTTGCAGAACTCACCCAACGGTTAACCAGAGTTTTACTGTAGAAGAGACAAGAAAAAAAAATGAATAAAATAATTCACTTCATGATTGTATATATCCACCAGTCAGAATGCAATAAACTAGCTGTGAAATCTTGCTGTAGGGGCAAAAACCACAGCCGCAGTTTCCTTGAACTTGACCTTTGACCACAGACCTCTGATCTGTTTGACCTATGATCCAAGAAAACATTTGTGCCAAAGTTGAAGACGTCAAGTTCCAGAGAATGGATTTACACATATGTGGACATTTATGATTTATGATCAATGATCTTATATTCATGAACTAAAGTTATATTTATCTTTAGTAAAATGTCAAAATATTATCATTATTCATTTGTTCAGTATTTTGTGGCCGGTGAAGTTCCTGTGAGTTCTGACAAAGTCTCTTCCTGCTGTAATAGTTCAGTGTCTCTTTAGTCTGACCAAGGGAGGTTTTTACATGACTACCAATCACTGCATGAACACTGGTCTGTTGTGGTAACTCCACTGATGAACTCCACTGATGGTCATACTGAAGTCAGAGCTGCTTCCACCGCCACTAAAGTGAACACTGAACTGTTGTTCCTGGTTGATGTTTGCTCACAAACTGTGTCAGGAAGGTTTGGAGGTCGACCCGATTTCTGTTGGTACCAGAACATACGCCTGATCTCCATCACTGCTTCTGTAAACAGCTTTGTTGTTTGTTTTTACAGGTTGGAGCGACAGTGGATCCTGGAAAAGATGAGACATCTACTGGAGGTTGAGTCACAGTCACCCAGCTGCTGCATCCGGCAGAGAAAAGCAAACCAGCTATTTATCAGAAATGAAAAATAAGACAAATCGTGTTTGAAAGGGTGCAGAGTGAATGAACCTGTAAAACAGCAGCAGGTTGGTGTACAAATGAGGATGGTGAAGAGTCATGGTGGTTGTGGTCACTGCTGTTTTGACTGACACATCTGGGTCCTACAGTGTTCAGTTCAAAGCCTCCACTCAGCAGAGAAAATGATTTCTCTGCTGATTGACTAAAATTGTCTTTGTAACAAGGACACTGTGTTTGTCATGTGGAGAAAATAATCTTTATTTTTTATGATTAACTTAATCAATAACTCAAATCTAGATTCTATGAACTGTAAATTTTGTTGTTTGTAGAAAAACACGATTTTTCAGTGGATATTACTTGACAGTGACAGTGACAGTGCAGGAGGTTTTTGAACAAACACTGAATGACTTTGTTTCACTGTAGTTGATTTTTTTCAAATAATAAATAAGTCTGTGAAGTCAGTTCTGTGTCTGAAAGTTGATCATTTTTGTTTTTGATCAAACAAAGATGATCTCACAATATGAGGGGGGACTTAATTATGAGAAATTAACTATGGTAGATAAAAAGAAAATGATAAAGATGATAAGTCATCCATTTTGTGAATGTGTTGAATTTCTGTTATAACTGTTAATTTCTTAATTAAAACATTTACATGACAATAAAAACTTCTGTAACATCTGTAATATTCCCAAAACACAACAAAAAATCTATTCATTTTGTTCATAATATTTTTTGTGACAATGATATCAAATTAAAATGTAATGCATCTTTTTGTTAAAGATAAATATGATTTTATAAGTTAATGAAGCATTTTACACACAATGGAAAGGAAGTGAAGGGACAAATGACAAAGGTTTAAACTGTTTTTACGTGATAGTTTTAGCTCTTTCAGTACAGAGGAAAATCATTACATTTTGTTAGTGTGTTATGATCAGTCTGGGCTTAAATAGAAGCATTTCATAGATTTGGTCAGTAAAATACACCTGCACCTTCTTCAAAATGCTGTTTCCAGGAAAAAATATGCCCCTTAGTTTGAGAAAGATCCAGTTTTGTTACATTATTGAATGAGACTGTGGGTCATATGCTCAGGCCAACACCACACATTAACTGCATTACCTTTCCCTAATAGAAAGCTTTTAGTAATAAGCCATCAAGCCATCAAGAGAAACAAGCAAAAAAGCCTTTTTTGCTAGGTATAGCGTCCCCTAGAGGCCAAATGGCACCAAATTGATTGGGCTTACTCAAGACTTGATTCTTAGTCTGTACAGTGAGTTTGATCAAGAGGGATTAAGGATTTGCTGAGATAACAGCAAACTTCATGTTTGGCAGCTTTGCAGCTGATTTCGATTGGCTGTGGCAGACAAATGCTTTGGTACAAAAATAAAATCACGTGAGGCTTTTTTCAGGCACGGTCTGAAGATCATCTATGTCAAGTTTTGTAACGATCGGACAGAATTTGAGTCCTGTGAAGAGTTAAGTTTCACTTTTGATGAAATCCAATATGGCGGCCAGTTTTTATGATTTCGTAAAAAATTTGCACTGAACATTGATGGGGCAGTTCACTGTGTCAGCAGTCATGACAATTGAGTTAAAATTCCAAACGGATCAAGAGATATGAGCAAAAACGCGTTTTTGCTAATTATAGCGCCACCTAGTAGCCGAATGACACCAAATTGATTTTAGTTAGTCAGGATGGAGTTCTGGGACTGGCCATAAAGTTTGATTAAAATATCTTAAATGATATGGTAATGATATGAATGGTGTTGCAGAGATACAAGGTTACTTCCTGTTTGGCGGCTTTGCTGCTGATTTTGATTGGCTGTTGCGATTAAAATCTGAATACCATCTTTATGAAGGTTGGTCTGAAGATCATCTGTGCCAAGTTTCAGACCGATTGTACAAAATTTGTGAGAGCAGTAGCATTTTGAAAGTTTTTGATGAAATCCAAGATGGCAGAAAATCTTTCATGACGCATTTTGACGTCATAGGCGATGTCATGTGTTGGAATCGCCTTGATCCAAGGAATCCAATGGTACCAAGTTTGTGAAAATCGACCACACGAGTCAAAAGTTATAAGCATAAACGTGACTGAAACTTTGAGCAGTTGGTGGCGCTAAAGTGTGCGTGCTGCTGGCTTAAAATTTGCAGAAATTGATATTAAGACTGACCAGAATGAGTGTGCCAAATTAGAAAACTTTTCACCAGTCGGTTCTATGGGCTGCCATAGACCTCCAGTGAGCGGATGAATAATAAGAAGAAGAAAAGGTAGAAACTCAATGGTGGCTACACTGCTTCGCAGCTTGGCCACCAATAATTATTTTTTATTATTATAGTAAAAATCTAAAGTTGTAGCTTTTACCTTTGTCTCATTTACCCCCCTCTCTCATTTCGAGGACCGCGGTGCTTTGAGTGCAAAGAAAATTGGACCTTTGTCTGCTTCTCTTTGTCTCTTTACCATCGCTTCCAAATCATGACCAGCCCCCGCTAGTCTCTCAATCTGTTGCTCATCCCCACAGGATTGCTGTGTGTCACACAACATGCTTCAAAAAAAAAAAAAAAAAAAAACCACCTGAACCTTGGAGGATTAAATATCAGTTATATGTAATTGATTTTAATAGAACATTAATAGACAAGAATCTTTCTTGATTAGTGGATATTATGTCTGGAAAATACATTTGTAATCAACCTTAAGACATAATTCAGGTTGTTGTAATGTGATGTGTGCCTTTGAAGACGTACCTGTAAAATCAAATAAACAAGAATATAAGACCGGTTTAAAAAGGCTAAATTTGCCCTTGAATATAGGATTTTAAACAAAGTCATAGATGTGTATGGCATAGCACAATACCTTACATTTATAGTAATACTTTTTTGTTTTCATATTATTGCTATATCTAATTGTTCCCTTTATTTTGCATTTGTGGTTAAAATATAAATGACAGACAAACAATAAAGAACACGTACTGTTAGAATAATAATCACAGGTTTTCATCCACCTGATCCAACTAAAGCAGACACTACTCTAAACGACCACCAGAGGGAGGTGATGCTTTGGCACAGAGGAGGGAAAAGAAAACCTGACGGAGGCCTCCACCGACATTTCCTCATAGCTGCCTTCAGTCACAGAAAAACACCCACTGCTCACAGGGCTGCTGGCTGCATCACTTGCAAAATAAAAGCATGTGACGATCAAGATTCGAACAAACGCAGTGATAACACTCCTTTTTTTAGGAACACAGACAGTGAATGTACAGGCTGTATGAAGCAACACAAAGTACAAAATGAGCTTCTTCTTCTTCTTTTTTTTTTTTTTTTTTTTTGGGGGGGGGGTATAGTAAAATTTCTTTGCGTTGAGCATCAGAAATATAGTTAAGATAATACTGTCACAGAGTCATACATGGTTCTGTAAAACCACCACAAATGCAGCAGAAACGTTTTTAACAGACAAGGACGGTATCCATAGGTAGAAAACAGATGACTCATCGTACAACAATACCTCTTGTCATGTGGTTCTTACACCAACACAAGGTTCGGTGCCTTCACTGTGGATTCATATATGTTTTTCTATCATTTAGTCATTTTATAGATTTTTAAGTCGTTTTTGTTTTGAAGCTAAATTTACCCTGAATTTCAACCATTTTCCATCTTTTATAAATAAAGTAAATTAAATGCTCAATGCAACTGCAAATGAGACACTAATTAAAGATTTAAAGTGTTTTAGCATTGGTGTTGTAGTTAGTGACTCATCTGCTTGGCTAATCTGCTAGTTCTGATTCACTTTAAAACTTCAGTTAAAATTACTCAACATCCTGTTTTTCCCATTTTTGCAAACAAAGAAAAGAAAACGAAAAAAAGATCTCTTTAGAATTTTGATCTTGTTCTTCTTCTGTATCTATTCAGTTAAAAAATATATTTCATGTCAGTATCTGGTTTCTGGGATAATAGAAGTTACAGTTACAGTTATTTGATACCGTGCAAGGAAAACATCACTGCCATTACCTCACTATTCTCAGATATCACGACACAGTTACAGATGACCTCAAAGTTATAGATTACCATTATTGTATAAGTCTTTATTTTAGAAGCTTGAAATAGTTTAATGCAGCGGACTATGGCTAAAAATGAAAGTTGACAGCCTCCCAATCACACTGTGTCCTTAAACTTCCAGTTACAAATTTAATGTGTCATCCTTCAGTTTCTTGGAAGACTTTGGATTTTCATTGTGTTCCTTACTTCAGAGCAGATTATATCAATCACAATATTGTGGTATCGTGTTCCTGACAGGCCGATGAACAGTGTTAACTGTGGCAGTTGGAGCAGGATGCTACAGTATCCGTCAGTATGCACATAGAGCTCACGTTTCATCAACCGTTATAAACCTTCAACAAACCGACACATTGTTGATGTCACCTTTTGATTTATTTTAATTTCATTTCAATGATTTTAAGCAATTTTTAATGATTCTGAAAAAGCATCTCATGACTGTTAATCAGTTATTCAATCAAGCTGCTATGGAGATTGGTTCACATTAGATCATATTGACATTCATACATTTTAAGTCTCAATAGTAGAAATATGTTCAATTATGACATTTGATTGATATGTTTCTATTTTTTTTTCTCTTCAAAATATAAAAAGATAGATCATGAACATTCCATTGAAATATACTTTATACAGTTCTTGATGAGTTGTTCTTTGTGTTCCAACATTTCAAAAATAAAATCCGGCATAAGTCACAACCAGATGCTCCAGTGACCACCTCTTCTCCTCATTCACTCTCCTACTAAGACCGCAGTACAATGGACTAGTACCTAAGTCTGTTTTATACAATTTCATGTCATGTAAAATGAACATACATCTTTTTATCTTTGGAATGCTTACGTGAATGCATGATGTTAATCTGTAATATTAGATGTATGTAGATCGGTATGACTTTTGTGGTGTGTCACATTGTTTCTAATTAAAATAAGATATTAAATATATTAGAAAAATCTATTCAGTGTGATAACATTTCCTCTAAAACAACTCTGGTCTTATCACTTTGTAAAATAAATTCTTTTTTTTCTTCTTCTTCTTTTTCAGGATAGTTTGATTGCCAAGTCACTCTATGGAAAGCCATAAAGCCACTACACATGTGGTTGCAATCATCTGGACTGATGACAGAACATCTGTGTCTCAGGGAGCATACAGTAAGTGTCAATCAGTGGCATTCGTGGTGCAGATTGCATACAGTGTCCTAAATTTGAAAACAAAAACACGTCAAACAGAAAACAGGCACATAAAGAAAATACAAAGGATGTCATTAGGGACATGTCATCTAAGGACCACATAACACCGTCCATAGACCTGGAGAGGACATGTCGCAATATTGTTACTACACATAGTAGTTGTTTAGTTACAGTGGCACCTACTTACGATGTAAAGCATTTTTGTTCTTTTGGTTATGTGAGTGTTGCACAGGAAATCTCTGACATTGTATAACAGATCGCCAAAATGTTGAAAATAAAACAGACTTAGCACTCTCAACATTGTAACTCATTCTGTTCAACATGACTAAATCAAATGGCAGTATTATGCAATAGAATAGAAAAAGAAAGACATCTTTTTCAGCCTGGCATTGGCAGAGCAGTCACAATGTAGAGAATGGAGATGGCGAAAAAACAAGAAAGAAAAAGACAGTACTTGGCCATAAAAACAGAAACAGCTGGGTGAAGCACAAAGTTTTTGCAAGTGTGCACACCACTGCTAGAAGTTTATCTGAAATATTTATAAACGTCTTGTGACCATCAATTCCATAGTTGCTTAATGCCTTCTAAAACTGGACCTGAAATCAAGAATCTTAAAAAGAGAACAGACCAAAATAAAATCCCATGGACCATTTTTGCTGATAGACAAAAGTAAGTTCTAGACCCTGTAAAACCAGCGTTTTGTAAAACCAACTCAACAGAATTCTTGAGTAGTCTCTGTACTCTGCATCATTACACCACTGAGTCTCATATACTGGTGAGCCTCCAACTGCAATGTACTAGGAATGGACGGAGGACCATTCAGCTGCCTGAGCTGAGCCCTGAACCAGCAGGGCCTGAAACTCACTTGGAATACCAAACCAAGGATGAGGTGCTTGGAAAGCATTCAACAATGAGATGCCTTTTAATATATATATATATATATATATATATATATATATATTGATCTCCTCTCTGTGGACTGGTGTCTCTCATCTTTTCTTTCAACACTTAAAAGTACTTCACTGACATCATTTTGGAAGCTCTGGGTCTCTTTGATTGGTGCTCACATAACTGTGTACTGTGCTGTAATGAGCTGCCAACTAACCAGCTGGATGACGGTAACTCCATGTGTAATGACGGTTGCAAAAGACCTGACCTGATCTAAAAAAAACAAAGGAAAAAAAAAAAACAACAACCAAAAAACGAAGACGAGCTACCTTGCACACTCATGCTGACACTGTGAGTGTGAGTAGTTTTCAGTTGCCTCTGGGAGGAAGACATTTCTGCTCTACGACACGGCACAGTGTTCATAGTTATCAGGACTGGATTCATGACAAACAATGATAGGAGGCTAAAGGGGGATATGTCAAGACTCTGTTCTCCCCCTCGAGAGATTATCAAGTCATAATGCATGCGTTTTTTTACACATCACTGTGAGGTGTTCACATTATCGTTGTCTATATACTAGAATTTATTATGTTTGAAAGAAAATAGCAAAACACCTACATCCACACACACCATTAACACACCTGAGTCCTTTAAACCGCACACAAACTTTGGAATGGCAGTTGGCTCCATGCAAACCTGAAATCTCTCTCGACTGTTCGCCATTACAGTGTAGTATCTCTGCTATTGATCTTCATTGGATTATCTTTTCTTGTATTCCAGTGTCTCTATATAGGAGTGGAACAGAACTGCCTATCCCAGCAAAATCCTGCCATGGGACATCCAAGGCTTTTTACGAATCTCTTTAACACTGAGGCGTTGAAGATACTCTTGAGGTTCTCCGTTTGCCCTGCTACAATCATGTCACAACTCTTGTATTATTGCCAAAGGAAAATTAAAAAGCAAACTATGAGTGCTAATCAAGCAGTCCAAGTTGCAGTATGGAGAGCTGTTTTTTCTTTTTTTTAGTCAAACTGCTGCTGCTGTTGCTGCTGCTGCTACGGTAGTTGTAAAAATGATTCAAGGAGGAAAAAAAAAGAAAACAGGAATTTCGTGAACCATGACATTCTTTGCACAAACGCTATCATTTGGCAAAGTTTTGAATGATCACTGTCGATCGAATGGTTAGAAACTATTCTGCTCAATGCATTGCAAAGTAACACTAGGATGAGGAATGTAGGGCAGTAGTAGCAGAGAGATTTCATCAAACAAAACATAGTTCAGGGTGTACTTTGCAAACATACATGTTTCAATATTCACATTTTTTTTTAACTTTTCAAAACAAAATATAGCTCTTCTCTTTCATTATAATCTTTTTTAAAACATTAATTGCATATAACATTTTTTTAATTCATTTTATATATACTTTTTTTCTTTTTTGTATCTCTAGCACCCTTGTCTTCAACTAAGGGCTTGCAGAAAAGACAGTCATGCAAAGTAGTCATGCTGGTAAACAAAGTTACAAAAATGCATTATCTTTTTTTTTTTTTTCATTTGTTTATCTCAGCGTCCATCCTTTTGTCGTCCTTGTGTCTTCATAGGCAAGAGTCTGTCGTTGCTCACTGTCTTTCAAAAAACGCCTTCGTCCACCCATCGAGATAAAATATTTGCTTCCCGTCTTTTTCAAGGACTTTGACTCCATTTCATGATGCCAAATTTTCTATTCACATTTGCATCTTTATTTTTTTTTTCTTTCTTTCTTCTTTTCTGGTCTTTCTCCACTCTCTCCAAAACCATGGACGGTTGATTTGTTTATCAAAATATAGATTTGTTCTCTTTGTACACTTCCACACTTGTTCTACTCTTGGTCCATTTCTTCTCTCTTTTTTCTCCCCTTTTTGCTTTTGCTTAAGGGTTTTCCCCTGATGGGCCATCCATATCTTGACATCGACTTGCCACTGAAGCAGTCGTTGGCAGCAAGAGGGACAAGAGAGAGATGGGGCAGTATGTATCTGGGGATTCTTGTGCCTAATTGGCAGTGTCGGCCTTTGTGTTGAGGGGGAACATTTATCTGATTGGTCCCTTTCAAAAAATGATAACACATAATTTTCCAGCTAATGGGCAGTTTTATGTGATGTAAAAAGTGCCTTTGTGGTGGTAGGGGTGTCCTTTCCATTGTGATCTACCCCAAAACAATATGCGGTGATACTGAAGACTGACAATTGTCTCTAGGATTTTTGTCTCCTTGCGTCAGTCTTTTTTTTCCCCTCATGACTGAGAACTGTGTCAGTCAAAAATGGGAAAAACACTTGTAATATTTCAATGTGCATATGGAGGATGGGATTTCAGTGGCAGTTAAAGCACTAAGTTCTTTTTAAAGGAATGACTTTGTACTACATAGACAATGGGCAGTAAGAGGGCGAGTACAAACCTCATCCTAAATGGAATATTTCACCTAGACTACAATACATTACAGAAGGTCGTTCAGCAAGTACATGCTACAGGACCTTTGGTGTCCCACATGGATGTTTTTGGACAAGCCCACAGTCAGTACATGAGAGATAAAGATAAGTTTTTCCCCAACGTGTTGTTATGGTGAATGTTTCAGATGAGTACACTACATGAGTTACATTGAATGCTGTACGAGATGCGTTTGAGCTGATGCTACATGTGCTTCATGTGTTGTTTTTGATTATCTCCGTACTCTGTCAGGAGGGCAGTGTTTCAGTCTGATAGAAGTGAATGGAAGACATAGGTTCAGTGGCAAACATGCTTTACAAGTGCTGGACTTGAATGAAGGTGGTGTTGCTTGGCGCTGTGCATTTGTGATTTATTCCATCAGGACTGTTTGTGTTCAGTATATTTAAAATATGCAGCGTCAATGAGTAAGAACAAATCTTTTGTCTCTCATGTACCGTGGATCCATATTTTTTTCTTCACTGGAAAAGGAACCCGAGAGGAAAATGACATCTAAAAGATCCTTTGAATGCATAAATTCCTCTTTCTTCAAAACTGTTGATGGATTGAGTCAAGTTATTTCCCAGCCAACAAATGCTACAGTATGTTAGCAGAGATGCTACATTGTTCATTCAGTCCTCTGTGAAGACAAGTGTTTTTTTTCTGTTTGTTTTTTCAGAAACTTGTGAAGTTGCGCAGTTGTTTCAGCACTGTAGATGGTACTGAGTTGGTCATCATACAGGATGGCGAGTATAATGTTGTCATTGAGATGTCATCTGGAATGTGTAATCAGGAGTCCTTTATCTCCCAAAAGTGTGTCAGTGCAATGCTCAGTCAGTTTGCCGAAAAAAGAGGAAAAAAACAAAAAACGGTCAGTCAGACAGTTGTCAAAAGTATGGTCGGAGTTCCAAGAGGCTGCTTTGGTAACAACATGAGGAGTAGACCATTTGATTTTTTTTAATTCATGATTAACCTCTGGTCTCTCTCTTGTCACCCCAAAGATCTCCTTTAAACTGTCCATCCGCGTCACACCTGTCGCTTACGTGGCTCCCGCCGCAAATTTGTGTTTACCGGTTACTGACTCCTCATTAGAGAGAAGGCGAATGCTAGAAACTTAACACTGTGAAGACAAGAACAGAAAGCCATTAATAATAAGTTCACAGAGAATAAACATTATTTGTAAGAAATCATGTTCAATCAATGAGACTCAAACTTAAGTAAACTTGTAACATTATGACTAAGGGTATGATTGGTTTATAGAAGTGCTTGACTAATATAAAGCAATCTTTGCTGTAAACTGATGATTTTTCTTTTTCCAATTACATTGATTTCCTTAACATAGTGTCACTAACATTATGTACAATAGGGAAGTAATCAGGGATTAACCATTACCTGTAAACTGCTGGTTAACTGTGCATGTCAGAATGAAGTGCATAAATATAAACTGTAATGACAATTCTAGTACAGTTGAGTGGTAAAGTCAAGAAAATGGTGACATTAAAATCTTGTGGCTGACAATATTAGAACAAACAAACAACAGACTGAATGAAACAAGCTGCCAGCCAACTGACCAGCACTGTGCTCTCCACTCGCTCCAACCCTCAACAAATATACATATCAACTTTTATAGGAGAGGATTTTGTACAAAGCATTAAAAAGCAAACGAGAGTAGGTGATAGGGGGTGTTGATTATTAACCAATGTGTGTGTGTGTGTGTGTGTGTGTGCATGTCCATATGTTCATATGTACATTTCCATTTGATACATATACATCATGGAAAAACACATTTTTTGACAGAGGACAAATACAGCGTTAACGCTGTTTCGCGGAAGTTTTCACACCTAAAAAATATAATTTATATTTTGTGAAGCATCTCGTTAACTTGGCTGACACCGTTTCAGGAAGTTTAACCTCCATTTTCAGCTAAGCATCACACAAACACAGGTGCAAATTGAAGAAAATGCTTGTCAGCAACAATAAGGTGAGTTTTCCTACAGTTGTGACAAACAGTTTTCTTTTTTTTTGAATCACATGTGCTGGCGTCATGCATTATTCACTGGGAGATTAAACTTCTGCTCTGGTCTCGCCAACACACATCAACCCAAAATACAAACATTCTCTTTTAAAGTAGCCACATTAGCTGCTCCCATCTGATCTTCGCTTCACTCTCTTCTTCTTTCAAATCCCTTTGTACAATTGCGGTTTTCTCCAGAGAAAAGCAAAGATGCAGTCGCACAGTAAATGTTGTTGATTTGGTCATAAAAAAATCATGAAGGCAACTACTGCTAAAATTGGGAGGAAAAAGCAGCATCCATTTACCTAAATCACCACTATTGCACTCTAACTATAGATGATGATATAAGCACGACATTTTTATGGTGCCAGGTAGAAAACTTGTGTAGTTTCCAAAATGTGGTGGCACAAAATCAGAAATAAGCAAATGAAGACTTGGTGCCAGATTTATAAATTCCTGTATAAGTATAAAGACTTCATCTATTATTGGATAGTAAGACACTGCTGTTGTCTTTTTTTTGTGTCTGTCTTTGTTCTGGCACCAGCAACTTCCTGAAACAATGCCAAAACAGCCTTTGTGTTGTTACACAGAGCGCTGATACTGTAAATTATAACAGCTTATTGACTGACGCAGGTCAGTCATATTATTAACTGACACATTGGATCATGGACACTATTATTATTCCCAAATTACTATGTGATATAACTAAAAATACATGTAGTATTGATGGATTAAATTGAGTATATCCATAAATATTGCAAGGTACTTTGAGATTTAAGATGTCTTTAAAAGATCGACATGCCATAAGCTCCAGGTCTCATTATTCTAACAGTAAATAAGAAAACAAATACCATTTTTTGTGGAAGGCGTTGGCTTGTTTTAGTGAGCACACTAATTAAGGGAGTAGTCCAGTTTCACTTTTGCTACATGGGGACAGTTGTTTTACCTTAAGTGTGCCAAGCAATGCATTAGTTAATACAGCACTCATTTAGAGGCTATTACAAGCTGGGTTAACCATCTTCTTAATGCAACACCACATTAGGATTCATTACAGTTTACATTAACTGTACATTTACTTTCAATAGAGCACAGTGCATTGACACCATCTAGGATCAGTTCTTGCCAGCGCAAACAATATCAAACCAAAAACAAGTTCTAGTTACAACTGATCAAAGACATTATGCTTTAAAAATAACTATCTGATATTAAAATAGTACAAATAATGTGTATAATATGTAAACAAAATAACAGGTTCTATAATGGGTCCAATGTTATAGTTAGGTTTGTTTGACACCACACACCTCTCTGTTGACAAAACCTCCTGTCCACACTCACAAAGTATACATAGATAAATTAATTTGATATGACTTTAATGTATTCACATGTGTAGATACAGATATGTACATTTTCATTAATAACCACCAACCTATCAAGCATTGCTTCAAAGGTTTAGCTAGTTAAATCTAGCTAGTTTGCATGAACTCCTAAATTGACATCAGAGCCTAAAGGGGCCTCATAGAGGCACTTACGAGATCTGCCTGTTTTGTTTATTTAAGCAATGTTTGCGTCAGAATCTCCTAGGTGATTTGCGTTAGCCACAACTATGGGATTATGATTCTTTAAACTCAGCAGAACCACAGTTATGACATTCCTCAAAACTGTCTGCATACGATACAAAGCAAATATGAAGGAATACAGTACTTCTATAATCATACATGGTAAAATGAAAGTGGAGGTATATGAGATTATGTGACACCACTCGTCCACTGTGAGTCAACTTGTAATGTTAAAGAAAAGCATTTCACTGCAGATATATGGGATGGATGGATGGTGTAACCTTTTGGATGGGTGGAGTATTACCTTTTATCTGCACATTGTAACATCCACATCGTGGAGTCAGTCTATAATTACAGTGTTTGCATGTGAGCCTAGATGTGTGTTTAATGAGATGAGTTTCGGTGCACTGTGAGAAGTGATGCCAGCAAAAAATTACAGCCCAATAGTCAAGTTTGCTGACGTGAACTTAGATGAACTTTGAGGACCGAATCCAGGCCAAGCGATCTTGACTCCTTTATATGCTCACAAAACATTTTTTGTTTGTTTGTTTGTTCATTTCTGTGACTTTAATCAACTTAAGAATGGACTATCCCAGAGTTTCCCTACTTTTCAACAGTAAAAGTTAAGTTGACATTATACATTAAGGAGCTGATGTCACTGGATGGAACAAAGTTCTGCATGCTGTTTCAAACATTTTCAGACAACACTGAATTATTATTAATATATTTTTTTCTTTTTTAGACATAGTAATGGTAAAATATAACAATATTGTGTAATACTATTAGTAACTTCGGTCTGAAAATATGTGTGATGGCCTTCAAAAACCCGTATCAGATGAAGCCAGGCAAGCATTACTTTTTGCAGTGACTGTATATTAGGATCTATCCTAAAAAGGGATACTACGTCTTTAACAAATCTCTCAAACTCCAGTCGACAACAGATTCAGGCAAACATACAAGTTATATCATTGCTTTCAACTTCAATCATAATACTGCATATCTAAGTTGTCAAAGTTTAAGGGTCTGGAAGCACATTGATTTCTAGACAAAATGGCAATCAGGATCATAGATTATGACAGTAAGAATACCAGGACCTGAATATCTAAGCAAGTATGGAAATACTCTTCCTTTACACCTGGTAAGTTGTTGGTTCTAAAGCACTTACAATTTTTTTTTTTTTTTTGTACCTTCATGGTTTCAGTCTTACCACATTTCTGTCTGTTAACGAACTTATCGACAGTTAAATCAAAATGTACTATCTATCTTTCTTTTCTTTTCTTTTCTTTTTTTTTTTTTTTGACAAATGTTATTTCAAACAATCAGTGGTACAGAAAAAAGTCATACCCTACAATGAAATACACACTACCAATACAAGTGAAAAAAATTATAAAACCATTACAAAACCAAAACAATTAAAAATGGCAGCCACAACAGTTTAAAGAAAACAAAAGAAAAAAAAAACTCCAAGGACCAGTAAGACCACATTGACTTGAAATAAAACAAGACAAATGGCTCATGTCATCATAATACATTTCAACACTTAGATCTGGAACAGCTAATTTAAAGATTATACGTAGAATGCTTTCTAATTCTGTGCGTTTTTAGGATTAAAAATAGATCTGCATATTTACATATGTATGTGCACAGCATGTTTTCCAGCATTAAAGTAATATTGCATGTTTATTGCATATGTGTATATGTCATTATTTTTAATTTCTATTTTTTTTTTTTTTTTTTTTTTTTTGCTCAACTTTTTCAACACAAGATCTACTTTTACGAGATGACGGCAATTTAAAGACGACCCCTAGATACAAAAAATAAATTATTAATTTAATAATTAAAGGCAAACTTTCTTCAACAACTGTCAGATTTTAATTGTCTTTTATAAATGAACCTACAGCCTGCATTCAATTAATTGGAATTTGTATATTATTTTTTGCAACTGTATGAGATAAACATTTAAAACAAAAAATAAAAAGAATAATGGAAAAATATAATAAAAAAAACATAAAAAAGGTAAAAAAAAAAAAAAAAAAAAGCAAAACATACAGTATTTAGAAAATGTTGACCTGTGTTAGAAACATGTTTAATGGGGTGGTCTCACTTGTTGAGTTTGCTTACTTGCGTTTTATAATATGTTCTGTAATTTGCAAACATGCAAGCTTTTAAAGTTAGTAAGTTGATTGTTAGTAAAGTGCTTGTATTTGTTTTAACTATATAATTAATTACGTCCATATTTGACTTTTAAAGGTTGTGGTAACTTTTTTTAATTTGTTGCATTTAGATTTCTCTGAACAGTTGTAGGCCTGCAAGAATATATTTCATTTCATTTATGCGACTGTCCTCATTAGCATTTCTTCAAAGGTCCACTCAGTCATTATCACTATCATTTACATCATTACACAAAATGTTGAACGGAAGATCTGATTTCCGGTAAATTGTGCTCCTGTTTGAGAAACAAAACACAACTGGCATACAGCCAGTCAGGTGATCCTACTTGTGAAGTGTTCAGCTGCCTCAACTGTGGTTAACCATGTTAACCAAAGATCTTTTCCCTTAAAAAGCTAAAACCACTCTAAATGTGGTACTTTACTGGCCATCCGCCTTCATGAAAACAGAATCGACTGGGCTGATGAGGTCCATGAGCTATGACATTAGGGTCATTTGGTGTCGCTAACAATCGGCGTTATATATAAGCAAGCTATTTGTCAAAAAAACTACAAAGAGAACATAAACGAAAATATAAATATAATCAGCTTATTGTTACTGTTTACTGATAAAGGCCTTGAATGTTCCTGGGCATAAAGTAACATTTTATAGAAATTATAAACATTGTTGTGGTCTGTTAGCTAAAGGCAGTTATTAACAAGCAGGCGCTAGATCAGCTACCTCTGTCAATCACATGAACCTCATGTTGCACAATGTAATGGTCCCAATAAACTCCAGCTAACCTAATCTCATCTCCTCTGATTGAAATTAAACTTATATACTCTTAATGGTCCATTTTGTTGTTAAATATAAAAATCTGGCAGTAGATATGTAAGACGATTTAAATATTTTTGAGGCATATAATGAAACCGGTACCGGTACCGGTAATGAAACTTTTTTTTTTTTTTCCTATGATTGTTATAGTTACATTTAAGATCATGGTGATATCTATACATAAATATATTACATAACATGCCAAGTAAAATGACTGAACAGACCTTTCATTGTACACTGAGGGAATGATTGCATATATGGAATCTTAACAGCACTGTAATAAAACAACAAAAACTATTTTAAAACTGCAATTTCCAAAAGTCATGTTTGGCTTCACTATTGCGATGGCTCTTCTGGTACGATACTTGTATTGGGTAAATTGATGCTAATATTGTGTTTTGATTAGTTTTGTGTGATATGTATGGTATCACAATAAGTTTCAAAGTTATGTGTAAATGGTGAGACTTTTAGAGGTCTAGTCTGTTACTTCTTGTTTTTTCTTATTATTATTATTATTATTATTATTTCTTTTTGTTTAAACAATTACCAAAATGATATCTACACTGTACATTAATACATTAATATTCACAAAAGACAGAAAGTAGAAACCTATTCAACATCAATCTAATCTATAAATGTGACTTTTTTTTTTGTCTTTGGCTAAATGAACTGAAATATTTTTTATTTCATATTCTTTTCTCTGAACATTGTTGTGAGCTCAGTTTGGTCCAGAACACAGAAAAATGGATGATCATCTAAACACTTAATTTTAAAATGCAACTGTGCACATTTTTTTTTTTAAAACCTCCGACACTATTTTATTTACTAACCAATTCATATATAGATTTATTTATTTTATTTTTTTTACATTTCTGCTCATAATTTAAAATAACCATGTGTATTTAAAACTAAAGTTCGTATTTGACCCCATCAGCTAACCTGACGCATGCATCATAAACCATTGGATTCACAAGACAAGAGGCCATTCTTTCTACATTCAAGTTCACTTTATGTTATTGCTATTGTGTTTTTTTTGTTTTTTTGTTTTTTTGTTTTTGCACGGTGTATGATCCAAATGGAGGCTTCAGTGCGATCAGTCCATAGCTAATCCACTACGTCTCCTATCATCCAATTACAACCATCGTTTCTGTTACAAAATGGAGGGGATAGGGGAACGGCAGCGGCGCAGTGGTCCCGGGGCCTCATATGTTTCAAAGGGAGGACTAGTGATAGGAGCAAGCCGCAGCGATGACCCAGCCATTCCCGATATGTTATTGAGGCTTCGAGATTTCTCGTAACCCGTTGCTTTAAGAAGAATATAATTTTTTATATAAAAAAAAAAATATTGATGAATACATTTGATTTTATATTATTGTTGTTTTGATATCATAAGCAAATAAAATAAAAATAGAAATAAAAATAAATCATAGTCGAGACATTTCACAGATTCAGGTGATTTGTTATGAAGGTTACATTGTGTTTAAACATGAATGTGAAGTTTGTGATGTTAAAAAAAAAAGGAAAGAAATCAAAACGGAAAAAAGAGGCACAAAACAGCATAAATTAAGGATAAGAAAGGAAGTGAAAATGTTGATAAATCATAAAGACATATAAAGGACAGACGGGGACAGACACAGACAAGACAGACAAGACAAAACAAGAAAATGCGAGTTATGATATGTCTTTTTTTTTTTTTTCAAAACAGAAAAGCAAAACTATTATTAGATATTAAGAAATGTAACACCTACAATAGGCCCTCATTGAATAAAGCACCCAACATTTTAGCACATGAAACGTAATGTTGAGGTGTTTTAGACAAACATTTGGCCAAAAACTATATAGTTATACACAAACACACGGTAGCAAATACTCAAGATATCACTGATACAGTGTAGGTGTTGACCATATGAAGTTTTAGTTGGAAAAACAAAAGCTTCAGTTAAATTACAAAGAATATTTATCAATCGTGTCGCATGGCACTTCATAAACGGCACATTTGTTATTCGCTTTCTGTTTCTGTAAACTCCAAATGGCCAACACAAAAATGTCCTCCCTGCCACATTAAAAATAAATAAATAAATAAATAAATAAACTTCCTATCCCCCGGTAATCGTATCCTGTAGTTCACATTTTGTGTGCAGTGGGAAATGACACAGGAAGAAAGAGAAGTTTATTTGACAAAAATCGCATGTACTAGTATTAGTGTGCATGGTATTTGCATGCAGGTTTACAGGAGCCAATTAACTGAAAAGCTAATAAAAATGACCTATGTGTCCTTTCCCACTGTATTCTCAGTGTATAATTCAGCATGCAGACATTGAATTCCCCCTGTACTGTAACAGCCACAGAGAAGGTGCTGCTGTGCTGACAGAGTGTTGTTGCATCAGGTGATGTGGAAAACACCATTGGTAGGTAGCAGGTACCTGCCCCAACAATGGCTAACTGACCTATAAAGGGTGGAGTCTGACTGTTTTTTAAGGAAAGTGTTACACGAACCTGCAAGGCCAATGCAATGTGACAAAATTTCTCTATGTGGATTAGTGTGTCAAACTCCAACCATTACGAGGCCCCAGTCAGACAACAAAGAACACCCACTGGTGCAGTATGACACCCTTTGTGCCTTCCTGCTGAAATGAACATTTACAGCGATATTGTTGGTGCATCGTGGCCAACTCCACCACTCTAGATTTCGCACCATTCGAGCCAACCATAAATAAAAGTCCTTTTTTTTCTATTCCAGCTTCTATTCTAGCTCAGGCACATTAGTTGGATGGCAACTCAGTAAAATATTGATGATGCATTTTCACTGGGTTTCTACGGCTGCGTGTCACACTAAGACTTCTGGGAAACTGTCTGGCAAATCTGGTGTGGTTCTGCTTTCATTCAAGTTCACTTCCTAAAAAATTTTGTTCATACAACCAAATGTATCGAGATAAATTGTTAAATATCAGTAAAAAATTGCAGCGTCAGCCTTTATTTCAACCCTGCTACTACTGCTCTTTCACATTAAAAGCTTCCTCTTTGTAAACCAAATGTGTTTGTGCCCATAACATTTCATTACATTTGTCTATGATATTGCCAAATCTTAAAGAAAGAACAAGATTAAACATTAAGTTTTTAAGAGATAGTGTTAATCTCCTTTAAAGGAAACTAAAGCCAATTAATTTAAAGTGTTGTAGTATTTACATGTATAATATTTCAGATATCATCATAAAGTTCCAGGCAACTGGACTGATCAAGTTTTATTCAGTTAAATATCGACCAACTATTTTAGTCTGATTCTACTAATAAATTACTTTGGCTCTAACAAAAGAAAAAGGAAAATACATCATGAAACACTGATCAAGAGAGAAAACACTATGTTTCATGTGTGTAAAACTCTAAATGTACAATCGCTTATGTTTTAGTAGAATTACATACTGGCTCTCATGTTTTCTCTGTTGCTGTGAATAAAGGTCCTTTACTTGTCCATGTTAAGTTAAGAGGGTTAGAAACACTTGTCAAGTGCGACGTGAGTGGAGGAGGAAAAAAAAGCGTCCCCATCCTTTGATTAGATGAAGATGAAACTGATGAAGAATAATGTGACCAGGCAGTAACATGGTTCTGATGGTGTTTTAGATAGAAACAATATCATTGATTAATGCATCCGTTTGTTTTTTTTTTTCTCGATGTTTCAAAGAAAGGCTTGGTGAAATTAAAGACAGGGAACATTTTCAGAAATGACAATAAAAAAAAAAAAATAAATAAATAAATAAAATGCTTGTAGTGTAAAGGTAATCATGTCTCAGCCACTGCAGTCTGTCACGGTCTGCTAGCTGCCTCCTCTCTGTGCTAACTACTATATTTACAGCAACACCAACAGGGGTTTTGTGCTTTGGGATTGTCTATCAAGGGAAATTGTGAGTCTGGCTGTCACTGTATTCAGTGATGACATAATTCCTGTCCAAAGTCACACTTAATTTACACTATAGAGGGAGTACGTACCTACCTACAGTCAGACTTTAGTTACACTTCTGCACTGCAGTGGCGGCCTGGGGATGGGATGGAGAATGAGTGTTAATCACAGAAAGATAAGGTTATGGAGAGGGAAGACACAGAGGAACATAGAGAGGAAAACTGCAAATATTCTAACCAGACGGTTTAACAAGAAAAGTAGTAACAACAGTAGTAAAAGAAAAGTAACATTAAACAAACTAAACCATAAGTAAATACTTAGCTACTGTGTCCTTACATTTTTCATGTGTTTGCTATTGGACACACAGAATTTGCTGACTCTTCAGATGCTATTCTTGACGCAGCCACATACTGTATCATTCTTACATGAGATCAATTGCCTGTTAAAGATGGGTTGATCTCCTGTTACCCATAATTAGATATATTGATCTGTTCATGACCATTACTGAAGCCACAATGTGCCCATACAGTATACATACAGTATCTGACGTGTCTTTTGGGGAAACTAAATGACATGCAACTGTATCCCACATCCTCCTGTTTTCTGTATCTAGGTCATACAGACGTATGCACGTCAGCTGCTGTCATTAAAGCTCAATTCCAATTAATATTTTATATATTCTTCTCATACATTGACATAAATATTTATCATATGTACCTACATACTTATTGTTCAACATACATATCATGTTTTATTCCTACTGTAAGGTAAAAAAAAAAAAAAAAATCTGGCACAGAGAAGAATATTTGCAGAGTTGTGATGAGACGACATAGTAAGAAACACAGTGGTACTGTTACACACGTTACAACATGCATGACGATGTAGAACAAGTTTTACAAAGGACGTTTAGACTAAAAGAGAACAAGGACACTGACAAGTGTTACCACATTAAACACATTTTCACTGAGCTGAGCCACTGACTCAAACAGAATCTGGTTGTGATAAATAAACAACCGATATCCTGTGGTGGCAAGTTAGTGATTTTTTTTTTTTTTAAATCCACCAGCAATCTATCGTAATAACTAGTTTATTTATAATTATCAATAGTAAATGATAGTGTAAATATGGTGGGATGAAATGTTGGATGAGGATCAAATGAATCCTACTAAATAAATACAGCTTATTAAGGAACAGATTCATTCATATTCTGTCAGTGGTGTAAAACTTATTAAACCTCCAAAATTGTATTTAATTGCAATGCAGAAATTCTGTAAAATTTTAAGTGGTGGGAGTTGTTAAATTGGTCAAATATACATTAAATTTTGTCATACTTTTTTTTGTGCCACTCTCGTCATCATTACTTTCACTGTTTTTGTTGTCATTTTTCCTTTATGATTCAAATTCAAAGAAGACAGTTGAGAGTAAAACTAAAAAATGAAAAAGACAGGAAGTACACAGGGGAAGTCAAAAAACAAAAAAGAAAAAAACACCAATAACAATAACGCACAGTTGTACAAAACTGAAAAAACAACATCATATATATATATATACATATATACACACACACGACACGAAAATATAATAATACAAAAATAAATACAACTTAATCCTATACACACACAATACTCCACAAAAAATACTTAATGAAATGTACACACCATGTCAGTAACATGGGACATAAATCACAAGAAAGACCCAAGAAATTAAAGAATAAAACAACTGTAAACAAACAGTGAGGAGCAGAGAGAGGAGGAGGAGGAGGGAGAGAGAGAGAAAGACAGAAACCAACGAGACCGAGATCCTTGAAGAAGGTCTAGAAGAGTGATTGGGAGTGAGCAATCAACGGGGTGATTGACCGTTTGACCTTAGTGAGCCATGCATATTGCATTGGGTGCGTAGGAAGTCAAATGGCCAACAATCAAAGAGAAGAAACGCAAAGGCTCATAAAAGGGAAAAAAAAAAAAAGAAGCTGGCAAAGACATCTTATCTACGAAATAAATCACAACTTAAGCACACAAGAATGAGTTTTAGACAGCACGGGAATCCCTCTTTAAAAACAAGAAGGAGGACGTTTATTATCAGCGGACATTAACCTTGTTTGTTTCTTAGATTCGACATCATTTATTTGACCAATTGTAGCATTTTATACGACTGTATATATGTATTTAAACAGTTGTGGACATAATTGTGTCTATCAATTGCTATATACTTAAATGTGCATCAAGTCTCACAAATAAAACAACACATCAAAATTTTCAAACATTAATATGGACTAAGAAATTGTCAAGGGCCATTTTAGATCCCCAGCCTATGTAAATGCACAATCTTTCTGTGTGTAATCTTTCGACACTTGTTTTTCTTCAACTGACTCCTGATTTGTTTTAAAGAGGGATTTCTGTAGCACTTAAACTGCAGTTTATACATAAAAACCATTGAAACTGAAGCAACGTCAGGGACCTCTAAGTGAGGAGCTCGGACAGCTAAAGGCTCGCTTACCTTAGACAGCGTGTAGCCGCTTTTCGATCATATGTGTCAAAGCGTTTGACTGTCTGGTCAGTAAGTAATTGTAAGTGCTTCAGTCACCGAGTGCAGATTTTTGATTTCTATCCAGGACTCAACAGTGCAAAATACAAAAAAAGAAAAAAAAAGTGCTGAACTTTGGACTACACTAGGCACTGAAAGCACAGTTACATGGTCTAGGGAATAGTATTTCAGATACATTACACGCTCACAGGCACAATATTTTGTAAATCAGCATCACGATGACCGATTTATGAATCGGCTTGCTTTGTTTACAAAGCTGAGGTTGCACATTAGAGCGGTAACAGTTAGAAATTGTTGGCTTGTTTCCAGCGTGGCATGTCTCAAGAGGTACTATCCCTTGACCTCGATGGCTCCCAGTGACCCTAATGACCTTGGGCCTTGGAGAGATGATTGTCATACAAGACTGCAATCAGTATCACAACTGTGTGCGCCAATCAAGACCTGTCAATTGATTTTTACATAAAATCAGATATATGTACATACACGTACGCACGTCTTTGAGTCTGAAATGGAACATGCACAACTGATGGTGCTATTCAGTGAATAGCTGAAGAGTTTGTCAGTTTAATCAGTGCATGAGTACATGTACATATTATATGTTTTTATACGTTCTAATGTAGATAGAATGAGTTTTTCAGAGCAAAAACTTTTCTAGTTTCAATATGTGCTTTTGTTTTCCAAGGCAGAGGTCGACGGGGAGGGGAGCAGCACGAATAAACACAGTAGAAGGGGAAAAAAAATCATAATTAAGCCACACACGACAACACAAACACAACACTCAGACGGCAATTGAGAGGACAGAGACACAGTGTATAACATGTAAGAATGAAAAAGCCCACATACACACGCGTGATATGACACAACCTGAAGAGAGAGACAACAACAACACAGAGGCACATCAGACAACAACGTGACCCACTGTTCCCGTTCAGTCTTCTTCAGTGTACGTTTTTATTAATTAGTAGTTATTGACACAGGACACGACAACTGGGTTATTTTCACTTGAGCTGCCGGGTGTTATTTGCACGTGCACACTCCCACACCGTATGACCGTATGCAACTTTTAAGCTCTCACACAGACACAAACACACAAGTATACACATATTTTGTGCACGCAACTCATTAAGGATGTATATCACAAAAAAAATCCCATTTTCTTTCCCATTTTCTTTTTTTTTTTCTTACATCTTGTACATTGGCTACTGTAACTGAGTTCACAAAATTATGAGGCAAATTTGTATGCAGGTAAGATATTGGGCTGAGGTTAGGTTTTATCGTATAAAATACCTCACAAGTCAGATGATGAGCCTCAAAACGCTTCATTCCCCCAACCTTAATATTGAAATTTAAGCACAACCTAACCTTAGCTCAACTGTTAGCATCAGTGTTTTTAATGTGATATTTAATAATGATGGTATATTTCAAGGCACAGAGAAGCCTCTTCACAGGTGGCACTTCAAACTCCATTGAACATGTAGACACAACACTGTGGAAACGTTGGTGTGTATTGTCAGTCATGCGTAGTGTATGCAGCTGCGTCTGTGTCATGTCAAAGTGGCTGTTGTGTTAGTGTAGTGTTGTGCAGCTGCAAAACATGCCGTGTCACGGAGAGCCAGATCAGAATTTCTAGATAGTTTCAGTCAAAAGGTGACTAGATTATGGGCTTATTAATTTTCTTAAATTTTTGTCAGTGTTACCTCTGGTCTATGGTTTGATCCAGGAGGAGGTGGAGTTTGCATTGAGGTCCTGCTGTAACAGAGACCCTTCCATCTTATACCAATCCTCAGTCAGAGGGGAGTCTGGGCTGGGTGCCAGGGCTGCTGCCTCTAGTTTGTTGTCAACAGGGGGTGTTGAAAGTTTGGAGGGAGTGTGAAGGAGTGTTTTGGTGCAGGTTGGCGGCAGTGGTGGTGGTTAGATTGCAATAGTAAATGAATCAAGGTGTCAGAGCACGAAAATAATGCACATAGGGTTTTTTTTTTTTTTTTTTTTTAGGACGGGGGGTTATGATGGAGCACACAGGGTAAAAAGAAGGGAGGGAATGAGGGCATGGGTTTAAAGATGGGGCAGAGGAGAGAGGGAGGGAAAATGTGGGACAGGTTGGAAGGTCGGGGTGGAGTTGGTATCATCACAGGAAGGCGGGGTGGGTGGGTGGAGGCGGGGGTTAAAGGCAACAGGCCAAAATAAAAAGGACGATGTGAGGCAGGAGAGAAAGAGAGAGAGAGGGAGAAACAGAAGTGACGAGAAGTAAATTAATGCATGGTCAACTGTCTGAGTCCAGAAGACAGAGAAAGACAGAGATCGTTTATGAGCATGAATGAACGTGACAATATGGGACACACGACAAATTCCACACACATCATGAAAAAATGGAAGACACGACTGAGGGAGCAAAAAGAGAAAGGAAAAAAAGGAAAGAAGTAGAGGGACAGAAAATCCTGTCAGACAGAAAAAAAATAAAATATGATACCAAGCGGTGATGGAAACACAGACAACATGAATGTGAAGAGGTGGAAACAAACAGAGCAGAGCAGACGAGCTGAGTGTATGTACATGTGCGGCTGTGTGTCTGTGTATGAGTTTGTATGTTTTGCTGCTAGATGTGACTGGAGCCTTTTATCAGTAATCGAGGCTTCCACGGTCAGTTTTCTGTGTGCTCTCCCATCCGACCCATCTTTCCTAACTCTCTGAATCTGATGCAGGTAACTGTGTGTTCTTATGTGCAACGGATGCACAACGGACATATAAAACATACATGTTTACAGTATGTGCCTGGCATCTTGCTGTGTGTGTTTACATAAGATGAGCATGTTCATGTATCTGTCTCCTGGCGTGAAACGTACCTTTCCGCACATTCCCATCTGTGGCACGGAATTCCCTGGTGTTGAGCAGGAAGCAGGCACGGTCCTGCTGGTAGCGTTCCCGGGTCGGCCCACGCCCAATAGGGCTCCTCTCATCTGGGCTCAGCACCTGGTCGATGGTGGGGCAGTCCTCATTAGCCAGAGCGGCTGAGGCAGCATCACCGTTCTGCTTGGAATCTAGAAACAAGGAGTGATGTGGAGGGTGCAACATGGAGGACTGTGTTAACACAACTCATCTGCATTTATTAGCGATAGAGATACAGAAAACAGTCATGGCCATATTATGGGAGAGGCATTTAAAAGTTATGATCAAATTTGAATCCAGAAAACCAACTAACATTATTGCATTAATGAGGGATGACTATTGTAGACATTGTCACTGAGACATTATGTTAAAATATTGTGTCACCAAAATATGTTACAGTATGTTGTGTTATATCTTGCTGTGATGATACTGTAAAGTGATCCTGGAGCCAGTTGTCAACATTTTGACTGATACAACTTCCTGCTAACACAACCTACGAGAAAACCTTTCCAGACTGGAAGAGAGCCAAGCAGACAGGATGTAGTAAAAAGCTCTGATAGAACCAGTATTTTCTGGCTCACTGATGACTAAGGCAGTAAAGTAATGCATTAAAGGTGCATTATTGTTGCATGTGACTGACGCCTGATGCTGCAGCATGCAGAGCGAACGGGGAGCCAATTTAGCTCTCCTCCTGACTTTACTGCTAATGCCAGAGAGAAACATCTGAAGTCAGCCCAAATTGAGATGCATTAAGCTGTTTTAATAGATAATTGAGTTCATTCTATTTCCATAGTGTTTGTTCTTCACTGACAGATGGGTGCCTTAAGGCGACTGTGGACCTACCAGTTGATCATAAATTACTCATGAGTTCTGATGGGCCACTGATTTCTCCAGGGTGGATCCAGAATCAACTATGCATCACTTCTTGATAGTGCTCACCCTTCTTTGTCTTGACAATTATCAGTCATTGAACCCCTGGAAACATCTGTATATGTGTCTGAAACTATCATCAATCAGCTGTCATATCTCCCAAAAGTGAGGTTGTCAATATTACTCACTTACAAGAAAAACCTTAGAGGAACTTCTTGACATTTGAGGGGAAACACGTATTCACAGACGTCTAGCATTGTGAAAACATAACTGCTGAAAAATAAAGGTAATGAAGGTGAGAAAAAATACCTCTGTAAATACCTCACCTCTGTTTATCTCTATAATTTCTTCCTGGGCAAGAGGACAGTCACCCCCTATGCCGGCAGACCCCATCACTCCACCTAAGACATTTCCCAAGATCCTTTGCGGTGAAGCAGTAGCCATTGCCAAGGCATCTGGTTTGCAGTAGTTGGGGGACCCTGGTTGGGGCGCTCGAGGAATGTGTTTGTTCTTCTTTTTGGGCAGCTTTTGTTTGGCCATGGCCAGAGAGTAGTACATGCCGAAGTTGTTAACAATGACAGGTACAGGCATAGCAATGGTAAGCACACCGGCCAAGGCACAGAGCGCACCCACCAGCATCCCAGACCACGTCTCTGGATACATATCTCCATAGCCCAGTGTGGTCATGGTCACAACGGCCCACCAAAATCCAATGGGGATGTTCTTGAAGTTGGTGTGGGCGCTGGCTGTTGGGTCATCTGGGTCTGCACCAATTCGTTCAGCATAGTAGATCATAGTGGCAAAGATGAGGACACCAAGGGCTAAGAAGATGATGAGCAGAAGGAATTCATTGGTGCTGGCACGAAGGGTGTGGCCAAGGACACGGAGACCCACAAAGTGGCGAGTGAGCTTGAAAATTCGGAGGATACGGACGAATCGGACAACACGGAGGAAACCGAGGACATCCTTGGCAGCTTTGGAGGACAGACCACTCAAGCCCACCTCCAGATAGAAGGGCAGGATGGCAACAAAGTCGATGATGTTGAGGGTGCTTTTGAAGAATTCCAACTTGTCTGGGCAGAAGGTGACTCGCAACAGGACCTCAATGGTGAACCAGATGACACACACACCCTCCACATATGTCAACCAGCTGTCAGTCACCACCTCATATGAAATCTCCTCACGGGTAGTGTTGCCCACCGTAACGTTCTCTGTCTTGTTGATGATGGTGTTGAAGGCCTCATGCGTCTCCATGCAGAAAGTGGAGATGGAGATGAGAATGAAGAATAGGGAGCCAAACGCCACATACTGAAGAAAAGGAAGAAATGAAAAGACAGAAGGAGAAAGCAGAAAAAGAACATTAGAAAAAAGTCACATCAAGAAAATACAGCAAGGCAAGAAAAGATAAAACTACAACTTTATTGCATATGAAAACCTCGAACTACAGCTGGTGTATATGCAACGGCTTCTCTGTGAAAAGCAACTACACATGAGTGATACTACAGTAATGGTCATCTTTACTGAAGTCTTCACATTTGAAAAGTTGTATCCAGTCCTAAAGGGAAATTACTTTAAAAAAAAAAACTTTACAAGGCCAGTTTTGTAACAGTATAACAGGCACATGAACGTTCCCATGAAAAGACCTTGGCACAATTTGATCCAGTGTCCAAGGACAATCACACTCATTAGACCTAACTACATTATATCCGACAGTCATAAATGACAATGAAGCTGTAAAAATAGATGTGCTGTCAGTATCATGGTGTTCCACCAGGAAAACAATAATTTAGTGTAATCATAATTTCACTAAACTAAACTAACTGCAACTGCACTGTCAATTCAATATAAAACTCTGCCTTTTGTCCTTTATTTTATTCAAAGTACCTTTCCTTTAGAATGATAATATACTGATTGAATCGCACATATTATAGCAAAATACAAATAAATATCCTTGCTTGAGGACTTTTTAAGACCTTTGCTCAAGAGAAAAATTTTGATGCATTAAAGTAACAATGGATAGAAAGAATGGGTTGAAAACTAAGAGAAAAATATCACTAATTTGTGATTTCTGCTGAGGAGGACACGATGGATGGATGAGAAAGACAAGAGGCTGAAAGGATAAGATAAATATCAACAATCATCATTAAACCATAGTTCAATAAGTAACAAATCCCACATCTCAGTCCCACAGCTCACTGCATTCTGCAGTTTTCTAGTAAACATTTGTTTACAGACATAGAATATAACATTTATACTTCATTTATACAGTTTTGTACCTGCAGATTCAATAACAACAGTTCTCATCCTTTAACTTTAATGCTTCAGGCAACATCAACCAGTTTATAAGGTCATTCTAAAGTGACTCTAAAGTGACCTTAAAATGATATCAGATTAAAGGATTTTTGGTATTAAGGTTTTCCAGCAACATAGACTATAAGCCTGGTCTATAAACCAAAAATTATATAGACCAAAAAAATAAGTTAAATTAAATCATTTTAAAGTCTCTATTGTCTATTGGCATTTTCCTCTGTTCCCTTCCACATCTACTACATTGTTTTACAGTTCCACACCTACTTTCTAATCTTTGTCCTTTGGGTAAATTTCCTGGACAGAAAACAAAACAAAAACAAATGAGTTAAGATATTACACTGTCCCACCACTGAGATCTCACTTGTTTATTTATTTTTCAGGTTTGCTTGGTTATTTTTCTTTTTGTCACCCAGAGACATTTTTCTCAGCATTACGCATATTTGTGATCTGTCTATATGTTCCTGAGCTTATTATTCTACTCCGGCCGATTCACTTGTCACTGAATCACATGCAGGAGCGTGATAACACCAGCGTGTGCGTGGAAACAGCACAATCTTTCCTTGTTGTGGCCCATTCCTACAAGCCCTGCAGTGTATTTATAGATGCAGCATACTTTGTGCTTTATCAAATAAATAATAAAACACAGACATGGCCTGAAGAGCAAAAGAGAAAGGTAATTCATACTTGAGTGGAGTCCATACATATAAGAAGCCTGAGTGCCCTCAGCATATTGTGCACGTCACTGTGTATTTTCAACATTATGCACTTATGTAATATCAAGAGCAACATACTTATATGAGGAAGCTTTATAAAAGCAGGGCAAAACAGTTTCCGTTTCGTTTTCTTAAAACGTTTTGTTTCTCTTTTCTTCTTGGGATTGAAAATTGGACGCGAGCCTACACATATTTGCCTACGCGACACAAACAGACTGAGCAGAAGACTTAAGACTCTGACCCACTGTATTTATTGAGCACATTAGCTGACAAGCATTTAGCCGAAGAAGTGACCCTCCAGGAAAGGCAGTCGTGAAGCACGAGTCAATGATCGTCCTGTAGTGTTCGATCGCTATAGTGGCATCCATTTGTTGTTAAATTAACAGGAGGTAATGTTGGTTATTTAAAGAGGTGACACTTTCGTTACAGACATTCCTCTACAGAGACAGGAACAGGAACAGTGGTTGAGGAAAGTAAATCTCTATATCCTGTATCGTTTTTTAATGTTTATATCAGATTTATTCCTGGTTTTCAAATTTTCCATCCTCTCTTATTCTCAGGACCCTCCACCTTCCATCCCCCTACTCTCTCTCTGGCCTTTTCCCTCTTCCTTGTCCTCTTTTTCCTTCTCTGTTCTTTCCTTTTCCCTCTCATCCTCATCTCTTTTCCTCCTCTATGTTTTCCACTAGTCGGTGTCTGACCTACTTTCTCAGATTGCTGCAGTGCTCTCCCCCTCTGTATCATGAAAACACACACACACACACACACTTGCACTGAGGTTCTCAAGCGCCCTCCTACCTCCACCATCACCCACCACCCCCACCCCTCTACCAGCACTCCCAGTCCCAAGGAAGCAGGATAACACCAGCGGGACCTGCTCAAGATGCTCACTCATTGGTTGAGCACCAGAATCCTTTGACATGTACAAACCAGGCAACAAGGAGAGTTTTGCCCCAAAGTACTCATTTTTTTTTTATGTTACAATTGCTGTTATAAGGATGTAAGTAATATAATAACAGACCAGTAGCAGCGGTGCTCACGGGGAAGTAATGAAGCTGAAATGTTGAAGAGAGTTAGACGTCTGAGATCTGTCCTCCAAGTGAGTTTTTTTCCACGCTACGGTGCTTTTAGAGCAGAGGAAGAGTGTCATTACAAATGTACAAACTAACACGTTCACAAGGGAGCGTAAACAGAAAGTTGAGGCAACATTTCACTAACATCATATCTTCTATGTAGGCTACACAGGTGGAGTCACAGGAGGGGGTGGACTGGTGGGAGGGAGACCAGACGATGTGGATCCACGCATAGAGCAGCACAAAGGAAAAAGCTGAAGCAGTCCAGAAGAAAGGACAGAGCGCAAGGGGAGCGAGAGACCGAAAACAGTGCCAAAATGATGAACAAGCACAGATGGGAAAACAAAAACAGGTAGCTCATCGTTTAGATGATCTCAACGTGATGTGACGCTGAGAAGAGAACTTCTGAAAAGAAGTGATAGTGAGAGAAAAAGTGAGTGAGAAGGCAAAGAAAGAGAGGAAACGTTCTCCCAGAGAGACGGAGACTGAGAGCTAATATTAAATGACAGGCCTCAGCCTTAAAAGCAAATTCTGTCAACCGGAGGGACGGGGGAGCTGTGGGTATATTTTCTCTCAAACTATAAGAATCTGTCTGTGCACATTAAAATGCATGAAAATTTAACAGCATCGTAAAGGTCCTTATCTTAAGATGTTCGCAATTTGATAAAGATGTCCTCCATAATTTGATTTTTAAAAATATTGTTCTCTAATTTTATTTTTGCAATCTGTTGCTGTGCACTGCTAAAATAAGCCAAAAAATACATTTTAAATAATAATCAATGCTGCTTTAGGCTGAGCTGACACTTTAAGTAGACTATATATTTAATATTGTCAAAATAAAGTTGGAGCTGCAGAACGCTCATTATTCTCCGGAAAATACTTTCTGACCAGAAACGATGGGTTTTAACTATGGCCCACGCACGCATCCAAAAGTTTTGTTTACTGCAGCAGTAAAATACTTATGTGGTGCTGTGAGGTCGTCCTGCAACTGAGACAACTACACATAACAGAGAAGGCATCGTAAAAAATACTGCATATGCTAAATAATAGGTTTAACTATAGTGTTAGTAAGACACAAATGTGTTTAAAATTAATTTCTATTCATCACTAAACTCTAAATGAAATGGTTATGTTCTTAGATTTACATATATCCACACAAAAACAATGTTTTAAGTATATTTTTGTCTTTCAGCCGCTGCAGTTTAAATACAGTGATGGTTTCAGCGCCAGAGATTTGGGATGTAACCGCAAAGCCTCTCCTGAGTTACAGATTCGCCCTCTTTCTCTAAATTAAACTTTGGTGTCAGGTGCTTTTACAGATGGGAAATCTTATCCACACAGGAAATAAGTCATCTGTATTTCAATCTGAACACCTGAGAATGAAACACGAAACTTGTTCCTAAACTTCAGGGAGCGAATGTAGAGAAACCCTGACTTGACAATGACAGCTGAAGCTGTCTAATGAAGAACAAATACATGCACACACACACACACACACACACACACACACACACACACACACACACATATATATATATATATATATATATATATGCAGGTCAGAAGGTACAAATCAACACTGCTGCACTTAATTATAACATGGTAAGTGGAGCTCGATCTGTTGCAGTTACCGTGACATGACCTTTTAACGTATCGTTAAAAGCCACAATGGAATATCAGTAAAACAAAGGTTCATGGTTTCTGTAATTAAATCAAACAGTATTTCAAGATGGAGCACAGTGGATTACACTGTAGATCCAAACATCAAATCAATATTGATCAATCCATCACAGCAGCCGGTGCTTTTTAAATATGCAGCAGCCCGTTGAGCTCAGATCTGTGGCATGTGAGGAAAGACAAGAGACAGAGACGTGCTGCCGCTGTTTGAACAGTAATAACATGAATTTAAAGCTATTCATCAAATCTTCGCATATACTGTACATTGCCGTGTGTACACATGTTGGCGTAAGTGCCTGGCATAAGTGTGTGTGTGTGAGAGAGAGAGAGAGAGAGTGTGTGTGAGGACATGAGTCACAATGTAAGAGAGACAAACAGCCTATGGGCACAGGAGGTGTGTGCACACACTTGCTGATCGCAGATAGTGAGCGGTAGCTACATGAGCACTGCATTGAGGTGATGGAGAGGGATGAGCAGCGAGATGGAGGGAAAGAAAGAGGTGGAGGAAGATGATAAAAGGAGGAGAAGCAATCTGTCACTTCACACTTATTTATCTCCTCAGGCGCTTTGTCTCTGCCCCCTCCTCCTCTTGTCTGTCCTTTTCCTCACTGCAACATAAAGGTATGTGTGTGTTCCTGGTCTGAACGGCCATGTTAATGCTCTGAATATACGACTCAGAGGCAGACTGTAATAATGGTGCACTGAATTCCCTACAGTAAAGCTACCGTGTGTGACACCTGCAGCCCAATGACCTTCAAGGCCCAATAGAGTCGCCCTCGCTCTCCAGACTCTGAAATTAGATTTGGAAAGATCATCAACATAAATTTAAAAGAGCGGGAGTCAGAGATGGAGAGAGAGAAGCAAATGAGAGGGGGGGAAAGAAAGAGAGAGAAGGGTGGGGGCAACTGTGAAATGAAGTTGATGATAGAGAGCGCTGATTGTGTTTTGGTGAATGAATGAAGACGAGTGAGTGAAGGAACGGAGGGAGAGGAGATGAAAAGATGAGCAGGGGAGAGAACACAATGGTGTGAATCTCACCAATCAAGAGATGGAGGTGAGTTGGGGCATCGGGGGGAGTGAGAGAGCAATAGACAGAGGAGGAAGAAGGAAGGAAGTGTTGGGAGATCATGAATATAAGTGATAAAACCAAGGAGAAATTGTCAAAGTTGATATTAGCCCTACAGGCATTTTTGCATGCATGGCGATGCGCCGCACTCTTCCTTAACGGGACCCTAGTGGCGCTGTGTTTACTGCGGCACCATCCAGAAGAGCTTTATCATTACAGTATTACCACAGCCTTGCCTGGCTCTCTGTCACCATGACAACCACTGCGTTAGCCTCTGCTTTCAGGCACCAAGGACAGGACTAAGCCAAATACTGCTCCTACAGCTGGCGTAAAGGGCTGAATGTAGAGGAGCGAGACTGTGAAGCCAATTGCGATCGCTCAGTCCGACTGCTGATTGTTAAAGGAAAGATTAACGTTTTTCAGGTGAAGGGAAAGTGACCTTGACGGAGACGTGAAGGCAAAATAAAGGATTTTGAATCTTTTCACGGGGCTTTTGTTTCCATGTAAACCGGTGATGGTGATATTCCATCAACGTCAGTTCACCAAACGGCACCAAGTGACACAGAGTACATGGAGTCTTTCCTAGAGGGCAAAGCAAATAGACGACCACCACTGCAGAGTCAGCAATGATAAGAAGACATTGAAGGATGATCTGGAATCTGCACATGAATGAGGCATGAAAAATGAACATTTAAGTGACGTGAAATACAGAACGCTCTCCTGAAGGGCAACTCGAGCACCGACTTAGACTGGGATCGGTTGATTAATCTATTATCTTAAGGTGAATGGCTCTGCCCATCACTCAGAGACTTCAAAAGTAGCCACTTAGTGTGCAGCGTGAGTATAACCTTGGGTAGGTTACTGTAATAGCCTTCACTTGTACCATCATCATCATCATTACAGTTATATTCTCAGAAACGTCAGAGACTAATGGCGAAGTTGAAGGCCTTAAACTCAACAGTCGAACACTCCTGAACAAGACAAAGAGAACAACTGAAATGTCAGAAAAGAGAGATTTCGCTTTAGGGACACGGCGCATGAAATGGACAAGCAGTGACGCTGTGGAAAATCAGAGAGTGAGGGAGACCAGCACAGAGAAGATGTCTTTCACTTCAGTAGCTTTTAGCCATTTGTGAACCTCAACCTCAAAACCTCTTCCTGTTAGATGGGGATACAACCACAATTACAGAATTAACACCATAATTTTGCATTAAGTCCACTAAATACACTTAATATCAGTCTGTAAAGACCTGACTGTTTATGATTAAGATGAAATGAACTGTTACTTTGATTGAACTGATTAATTATTTGGTTTGAAGGGTACTGAGGAGTAAAAGATGCAACAACATGGTTCAGATCAACATTTTAGGAAACACACAGGGTTAAATGAGAACATATTTGTAGAGTAAATATGAAACTATTGTGAACAGTGTGTAGTTTATCTTTGATTCCATGTAATTGCTTTTTGCTATTTGAAGATTTTACACTTGAGCATCACCTGCCATTTTCTGTTTTTTTCCAAACTAGGTCACTAAACGGTCACCTACAGACATGAAATCACTTGGCACTTGGGAAGAAACCAAATCAACATAGATTTGAAAATGCAAAACTGTATTTAAAAAGATGTAATCTCAAATTATTACATTTATCACAATCGCTTCCTCATAGTATCTGTTACATTTTTGCTACTGACCTGATCAATCTGTCAATTATCAGAAGTGATGGCTTCACCACTGTGGAACGGTCTAGATTTCACAGTGGCCATAAACTCATTTCCAGGAGGAAATCCATAACAACTGATAATAACCGAATGAAAATATCAGAAGAGATATCAAGTTATATATTGATATAGATATCAATATCAAATTGCCTACTGGCACTCTTTGTGTCTCAGAGAAACTGCAGCTATATGTCCCACCTGAAATGCAAGCGACCAAGGTGGAGGACGTTGGTGTCCACGGGAGGACGGACATTTAAAGCAGAAAATCGTACGCTCCTGACAGGGGTCGCTCAGCTCCCAACAGTGGGACGCTGCAGGATAATGAAGGGCAGCAGAGGTGAGGTGTGGAAAAGATGGACAGAGAGGGTGGGTCGCAGTGGGATGGCTGCATGTGTTGAATGATGAAACATGTGGCCACATGGTATGTGAGTCTCATATGTATGCATGAGGTTCATAACAGAAGGAGATGAAGGAGGATGAGGAGGAGCGATGGAGGTTGGAGGGAGGTTACACTAAACTTAGAGATATAATTAGCTTCTGTGGTGGGTAATCCACGTGTGGACTTTATTTTCTAAGTGCTAAGAACACCGACTCGCTTAGGTCAGTGCTCTTGGAAGTGATCCTGGTAAAATTTCAATCGCAACACAGACTTCTGTTCCAGAGATTCCCTGAATGACTCAACTCCTTGACACGCTACATTTGAATCGGTAAGCTCTCCTACACACACACACACACACACACACACACTGCTGCTCTCCAGTGGACAACGTCACCACGTCGTATCTGCTCTGCAGCGCTCAGGTCCCCTCCATTTCGTTCCCACTGCAGTCCTGTCAAACATTTCTGAAGACAAGCAAACACTGAGCGGAGGTGAGTGAACTGAACACGTGTCTGTTTCCTCTAATCTGCTTTGTATTCACTCCAGATTACTGCAGCATACTATGTGCATTTGTCCTTGTGACGCAGCCCCCTTCTTTTTTTTTCTCTCTGTTCATCACCCCTTTTCTTTTCCATCCTTTCCCATCCAGCTTGCATTGTCCAAAAAAGATAAGGCAATGCCTGTTGTTTTAGCTGGGTTGCCTCCTCTTCTTTTTTCCCCCTAACACTTTGTCTCTCTATGCTTCAATAACTGTCTATAATCTACCACATTGCATCATCATAAAAACAGCAGATGAAACGTCAAGCAACATGCACAAAGCACTTTTTGGCAAACAAAAGCACCCTTTCTATGTGAAGGTAACTTTTGAGACAAAGTCCTGATGTCAACAAACCTTGATGGGATATTCTGACACATCTATCTGAATCTAGTCCTGCATAAGATTGTCACACTCTCCATTTACAGTGGTCATCTGACGGTAGACGCATTGTACCTCCACTCCACTGCCACTTGGACAGGAGGGACAATCACAAGGAAGCAGATGGTCACACAGGAATTGTCCAAGGGACGCCCTCCAATGTCATTTTGGCCAAGAATAAAAAGCAGAGGGGCAGTTTGACTGTTTAAGTGCCACAAGGTGAAAACACGTGGACAACCACACAGGACGCTCACAAATTGGTTCAACAGATAAACAGAATAAACAGAGATGTGTCGGATTTAATTTATTCTGTACATTATCAGTACAGTATCAGTAACTTGTTTGATGGTCAGTGACTCTTTAATCTCTGAATCTATGATGAAGACATGAGATGGACATTTATCTTCTTTTTATATTGATTAACCAATGAATCAGCCATCAGTAGAGCTAAAACAATGAGCCCTTCATAAATTAGGTGGGAAAAATTAATTATCATTCAACTTTTTGAGTGATTTTTTAACAAACCTGTTTATTTACCCATTACTGAATTTTACATATAGACCAAATCATTATGTAATAATAATAATAATAATAATCAGCAGATTCATCAATAATAATAAAAGAAATAATAATAATTAATCCCGGTTAAAGTCATGGACATCAAATGATATCCTTTTTTTTTTTCCAAATTATAAAATGCTTGGCCGCTGTTATTGTAAAACATGATTTGATTGTATGCTTGTAGCACCAGTAACGCTCAAACACCATCCATTAGTTGATTAAGAGCAAATAAATCAAGAATTTTGAGATTTAATTATCAAGTCAAGTAATTTATCTTTTATTACTTGAATTGATAATTTATAGCTTTTATTTTGCAAATGTGAGGATTTTCCTCTTTTATCGGTTTGACATTATTTGAATTTGGATTACTCGCTAACTACAGCTCAGTAAATGTGCATTTTTCACTAATTCATGACATTTTTATCATATGTATAAACAATGTATAAACACGTTAAAAAAAAAAAAAAAGCAACTACACATATTTAGTTTTAGGCCTAAGAAATTATTAATAAAGAGTAAAAGTGAATCTGCTGTTTCAACTGTCTGCTAATAAATGCTCAGTCAGTTGGTCTGTGCTCCTATTAAAGGCATGTATTCAGGGCATTCACATGTGTGAGAGTGATCCGCGGGGTTACATGTGGAGGCGTGTCGAAAGAAGTGATTTATCTGCGTGCTGTAAGCATGAACGCTTAGCTGAATGGTTTATGGGCAGCTACACTTACAGAGTATGGGCCAATGTGAAAAGGTGAGTGTATAGAGAGTGATTTATGTTCAGCCATGTGTTTGAGGGGTCAAATGTAAGATGCATGTTGTGATGGAAGTGGGTAAATGTGTTTCCGTCGCATGTTAAGTCTTTGTTTAGTTACAGTGTGTGCTGCTCTTGAATGAGGGACTATCTTGATGAAGTGAAAGGACTTTTTATTCAGCATGCAATTAACATTTTTCCTCAGTCAGTGTATAACGTTGCAGCGTGTCACTGTTTGTTTAAATATACTCGTGTGTGGCAGTTTGTGTGACTTTAGTTGCACAATACACTGCCCCATTTGGAGATTTCAGACTCCCACCACTGTAATCGGCTCTGGCACAGTGCGAGCTCTCCATCATTTAAATTCCAGAGCATAAGAGCAAAATGTCCAGGGCAACCACAAGGTCCTACTAATTGACTGTCTGTACAGTGATGGGGAGTGCTGATTCAGCACTTAACCAACATGGCTAAATGGAGCAAATAAGAGAAAGAGGAGGAAGAAAAAGGACACATAGAGAATAAGAACTAAGTTGGTTGGAGTAGGCAAACAATGTGGATATATACAATGTGGATATATACATACATACATACACACACACATATATATATATATATATATATATACTCTGCTGAGTGATAAATGAACAATTTAATACCACTCTCATGTCTGTTATTCAAATGTGAATAAACGCTTTAGAGACACTGGTAGTTTGATTTTTATTACTTGCCCCATATATTTGTAATACATATATTTTTTTGCAAAGCCTAATTGGGCCATACACTGGCTCCAGATTCATATTGAAATGTATGTATTGAAATACATTTTTATTACATTTTACAAAAAGAAAATTAACATTCAGGAAAGAAAAGGACATATTCAGACACTATATAACCTTACCACAACTTTGCCAATGAGGTGAATAAACTTGTTTTATCAAAATGTCTAATGACTCGTTCAACTTTTGAGTATGATGGATAACTTGTGACCACAGTTAAGTTTTTTTTTTTCTCTAAAAAGTCCAACTTTTTTCTATTTTCACCACTTTGAAACTAATTTTTGCTTATTCAACATATAGATCGTGTCACTGTCCTTGTTATGAGACATCAAGCATCTATCCAGTAAAGTATCACCAACAGACAGTGCTCAGGTTACAAAGCAGCAAACAGAGGGACAGTGACTTCCCAGGATGCAAACACAACATGAGACGACCTGCGGTACAAAACCTTGTCAGGGAAAATTGAAACAGAACACGATACATTTACCAATTGCAGGCACAGGAAAGGGGGGTTGACTAATTATTATGCCCCTGGCAACACTTACTGCTCAAAAAATGTAGTTTAACTTAAGAAGATCTCCCTCCGTCCTCCAAATTTGATGTGTTTCAACAGTTGTGTTTAGGAGTTCATTATATAAGTCAGATTTTCTTCTTCTCACCAAAGATGGAGGAATAGATTTGGCACCAGAGAATGAAATTAAGGCCTCCTTTCCCTCTCTTTGCTATTTTCAGACTCAGCCCGCTGGGAGAGGAACAAGAATGGAAGTGGGAAATAGGCCTTTCAGCAGGGTCGGGGTTTGAATGGAAACAAACTTGGAAGCACAAATACTAAAAACCCCAGTGCTGAATGTGTAAAGATTTCATTCAAAATGCTTAAAACCATTTTAGTTCACACAGTCAAACCATTAAAGTAACAAGAAATCACAAAGATCTTGGACTGGCTGGGACTTGCACAAACAATTACCTGTCACGTTTCCCCCGCATTTCCCATTAAGCTTCGGGCCAGTGGTGGGAGGCACTGTACGTGGAACTACTTGGCAAACAAAACTGGTGCAAAAAAATCTCACAAGACTGGTCAAAATTAGAAGTGACCTAGTATACTAAAAACTAATGTCTGATATGGGTAAAATCCAACGAGGACGACATGCCTTATTCAATTCGAATGTTAGACCTTCCCGACAGCTGTTTTAACTCACTTGGATGATTAGAATTTGTCCTTTTTAACTTTTGATCACAACGGTCTTCTTCTCTAAAAATGTTGTGCAATGTTCCCAACAAAAATGTCACCTAAAACCACCTGCCCCAGGAAAATCTCCCTTTCGACCTGACACCAGATCTATATATAAATATATGCACATATCAACATCTGTCAATTTTTGTTTTTTCTATTTTCTGTCCAGTCCAGTGATTTTCTACCCAGAGACAACCTGTTCTGGGGCTGTCTGCTGCACGGGCAGGTCACATTTGTGTTTATGACAGCATTGTGCGCTCCAGTACTGAACACTGTGGAGAAGAACGGCAAACAAGACATGACCTTCAGGGACAGAAAGAGGAAGAGAGAGAGTGAGAGAGAGAGAAAGAGGTAAGTTCTTTGATGCCCAAAAGGAATCAAATCCAGGGACACCAAAAAAAAAAAAAAAAAAAAAAAAGAAAAAAGTCAGATTTGGAAGGGGGCAAAGGGGCATCTTGCACATGCTGAGCTACAAATGGTGCTTTGTCAGGAGATTGCTGACAAAGACAACTGTGCCCTTCTGGTACAAAACTGGAAGTGACCAAAAAAATAACAGCTTAACGTGTGGGTCAGTGTGACTATATTACAGGACAACAACAGCGCAGCCATCGGTAGAATTAATACGGATTAAAGCTTTTTATTCATTTGTTTATTTTACACTTATTTAAAGAAAAACATAGTTCACAGAAGCCTGTTCATGTTTTGTTTGTGCAAGAATTAACTTGAATTAATTGTACTTAGTGTCCAAAGTCAAAAGTTTGATGCATGGGTATGGATTTAAAGATTTACATCACATCAGTTCTCATTTCACATCTTTTTTAAATTTCCTCATGTTCCACTTATAATAAATAAAAGAAAAAAAACATCAAAATACCAGTCGTTATCTTCTCCATCATAGTTCAACAACATATATTCAACCTGCTGAGTGACAAGTGATTAAAACCGAATTAGATTAACTCCAGTTCAATAAAAACAACACCGACACAACAATAAACACAGTTCATTGGTACTGGTTGATTTCTTAGTGATTCAATTAGGACTGTTGTCTTTCGGGCAGATTAGACTTTCAAATGGGAAGTTACATGATGTAATAGTCCCGTGTCATTTTAACCTACAGCAACAAGATCTATGTCAACCAGGCACAGATCAATAAAGAAATCAGATGCAAATTGTATTGTATAACACCTCATCAAACGGGAACATATACAGCCATAAATTTTGTCAGCGAGTTAACGGTCAAGTCACCATCCAGCAGAGAAGAATAAGCCAGAGTCGTTGTCAGTTCTCACAGATTTTAAAAGGCGATAGACAAACAGAGAAAGGCTTTAAAAACAGACAAAAAGAGAGAGAGAGAGAAGATAATCAATAAAATATCAATCAATAGGCAGGCAGGAGGGCCTGGGTAGGAAGATTGGATGGCTCAAGCCGTCACAGATAATCGAAGATGCTAAGACAAGGGTCCCCACCCCCATCATGCAACGTCTTTCTCTCTGTGTTTGTCACCTCCTCCCCTGTTTATCTCAATACCCCTCTTCCTCCTCATCAACATCTTCCTCTTCCTCCATGTGTCCTTCTCAGGCTCCCCTCTAGTCCCTTTTTTCCCCTCTATTTCTCCCCACTATCGCACCCCTTCTCCATTTCCCTCGCTCTGCCTATCCCTCTCGCTCTCACACACCCCATCCTCCCCTCCACCTCTTTTCTCCTCCTCCTCCAGTGCTCCCCCCTCCTCTCTCCCGTGTCTACTGCAGCAGAAACAGCCAGCACAGACACCAGCATGTGTGTGTTTGTACATGTGTGTGCTACTACGGTACATCCATGAGCGAGCTTCACGCGATCACGAGCGAAGGAGGTGGTGACATTTGGAAAAAAAAGGAAAAAAAAGGAAAAAAAGAAGAGAAGACCCTGCATGCGTGTCGAATGCTCTGATCAAAACATTGATTGCTGATGTGTTACATCACAGCCGTGCAAACAAAATCCCCTTAAATCATTAGAGTAACGTCTCTGCTCCTGTCTCCCGTTATTTCCCCTCGTCTCTCTCTCTCTCTCATCTGTCTCATTGTATTTCCACATCAGCTCTCTTTTATTCTGTCCTAACCTCTCTTCATCTCTCTGCCTTTTCTCTTCACATATAATTTGCATCTCTCAGGACCGAAAGACCAAAAAGGTTCTGGCAACATTGGACAGGATACTTTTAGAAAGAGTGAAGATGGAAAAAAAAACACCAGTGATCTGGGTCACATCGCTGTTTGACGTATAGCGCTGGCATATTAGACCTACAGAGAGAAATGGGGCTGCGTTCACCCACAGATAGAAGCCGGTGCTGTGGAGCCACTGAAATGAATTCCACCTACTACCTGCTCTGTACTCGAATTAACCCCCACCGTGGCGTCACAAACACCACTATCTGCCACCATTAAACTCAATGACTGTTAGTTTTTGTATCATTTATGAGATCTTGGTCAATGTAACCAGTGGATGTGGTTAAACTGTATATTACATAATACACAGCATTCAAGCAGCTCGGCAGCAGGTACAGTAGATCACATACATAAGGTAAGGTAGTGCTGCAAATGCTGCCACCTCTTGTTTTTTTTTAAATTCAGCACTGAATCTAAAACCTCTGTTTACATACAGATGTGAAGCACCTTTTTTTGCACTCATGCTCCGTTTGAAAACACCGAGCATTCGTTCATTATTCAGACGTTGAACAAAGAACCGGTATGACCGCTATGAGCTGTTAAGTTGCATAGGATAGATGTATAGAAGCAGGAAAGGGTGGGATGGCGAGAAATCAATCCAATTAGGATAAGAGTGACAGTTCATGAAGCGCTTCCTGCCGGATCCCAAGTCCAGAGAGGGAGATCAAGTGGCCTAAACCAGACTGTCTGTCCGTCACTGCCAGACACTTTTGTCTTCCTTTAGGGGGATATAGACCTACACCTGGTGCCAGAAGGTTTGTTAGTGTGTGTGTATGCGTTTGGGAAAACTGTGTGTGCAGCTATTGTCTTCATCTGTGTGTGTAAATACAGTATGTATTGCTGAGTGGGCAGTGATTTATGTCTCTGTTATTTCCATTGTGATGGCATGAACTAGGCACTGAAGGTGTCCGCTTATTATCTGTTTCTTATGGGGTTTTTGGCATGCACACCTAAAGTATACATGCATTCACAATACCTGTGGGTCAACACACATCCTCACCATCAAAAAATAAGCAAAAAGCACCGACAGTTTGCAAGACAAATATGATCAAACTGTATCACTGGATATACAAAAAAAAAAGCATAAATCAAAGCAGCTGTGATCAAGCAGCTGGTTTTGTCAGTAACTGGAGGGTCTGAGAAAGACAAAAAAAATAAGAAGTACAAGCACACTGGAACTGTTTTCATGTGCCAAGGATCAAAAACACAGTGAGGGGCACTTGTTACTCTTACACCTGTATGATCAAATGCTTTAAAGAGGTAAATCATTAACTGTTCACATGAAGGGTATCCCAACATTGGTGCAAGTTGTGCGTAATAGCATTGGAGCTTGTGCGTAAAAGACATGTAACGTTCAACTGGGACAGAGAGGAGAGGTGGGGGTGGAAGGATGGAGGTGGGGGGCGACTGTTAAAAAAAAAACAACAACCCAGAACAACCTAGCAGAGTGAAGCACTGCCAAGGGCAAATGTGGTAAAAGACATGGCACTTAAGCGCCACTGATTCGACGTCGTGTGAGCCTCCTCGATGCGGTGCTACAATGAATGAGACGAACGTGAAATACGGCGCGTTGATGTGCATCATAAACGGACAAATATGACCTAATGAAGGCGTTTGGATGCAAGAGGCGCAGCGGATGCTGCATTTGGAGGCAGATATGTATTAAAGCCGCTCAAGTAGCAGAATACGGCGATAGGAATTATGACAGCAATAAAAACGGCGTTCAGTGTGAATCCGGCTCGTCTGAAACATGTAATATATCAAGTCAAAGACACGGAGGCGAAAAATCTTGGTCGTTATATCAACTAGTATCCATCTACCAACAGATATAGCTGCCATACCATTTTCCATTTTTCCTATGCTATCAGCATTAATTATTCAATATCAGTAAGTCTGTATCCTGCCATTTAATACAAGTTGCACTGACAGGGATCACACACACGCACACACACATACACACACACATACCAACAGTCAGTGTCCTGCAGTTAATTATCAAGGGGCTGGTTTCTCTGCAGTTCTGATGTTAACAGGATGTTTTAAAGACAAAGTTTTAAAAACTTATTATGAGTCAAGCAGTGGTGTGAAACATCATGAGGTTGAATATGCAACAGTACACAAACAAGTTGGTCCCTCCAGGAGAGACGTGGGGAACTCACCCGGGCATATTTGGAGGAATACGGGTCTTCAAACAGTGCCCAAATTTTGGGTTGCCAGGTTTTCCACCATCCTGCTTTCCTCGCGTCCTCCTGCATGCACAATCTTTTCAAGTCCCCATCCGCACCGCCCAGCGCTGGATCGTCGTCCGGTGCGTCCGGTTCTGGAGTCTCGAAGCTGTCCAGCGCCTCCTCTGCATCTCGGTGCTGCCGGTAATTCATCCAGCAACATGCCTCCACGTCCGTCTCATCGATGCCCCAAAAGGCCAGCTCCTCTTCGAACAGGGGACCGCAAACATCATTGGGACAGTGCAACTTCCCGGTGCGGTAATAGTTGAGGATGAAGGAAAACACTGACGGGTGGCGGTCGAAGAAGAACTCGTCTAATTTGGGGTCGTAGTCGAAGTTGCTGAATGCGTCCGGTTCGGTGAGCCAAGATAAACGGGTACCGGGCAACGTTTTTAGGGTGCTCCGGTAGGTCTCATGCCGCACCCCCCCGCAGTTTATCACGATTTTCTCGCTTTCCGACGGACAAGTCATGTCTGCGCTGTAACATGCTTTGTTGGACGACTTGTTCCCACCCTTGCGCCCTTTAAAAGAGGATACACACACCGAACTGAGCATAGAGGACCGGGGGAGGAGGGAGAGGATGAGAGAGACCGAAGGGAGGAGGAGGGAGGAGTCTGAGGAGTCTGCGGGGAGAGAGAAAAGGGCAGAAATTTTAGCAGAAGGGAGAAATAGATGTGGATTATCAACATTGCAATACAAATTAACAAATTGCGCGTTTGTGCCACATGTATGTGCAATTATTCACTTGATAATCAAAAGATGGAATGGGCGAAAAAAATGACCTTGTGCAGGTGCAGTCAGTGATGGAGGTGGGTGGGTGGGGGGTGGGGTGGGGGTGGTGGTGGATGGGGCACAGTAATGGGGGGGTGCTAAGTTGAGAATAGCACTCTGGAGCAAAAAGAAGGAAGGAAAGAAAGAAAGAAAAAAAAATGTCATGTTCAACTTATTAGTGTAGCATATGAAAAACAGGTGGCACATTCATGAGTCAGCATCCTCGCCGGCTGGTTGTTAACACCACAGTGATGGGAAGATTTAAGCAACAGTCATGTGACATGGGTTCCCAAACACGTCACCATTTCCCTTCCATATCCCCCCCCCACACACACACACACACACACACACACACACACACACACACACACACACACACACTTTCCAGCCCCCAATTCTATACTGAATCTTTATTATCCAGGCTGTCACTATATGGACAACACCAAGTGATGTGATGTGGGTGAAGCTCAAGACAGCGTTCATTCAAATCTTCTCCCTAATTAGGCCACACACACACACACACACACACACACACACACACACACACACCAGCTCCCCATCTCTCCTGCAACAGCCTCCTGCCTAGGAGGCTGTTGCAAGAGGAGGTGAAGTTACAGAGGAAAACTGAGGATCCATCTCCCTGGTTCTTTTCACCCTCTTCCTCCAGAACAGAATGCCTCTCTGACGTGAGGTGGTGCAGCAACGTGTGTGTATGAGCATTCCTGTGTGTGTGAGTGTAAGAGTTAGTGTGTGTTAATTGCCTCCCAAGAGTGCAGTGTCCGTAGTAATGTTAGATCTCCTCAATCAGCCTATGTGCATGCTACACACGCCGCTGCATGCCCCCCCCAACCCCTGTCTTTCTGACTGTACTGAGATCTGTGCACAATTATGTCAATGCTCTCTCTGCCACATGCACTGTGTTTGTTATGTGTGTGTGTGCGTGTGTCTAAAGATATGTGGAGACAATGCAATGTGAGTGAGAGGAGGGATAGAGAGAGAGAGAGAGAGAGAGAGAGAGAGAGAGGGTGAGAGTGGGGGAGGCTATAAATCTGTTTTTTTGTTTGTTTGTTTTACATAAATGGAAGGATCGAAAAGGACGGAACAATCAGGGAAAACAAGGCAGGTTCAGACAAAGAGCTGAAGGATGGGGAAGCAAAGGGAGAGATGTGGAAGGAGAGAGGGTGGAAGGGGTGAGGAGGGGGTGAGGGAGGAAGAAAGTGAATGCAGCACACTTCTGGTGAACAGCTTAGTGTAATATTGTGCCTTTCTCCCCCCCTCAGCCTTGTAATGGAAGAAGGGGGTTGAACGAAGAGAGAGTGAGAGAGAGGAGGAGGAGGAAGAGCATCAGGGGGAAAAAAAAGAGAGCGCGCTATAAAAGTGAATGAATTCTGCTGCAGTAAAAAACCAGAGTTATTTGCTCTCTCTCTCTCTGTGTGTGTGTGTGTGTGTGTGTGTGTGTGTGTGTGTGTGTGTGTGTGTGTGTGTGTGTCTCTCCTTCACCCAGCGAGGTCAGATTATTCGCCCACGAGCTGTGTCGCCATCCACGGGGGGGTTGGCGTGCTTCAGAAAAGACACGCGCCAAAAAAAACCCCTCTATACATGCACCATATCTATGTCGTTAACCTTTTTCTCTATTCAAAGAAATGCACCACTCTCCTCATCCTCCCCCCTCCTCTCCTGTGAGCTCCCACTGGCCCTCCCCCCTCCTCTCTCTCCCGCTTCCTCCCTCCCTCCCTCACTTTCTCTTCCTTGCTCGCTCTCATGTTCCGCATAAAGGAATCACATTTCATTGAAGGAGGAGAATCAAGGTTTCGCTTCTTCTTCTTCTTCTCCTTTCTCCTCTTCCTCTTCCTCCCCTCACAACATGGTCCTACGCCTATCCGGTGCCCCCTCCCTCCCCCCTTCCTCTCTCTCTCTCTCTACTTCTGCACCCCTCTGCCTTTTCACTTTTCTTCCTCTTGCTGCATTTTTCTCCTCTCATCCTCCTGTCCCAATCCTTCCCAAAGTAAGATTCCATCACTTTGGGTCAACTCCTCCTCTACACTTCTGCTTTCTGTCATCTGGGACACTGCAGTCTTTCTTTTCTTACATGTTACTTGTGTTTACTCTGTTGTTTTGCTCATTTCATTTCACTTTTTCTTCCAACATTTTTTTTCATGGAAAAGTTTGTTCTCTCTCTATTTCCCTTCAGATCTTAAAATGACCCTAAGTTTCTTTTTTTCAGATTTTATTTTGACTTTTTTGGCAATGAAAATGATTTTTTTTTTAACTCAAGTTTTGGATTGTGGAAAAACAACAACACTCAGGTAAGCTTTACTAAGATCAAAGCTATTGCATGAGTAAACAATTAAATCACAACTATTTGCTGTTGTGATGGAACAACAACAAAAATCTACAAGATTCCTACTTTTTTTTCTAAAGTACATGCAGCATTTGCTGCAGGAGCATCAAATCTGCTTGCTTGACAAGAAAAAAAAACCTGCACTCTCGAGCCTGAGAGTTGCACTGCATCATTACACCAAAGTAGTTTAGTTTTCATCTTTGCGACCGAAAACATTTAACAAGATGAGAAACTTAACAACCTGCAACAAAACATCTGCAACCAAAACATGACTATTTAGAAGTGGGGTCAAACAGGGAGAGTGTAAAATGATCTTTATCCAGACTCAGCTTTGTCCTGTGGGGCTTTCCAGCAGAGACCGCATGTGTTGTGAGGTGGGTTATATTTCAGCACCGTGGACAGCGGCACTTTCTCTCTCTCTCTCTTTTTCAACAAGCTCCCTATATCAGGATCCTGAACTTTTTCTTTTTTGTTTTTTCCTCGAGGTGGCTCTTGTGATCTCCCTGTGAAACTTTTAAACCTTGGATGACTTTGTCTTGGCTTCACTTTTGCAAACTCTTGGGTCCTGACTTCTTGTACTTCATGGGCAGCTGTAGTTTATTGGTGAACTACTGAATATTTTATACACAGACAACCACAAGTCTGTAACTGTGGTTGCTCCCTGGGAGTCATGCATGGTGAGATTATTGATTTAATACATTATTTTAAGTATTAGTTTGTGCATGAGAGTTAATTTGGAGGGTAATTGGGATAAGGTTTGCAGGACTTTTTAATCAACTTTCACTGGGACTAATTACATTGTTTAAGATTAAATTTGAGTAAGGGTAGTTGACAGTGAGAGCAGTTCAAGTTGAATACTTCATAGCTGCATTTCAGGTGAATGCCCGCAGTTTCAGCTTGACAGCGGAAGTAAGCGCATCTCTTTAAGAGCCGGCCTCAGCACTTTGATCACTGACAGCAGTGCACTTGCTTGGGAAGAAGAAAAAAAAACAGGGGGGAGAAAAAAAAAGCACAAAGATGAGATGTATAGAGTGGGGGATGGAGGCTACAGAAAGTGAGCATCGGGCGTAAAATGGAGGAATGAAGCCGAGATTCGGTGCAGATGGAATGAAAAAAGCAAAGAGGAGAGAACATATGAGGAGGAAGCTAAAAACTGAGGAGCATGAGGATGAGGAGGAGGAGGGGGAGCAAAGGAGTAAAGAGGAGAAATAATCCCTCCCCACCACCACCTTTTTCTCTCCTGCAGCATTTCCTGCCTTGGCCACCATGTCCTGCACCACCCTGCTACTACTGCCTCACCACTGCACACACACGAGGGAGGGAGGTAGGGAGGGAGGGAGGGAAGGAGAAACACACACACACACTCACCTGAGTGTAACGAACGGGCTAAGAAAACAAAATGAGGCTTAATTATTATAACCATTAGAGAGAGGAGATCATTCCTGCAGTGGACTGATAGACATTGAGAGAGGAAGAGAGAGAAAGAGAGTGAACACAGCAACAAGGCTGCACTGACGCTAATATATATTAGCAGATCACTGCAGCGAGAGGGGGAGGGAGCTCGGGATTATGGGATGCATTGACTGTGAGGTACCAGCAGCAGTAACTGGGGGGTGGGGGGTAAAGAGAAAAAAAGGGAAAGATGGACGGTGAGAGAGAGATGGAAAGAGATGGAAGAGACAGAGAAGGTGAGGGAGGAATTTGGAGGAGTGCTGACTGCGCGGAACAGACCCAGCGCTTGGCAGAAAAAGCAAAAACCTTTACCAATTGCACAGGGGGTGAGATAAGGGGGGAGTGTGATGAGATGGGGAGGGATGGGTGTTGGGAAGAGATGGAGGGAAAAGGATGGGAAGAGTGCGCAAGGAGCAGAGAGGGGGTAAAGTAGCAGCAGAGAGAACGAGAGAGAGAGAGAGAGACAGAGGATGTTGGGGAAAATGAAAGAGGAGGAAGGGGAAAAATGGGGGAGGAGACAGAAAAAAAAAAGACCTTGCAGAGGTTCAGGATGGCACCTAAATGGCTGTCAAGTTGTGTGTGATGATGTTGGTGATGGTGTTGGTCTGCAATACTAATAAGGAAAATAGAAAGACTGGAGAGATTAAGAGAGAGGAGGAGAGGAAGGAAAAGTGTAGGGATGTAAAAAAGATACAGCTGAGCTGAATGGCAAATATACAGCTGGGGAAAAGGAGGGCATTGCAGGCAAGTGTGTAATGTATGTGTGTGTGTGACAGAGAGTGAAAGAGAGAGAGGGAGGGAGGAAGGGAGCACGAATTACGTATGTGTTTCTGGTGCACAGCCATTTCTTTCCCACCCGCTACCTCATCAAAGGATGTAACCACAAGGCTTCATGCTGTTCCATCCATATCGCCTCCCTCCTTTCCTCTACACCCCCCCACCCCCATCTCCCTCCTCTCTCCTCTCCTCTCCTCTTTTCTCTCACGCACTCCCCAGTGTTGAGGAGACCCCAACAGGAGAAAGTGAGGCACTGCAGCGCGGCGAAAGCACTGCGGTCACCTCCCCTTTTAGTGCGGTGTCACACCGCACAGTGTCCTCTCCCCCTTCTCAGACTGTCATTGCACCTCATGTTGTAACTCAGGATTATGCCAGAAAAAAAGAAATAAAAAAGGAGGAAGGCAGATGAGGGTGTCTGTGAGGTGCATGTGTGAAGGGAGCGGGCGAGAGGTAGGTGGCATTTGAATTAAACAAATAAGAATGAATATGAGAAGAACTGCATGAATGGATGGAGAGAAAGACAGAACAGGAACATAAAAACAAAAACACACACACACACACACACACACACACAGACAGACAGGGTGTGTATGCAGATGAAAACACGAGAACGAGGCCACACAAAGACCCAGCAGCTCTGAGACAGCTCGTGTACACAGACAGAAAAAAAAAAACTAAAAAAACAAGGCATTTCTCATCATAATAAAGCTCACCAGTGGCCAATTCCCAGAACATGAATTAAATAGCCAATCAATTAAGCTAGCAGAAAGGAAATCTACCAGCGGCAGCTCCTCTACTCAGCAACACCAGCGTGGAGATCTCCAGGGGCTGACCAATCCACACATACTGCAGCACCAACACCCCCTACCCCCCCACGGGGTCTCAAGCCTTGTGCATATTGGTCAAACTCCCCCACCCCCCAGGAGCTGCTGCTGCTCTCTTCCTATAATCGCCTCCAGCCACTTTTTTTTTTTTTTTTTTTTTTTTTTTTTTTTTGAGTGAAAAAAAGAATCATGTGCTCCTGGTTTTTCCTCTTTTAGCTAGCTGGGGATGATTAATACATAAGGCCATTTTCAGGAATAGACTAGCAGCAATGAAGCCTGTAATAGAGCTCTGAAAGCTCAGTCAGTGTCAATGACTAAAATCCTTCCTGCCTACAGGAAGGAGGATGAATGCTGAGATTTTTTGGTGAGATGTGCCGACTGGGTGAGACTTCACTGGTGACAGAAGGATGTAGGGTGAAGGAAGGAAGGAAGGAGCGATGAGAGAGGAGGTGCTAACGCTCCCCTCAACGGCTGGTGTTATAGAAGTCAGAAAAATCCTCAAACAATACCAAGAGGAGGAGAGGGGGGAGAGAGAGAGAGAGATAAGCAATGGGATAGTGTGTCATGGCGGGAATGAACTCTATTTTTGGATCCGGATAAAACAGAGCTACGATCTCTCAGTATTCGACTTTTAAATCTGGTTCTTTGGAGAATTCGAATCAAGAGCAAATAGATTTAACCTGCTAACGTCCCAGCTCTCTCCTCTGTCATTTAAACCAGTCTCCTCCTAATTAATGACACTGCCCTTCCTGCATAATTAGGACCATTATGATCCAGCAGCGCAATGATGTGGTGCACGGGGGCCAGACAGACAAACGGGACAAGGGAAAGAAAGTAAGACCGCATTAATTCTTGACCTATGAACTGGCAGCAGTTAGACACAGATGAGGGTCGGAGGAAGTCAGAGACTAGACTGAACAACAACAGGGAGTAGGGAGAGTATTTGGGTTTTTTGTAGAAAACAAAGGAGATGAAAGATGATGAAAGGTGAACCTCAAGGTCAAAAGTTGAGGGTTTAAAAAGCAGCTGACTGAACAGTGAATTAGCTGACAGACAGAAGAGGGAAGATCTCACGAGTGAAGCTGGAGCGAAGACATGTGATGAGAGAGGAACCATCACAGTCAAAGAGAGGGAAAAAGGGTCTGAGGCAAAGAACACACACGTACACACACAAACCCAGGATACAACAGATGCGTAATTCAATCACAGCCTCAAAATAGATTTATTCCCCACCAACCACCCATCTACCCTGGTTTAAACAGCACCTGCCTTTTCAAGCCCCATCACTTCTCTACCAATCACTGACAACATGCCACCACCTCTGGTGGTTCTTCTTTTTTTTCAAAACTCGTAGAGGTGTTTTCTGGGTTACCCTCATTCTAAAAATAGCTCCATCTGTAGATTTATAATGCAGGATTGAGGTGGGGGGAAGCAAGGAGAGAGCAAATAGAGCAAGAGAGAGAAAGAGAGAGAGAGAAAGAGGCAGAGTTCCCATTACGGGAAGAGCACGCTGGAGCCAGTTGGTCAAGGGGAAAAAAAAGGGGGGGAAATGAAAGGCGAGGCACGCGCTGGAAAGTGAAGGAAGAAGAAGGCGTTACGAAACTGGAGACTTTGTGGGGGAATGCAGATCGAGCAAGTTGATGGAGTCTAGACGTTTAACTGCCCTCACAGACTTCCACAATGAGATCTCAGTGACGCTATGTCCTTCCTCTGGTTCCACTCCAGTGCCCCCCAACACCTCCCCGCCCCTGCCCCTCCATACACACAACCCCTCCCCTCAATCTCTTCCTCACACCTTCCTCTCCTTCCTCTCAGGGTGTACGTATTTGTGTTTGTGTGTTAGTCCCCTCACCCTCCTCTACTGTGGTTCCTTTATCAACCTCCATTTCAGGCCTTGACACTTACCCAGCGCTGCCAGCAGGCACACACACACACGCACACACACACACGTAGACTGAAGACACATGCAAGTAAGACAAATGTATGCATACGTACAAAAAACACACACACAAAGCAAAATACACATGGACACAGTTACTCAACGTAGACTGACACAAAATGATCCTGAGAGAAATACACACACACACACACACACACACACACACACACACATTCCTCTCAGTGGCATGAAACTGCTCTGATCTGGTGGTGTAGATGGGGAAACACCCACCATTTGTGCAATGAGGAATGTCAAGATTTACACACACAAAAAAAAAGGAAAAAAAAAATCCGGCGGATAATTGAAATGTGATTGTGTCAAAGTACAGTTGTCTTTGTATTGCAGCAGTAATAAATAAATACAACACGGAGTAGAGATTTGTGATTCATATTGTGTTTTTTCCCCCTCTCCAACACATTTTGATATTGATCAAAACACACACATGCTACAGAGGAGGGAAAAAAATCGCAGTTATCGTGGATAAACGATACTTGTTGAATGTAGGTTAAGACGCTGTATTTTCTGTATTTTTCCTTTGGAAAAAAAAAAAGAAAAAAGAAAGAAAGAAGAAAGAATCTGCTCTTGGTATTGTAGACGGGTAAACGCAGAATAAAGCCACCAATGATACAGACATATACACAGACACGGTTAATACTCACTTGCTTTTGGTTCAGGTTCGTTTCGAGTGCGTGCGGAAACACGCACATCAAGCTTTAAAGATCAATCAAAATGTAGTTTTCTTTGTTAGATCGCTCTTTCTTATGATTAGTATCCAGTTTCTCGCAGGCATTCAGATGATCTGTGTTTTTTTTTTGTTTTTGTTTCCCCCCGATTATAATAAAATCGAAATAGGATTGCGCGCGTCTGTTGCTGGAAATACGCGTATTGACAGCGTTATTGCCGAGTGTTACTTGTAGCTTATGGTCATGCTGATGATGGCAAGGGATGAGTCTTTTCGGATGAAATGAAGCAGAGGTCCCTTTGTAAAACTGCCTGTATTTTTTTCATATATTTCCCTCGATTTCTGATCAACCTCTCCCTCTCTTTCTCCCCTCTCTCTCCCTCTCCCACCTCTTTGTTATTGCCAAAAAAAGAAAAATAATTTGCCAGCCTTTGTTACAGTGTCTCTACGCTTCCAGGCGCAGGGTGTAGCTACCATTCAGCTCTTCTTCTGTCTCTATCTACCCCCTTTTTTCTTTTCTTTTCTTTTTCTCTCCAAACGTTTCAGTGGAGATGCAGCCTGTAGACACCTCTCTCTCTCTTTGCCTTTCCCTCTCTGTGCCTGTCTCTGTTCCGCTAGAAGAGCGTCACCTTCTGCACTATTTTTTTCCCTCAGACGATACATGTGGGCGGATTAGAGAACAAGACAGAAGGGTGGGAGGACCCCGGTGAATACAGAGGCTAATTTCTCATAAAGGCTGCTGAACTTCATAAACACATATGTTATTTAAAAAAAAAAAAAAAAAAATCAAGGAGTGATTGAGTTGATTTATTCCTGTGTGTTTAACTCGACCTTTTGTTTCTTTCTTTTTTTTTCCTCCCTCTTTCTTCTTCTCCTACTTCAACCTACATAGACCACACATGCTCTCTCTGCTGGACGGACGCACAAACACCATTTTGTCTACAGGTTCCCTGCCTTGACTCTGGCTTGTCTGACATCAGCAGTCATGTGGTGACAGAGAAGCAGGTGGGTTATGTGACAGATTAATAAGGAGTGATGTCTTCAATGATTATTACAGTCAATTAGAAGATGTATAAACAGTGTTTTGATGATGTTATCTTTGTTTTCATTCTCAATTAACATCCTGAACAAAAAACAATTAACATCCTGAACAAAAAAGAAAGAAAAGAAATCCCTGAAACCAAAGCAAACAGATCAGTATAACCAGATTAAAATCTTTCTTTTGAGCAGCACAGACTCCCCGAGCTGTTTCTGCAGGAGGCCTGTTGTCCACATTCAATGTCAGAGCAGAAATACCACGATCAGCATTGTTGCTGATGCACTTATTGACAGGAAACTCAGAGTGCAACATCGTCTCATAAAAATTACAACAGTCGTAAAAGGGCGATGACCATCACTGTAGGTGCCCGTAGCATTTTCCTTTGACCACAAAATGTTCTTGTAAGTGCAGACAGAAAAACAGATGAGTAAAGGAGTCACAAGTGAGGTGGAAGTTTCTTTCTGCATTAAGAGTTAGCACGAAGGGAGATTGTATTACCGTTAGTGTTAAATCCAACTGTTTAAAAATGAAAAAAAAAAAGTTTGTAACGTAAACATGGAAGAACATCATTTGTTAATTCACTATATTTATCTTTTGGCATAAAGATTATTTAACTTAATACATTCAAACCAAATGTCTGGATTTCAAATGCTGGACCTGGACCAAAAAACAAACAAACAAACAAACAAACAAAAACTGCAAATTTGAATGAAAACCCACCTATTCGAAGGACTTCATGGGTTGTTCTTCATTTTACATACATACATACATCTTCTGCATTCAACACCTGCAGTTTTAACTGTATCACAAACCATGCCACAGCTACATCTTCTGGTAATGAATCCACGAGGAAGACATTAAGTCTTTACTTGTTTAGTGCAAGTCACTCTGAATATGAGCAATATTCACATGTAAATATGAGAGACTTTTAAGTCTAGTGTAGCTGTGAAGCTTTACTCTGTGTATTTTCTACGTCTGATATTGAAGAACTGTGTGGAGAACATTCCATCTCTCTGCTGATTGTGAAGTTTAGAGCCGTTTTCCGCAACTTCAGGGAGCTCTATATCACCACTTTGTTCATTTACAACCTCCCAAACTGCCTGCAGCGCCGTCTACAACCAGTAAAACACAAAATTTATATGTGTGTTGCAGTCAAGAATTCATACAGTAGATGGAAAAAGCTGTTATAATAAAGTCTGACAGAGCTTTTATACATTATTTAAAGTATGTATAGCATTTAGCATGCAGTGTGTGAAGGGTAATTAAAAATAATAAGACTAGCACTATATCAATCCATCTAATATTTTTCAAAACATTTCAGTCACCCAAAAAGTCAACCTGGTGGGGGCAGTAGAGGAAAAGTCAAGGGATTGCCAAACCAAAAATCAGCTGACAGACCAAAACACTTCTATCCAAGGAAAACCCACCAACCATGCTACCTTATTAGCTACACATTCATTAAATTAGTCTTTTTCCCATAGAAAAGCTCTATTAAGAATTAGATTGAATCAATATATACATCATCTCTATGCGCAGTTAAGACCGACCATGTCCAATAACAACAATTAATCAGTTTCGTAAAAGGCTTCAAAATCAAATTTCTGGGTTTTTTTTTTTTTTTTTTTTTTTAACCAAAAGTGAATCCACCCGCAGCCTTACCAGACCGGAACAGATGGGTGGGAAGTCATCCACAGAAAGCAGCTGACACCGTTTCTTCATCAACCTGCATAAATACTGAATGTTCAACTTTGTTTGTACTAAGAGTGAGCATTAGTCAACAGACACATTCACAGCCAGTCTCTTGGCGGCAGCATAGCGCAGCTCATGCATAAGGAAGTAGTGAGCAGCAGACTTTAGGCGACATTGTGTGGTCAAAAGAAAATTCTTAGGCTCTGACAGAGAAGGAAGCAGTTTGTGATGATGCACTCAGCTTTCTTGGTTTACCAGTATTTCCTCTACATGTTACCATTGTCGTTGTACGGTTTGATATTTTATAGTACGACAGGAACTGAAAAACACATTATTGCCTGTATTTGCTAAATATATCTTTTATGTATTTGAACATATTGGGACTGAACAGAAAGAAATGCTAACCTTGAGGACACAAAGGCCGACTGACAATAAGAAACTGGTAATTCAATAGTCTTTAACGACTCTATCCATCACTAACTGAAAGACAGTGTCCACTGACTTGTTAGTTATTGTGTTCAAAGAAGAAAAACGCCTCCTCAGAGGCAAAACACAGATGTTGTCCCAGTATGTGAACACGTCTCATGTTCAGGGGAAGGAGGTTGTACAGGGATATAAAATGATTTTTTGGTTTGTGGACTAAACAAAGCACACAAATCAAACTTTGCAGAGGTTTCATTTAATATCAATGTGTTTGAAAACCCACTGACCAGCACAACGGACGTCAATATTGACACAAATCACTTTCGAGAAAGAAACCATGTGCAGTATTAACTACATTATTGAATCGTGAACCTAGTGCCAGTAATTCCTCCAGCCTTATCGTGAGAGTTACTGAATGAGTGGATGAAATGTTATTACCATGTTACTTCCAGTATTACAGTTATTACAAAGATAATTCCAGTAAGCTGGTCTTTAAAGAGGGTCTTGGAGTGTACAGGAGATCCATTGATTGATCAATAATATTAGTGGGTGGTCTGTAGTATTGACATATTGACAACTGTCAATGATTTACTCCAGACCTGAAAACAATCCCAAAAGACACTAAAATAAACCGACTGCCAGATAAGACGGAACAATGTTTGGTCCTGATTTAAGCAAAAATGAAATGAAGTGATCTGTTTGTCTGTTTGCCATCACAATGTAGAGTGAGACGGAGCAACTGGCTGGGTGGAGTACTGACAGAAACGCTGTTTCCCAGAAATCAAATGTCTTTCCAATAAAATCATGTTTTTCAATTAAGTTGAAATTGTTTTTTCTATTTACTTATGCTATATGTGGATTTCACTGATGGTCACATAAGAATCAATTTGATTTCACTGGTCATGTCCATGCTGGGATTTCTGCTGCTGTGTTTCTAATAAACATTTCAGAAAACCAGGCCAAATTAAAGCTGCTATTTGTAAGTTTTGCTATTGCTACACTGCTGGCATAAGCATTGACAACCATTTCCTTATCACTCCAGTATGCATCTGTGTTTTGACTGGTTAATACTTCAACCACAATATTCTGCACAAACAGATAATGTCCAGAAAACTGGACGAGGCGATTACATGTATTTTCATCCTACAACATCAAAGTTGTCCTCAGATTTCAGGTTTCTCAGCACTGGAATAAAGTGTTTATACATCCGATACGACCAAACAAAACTGCAAAATATATCTGCCATTTCAAAGAAATTGCAAAGATACACAAATATAATCCTGCTTAACTTTTATCCAGTCTATCTTCTCCTCATCTATCAAATTAGCTGTATCTTCTTCTAATGAACTCTGACTGAGCTGTTCAAGTTGTTAGGTCTTGTTAGGCCACACTCCTTAAATGGCTTTGATTAGCTTTCATTTTTTATCAGTCTTACAAGTCTCTCAAGGCACAGAAGATCCTTGTTCAGCCAAATGTATTCTCCTCCAACTTTCCATTCTGATAGTGGCTTCATTACAGGCAAAAGAAGTCCAACATCATCATAATCATCCTATAAGATGATGGGAAACCCAGTTCTGTTGCACAGCAACCAGAGTGCTACTGTACCAAAAACACCCTGTGTCATCAAGAAAACAAGTCTTATATCAGCAGATGAGTCAGTTGCCACAAATTCAAATTCAAGCCAAGATCCATTGTTCTGCTTTTCATCCTCCAGAGGCCTTCATAGCATCTGACCAAGCTCTGTATGGAGCCTAATTTAGAGCCTAGAGGCTGCAGACCAAGGGCGTCATCTTGATTTCAGCAATGTGGGGCACACTGCGCATCAGCTTCTGGGCAGCAAATCACACTGACAAACTGCTGGCAAACAAGAGGCATGAATCCTTTAAATTATCACTGTGACTAAAGCACAAAAAACTTGAGATAATCCTGAATTTGATTAAAATAAAATAATGATTAGAGTTGTTTGGCATTCTGTTGAGATGCTTTGTGAATAATATCAAAAGTATATTCAAACAAATTAGTGTTGAGTTTACTGTTGATATCAAAGTCAACCATGAAGCAGAATCAATGACGAACAAGAGTCCATCGTTTCTCTATTACCAAAATGTTCTCACTCCTCCCCTTAAGTCTCAGAACAATAAGGAAATAAAGTTCCCACCCACCTGAGGCTCTGAGAATGTGATCAGCTCAATAACTTGTGTGTATAACGGAGAGCGATGGCTCTTCCAACAAAGAATGGAAGGAATTTCCTTTTTTTTTTTTGTTTTAGTGAGTAAATCACACTGACACACTGTGGGCACACGAGGAACCTACATTTTTGAATGTAGGATTTAAAGCACGAGAACAAGACTACACAGCCCGACTTGATAAATCTTGATCCAAAGATTCATTTTTGAAACGCTCAAGAAGATATAAAGTAAAAGCAAATCCAAACATAACACAAGGTCACTAATCAAAAAAAAAAATCAGCTGATTTCAGCTGAAACATCTACTCTGAGAATGTCTGTAGATGTTTGATGAATATTATTCAGGTTTGAACAGAAAGACGACATTAAAGTAGACATTAGAGATCTGACGCTACCGTGCAGCATGTCTGAGACACAGCTGCAGAGTTGGACAAACGTAGATCTTCCATTTGTTAATAAATAATACAAGAGCTCATGTTTTTGTGAGAGAGCATCACCATGGGAGCATGGGATGGTGCTGTCAACTGATCTGAGACACTCGTTGCCTTCCTTCAAATCGTCTTGAGAGCGACAAATTTTAGGAAAATTGATTATAAAAATCTAAGCATCTGATTTCTCTGATTTGATTTCTCTGTTTGAGACATGACAAGAGAAATCAGGAATACATCGGTTGGTTGGTTCAAGCCTGTCCGGTCAAAAAACGGAATCACTGTCACGGAGATTTAGAAACGGTAAATGACTTATAGCTGGAGAAATAATTCTTATGTTTTATTTATACTTTTCCAAACATAAAACTTTTAGGGTAACTGAGAATCACATTATTACAAACCCACCAAAGATTTAAATTTATAAAACACTAGGACCAACACGGAAAAACATCACGTCACCATTTCACTGTGTGGAACACGTTATTTTGAGTCGTCAGGAGATAAGTCCAGTCGGTACGGTCCGGGATTTGAACACCTGACTCCACCTGCTGGGAATAACATACTGGAACCTGGTGTCTAGAAATATCTAAGGAGGAGGGTCACGGATAATACAAGGCACCAAAGTCAAAGATTATTTAATCCCCGTTTGAATCACAGCCTGAGAGGATCAGGCAAAAAAGAAAAAAAAAACGTCTTGGGTTTGCAAAATTATGAGCAAATTATCCAAAACATTTGAGTCTTTCGTGTCCTGGGACTGAGATGGTCGAGGTTGATGAAAAACAAAAACCAACACATTTTTTTCTGAACTCATCAACTGTCCTCTTGCGGATTGGTTTTGAAATTATAATCCCACTGTTTTCTTGTCCTTGTTCTTGAGTAACTTTGGCTTTCTCTTACTTTTCTTCTCTAAGTCTTTGTTGTTGCGACTGGCTTTAATTTCCGCTTCCCACTGTTTTTTCACCATTGTGTACAGCCTCATGGTGGCCTGTGCGTCTTGGACCTGGAGGACGGTCACATCAGATTAGACTGGGATTAATTAAAGGTGCTACGTCTTGTATTTTTCACCATTATTTTTTGTAGTATTGTGCAAAAACACACTTGTGTGGAAATAGAAATATTCATAAAGTGTCGGTGACTCACAGATGAATGTTCCCCCTGCTGAACTTTTACATTGAGGATTTCTTTACAGAGAACTTTCAGCGAGGGTCGACCACTCTGTAAGAAGAAAATCAACTTATTATCACTTGAATTGCTTGATTAGGCGTAAAACACCATCACTAACATTTAAACATTTAAGTTTCTTGGTCATTGTGTCACATGATTACCTTAACAGCCTTTTTGAAAGGTTTATACTTCTGAGTGTCCCGGATTTTCTTTTTTGGATGATCTAAGAGTAAAATCTGAAACAGGGATTTAGGGGAGGGGTAAAAAGAGGAGTAAATACATTCTTTCAAATATTTTGAAAATTATAAAACAAGTTCCCTCTCATACATTAAACCCAGACTACCTTTAAGTCGTTGTGTAACGCATGTCCAACCACTATTCTGCCTTGGAGGATCTCAGCTACTTCTCTCCGTACGGTCTCTATGTCCTCTCCTGCATCGACAGAAGCAGGAATAATTCAATTATATGGTGACAATGAATCAGGATTAGTTTAAGGAAAATAAATGTAATTTCAGATCTTCATACAGGTGCTAATTGTTGATTACAGCTAATTTCATGACTCACCATCTTTGATGTCCTTTGGTCGGATGCCGCTGACGGCCGTCCTGTAGTCTGTCACATTCTCGGTTGGTTTTACGTATTTGTCATAGAGGCATTTCCCAAACTGGTTCACGAGGGAAACGCGAGCCAAGATGCTGTCTTCCCCGCTGGGACCAACTCCCACCATCTCACAATCAATGGCCACAGCTCTGGTGAGACTAATGATGATGGTGATAAGAGAAGGAAGTCGTCACTACTATGTCAACCTGCATTATGCAATCACACTGGGAGGAAACCTTCTCTCTGCTTTGTTCCATGTGGTGAAAAGTTGTTTTTTTTTTTTTTTTTTTAATTCATGTCACTTTTTGTAAACCTCAAAATAAAGACAAAATACTATCTATTGATATATCTATATAGTCAGTTAGTGTTCTTCGTCATTTACTTTCACTGTCAGTCATAATGTCTTTTAGTGTTTTGGATTTAATTCATAGATACAAGTCTGGCCTCACTGCCCTGATCATAAAGTATATTCTTCAATCATATTAAACATATTGTCAGTTATAGCAATAACATACAAATGCAAGAACAAATATCATAAAATCGATTATTTGCATTTGTATTTCCTTTGCAGTACAGAAACACTATTTGTTAACAAATTCGACATTTTTAATGAAGTTCATTGATTTCTTTACTTTTTATTTTGTGGATGAACTAAATATAGACATCTCATTTTGAATATTTAACCTAGAAACAGTTAATAATTTAACTGCACATTCACTAGAGTCGAAGCAGCATTCAGTTTTATTGGATGCATCAATTTCTAGTTAATCATTCACATGATCTGCTGAATTAACATCATTATGTAAGAAAATAAGGCATGAATGTTTTGAGGATGAAGTAACAAAATGTCAACCTGTCCTCAAGTCTGATACGACTGTTGAATAAACACTTTTGAAGCACATCTGTGAGGCACAAACACAAGACCGATTAGTCATCACCCACCCTTCAAATGCTTTCTCCTTGACCAGGACGCTCTCTGTGTCTTTCTTCTGAATTCCCTGCTTCTTCCTCATGATTTCTGCAGCCTCTGCCCCCAGCGCTTCCTCGATGTCATCAGGGTCCACGTCATCGAACCAAAGGTCCTCTCTACAAAAGTAAAGAACAAGATGAAGTCAGCAGCCATAACTATTCCTGGTCTAATCATTAGCATAAATTAATAGGTAGTATATTTACTCTGTAGGTTTCTTTTCTTCAACTACAGTCTTCTTTTTCTTAGCTGCTTGCTCGCTGCTTGACTTTCCACTGTTATTTTTCCTTTTCGGGGCCGTGGATTGTCTTGTCTCTGAAACTGCAGGAATCTTTGAGGTCACCTTTGAATCTTTAGGGACACAGTTAGACCCAGTTTTGACCTTCACTTTGTTGCTAGTGTCGGTCTGCCCAGGACCGGTGTTGTTCTTGGAAATGTTTTTAGAAGATTTCTCTTGAGCCTTCTGTTTTTTCCAAGCACCGTTCTGATCGTTCGGTGTCACAGGCGGTTTCTTCTCTGGCTCGCTGGCTTTTAACATCTGTGGACGATTTGCAAAGTTAATGAACATCAATTAGAAAGATACTGAATGTGACAAAATGTAAGAAGCAGAAATTACATCCAGACCAAACTCTTACCTCTTGTAATACTTTCCAGTTGGCAGAGAACTGCTCAGCATTTGTCGGAGGAAGCATCTTTCCTTGGTCCACAGGTTGAGGCTTCTTCTTTTTAGCTTTCTCCTGAAACCACTGCCTCCTCTTGTCTTTTGAAGTTTGTTTTTTATTTTTAGCTACAGGCTGCTTCGTTTTAGCTGCAGAGGCGTTTTTCTTTACCACCACCGCCGACATTATTACTACTTTAGGTTATATATTTAGAATATGGTTATATCTGTATAATTTGACTAAAGTGTGTGGAGTTTGTGATCCGTTCTCGGCCACGCTGGACCGTCAAGGTTCCGTCACGCGGTTGCCAGGCAACATTTAAAACGGGAACAGTCACTGTCTCAACATAAAATATTTCCCTTTAGTGACTTTAACGTGTTGTCTCACCAAAGCAGATGAAATGGTCGGATATCTTCAACAGCTCCTGATAACTCTCCCTAATAGTAAACTTCAGGTGGTCCACTGCCATGCTGAACCGTGTATTTCCGAAGTGTGTAACAGCTAAATCAGTCCGGCAAAACACAGCGCAACATAATCGCTACACGTTGTTTATATATTTTTAACAAGACGGCTATGGTGAATTTTTGTAACTCATATTCACCCAAAAATTTGTTAAATATATTTTAAATTAACCGATATTAGATATCGACACGCTGATTTTTATTTACACGTGTGATTTTGTTCTTGTTTTCATTCCAAACCCGGAACTCTGACTATAATAAATGTTTCACATCGAGCTAAATATCATGTAGCACAGGATACACCAGGGAAGGTAGTTGATCGACGATAAAATAGCTTCTCGACAGTGGTTTTGTTTACACGAATTGAGGGAGTGTGTAGTGTGTATTTTGGTGAACATTATCGTTTAACATCTCTTTTTTAATTTAGACATTTCGGGTAAATACGTCGCATCGCACATTTTGGTGAAATCATGGTGGAAAACTCTCCCTCTCCTCTGCCAGAGAGGGCCATCTATGGGTTTGTTCTATTCCTCGGTTCACAGTTTGGTTTCTGTAAGTCAAATATTATTTTACCACTCCAGTATTTAGAACACGTCTTGTGTCTAAAAATAGAAGCTAAATAACATGTTTGTACTGTTTTATAAATTTGCTAACGCAAGATAAACGTTATACAATGGGATCAAAACTGTTTAAAGTAGATCTGACTTCCCAACTCACGTTATAAACTATAGTTAGACATAGTAACATCACATCTTTTTTTGTTTAATCAAAGAGCTTGTTACCGCGTTTCTGTCTTTTATGGACAGTGTTTAAAGTGCTTTAACAGATTACACAAACAAGATGATGCCTCTTTTATTTACATCACGAGTAAATCTAGTTCGACAAAAAACAAAATCTCAAAAAGCAGTTATATAATCCAAGAGCAAAAGTTTGACGGCCTCAAATATTTAAATAGATTGTAATTGTGTCAGAACAGCGATGTAGAAACAAACTGAGGCAGAACAGCAATATAATATAATATAATATAATATAATATAATATAATATAATATAATATAATATAATATAATATAATATAATATAATATAACACACACTTGAGCATCTTAAAAATTAGAATATTGTGGAAAAAGTTCATTTATTTCAGTAATTAATTTAAAAAACTGAAACTTGTGTATTATATTGATTCATTACATGCGTAGTTAAATATTTTAAGTCCTTATTTGTTTTCATTTTGATGATTAAAGCGTACAGCCGATAAAAACCCAAAACTCAGTATCTCAGAAAATTTGAATATTGTGGAAAAAAAGTTAATTTTGTAGACTCACAATGTTGCACTAATTACCTCAAGTCACCTTCAGACGTCTCCTGAGCCTTTAAATAGTCTCTCAGTCTGGTCCAGTCGGCTTCACAAACATGGGTGACTGCTGACTTCAACAGTTGTCCAGAAGACGGTCGCTGACAAGCTCCACAAGGAGGGTAAGCCTCTAAAGGTCATTGCTAAAGAAGCTGACTGTTCACAGAGTGCTGTATCCAAGCGTATTCATACAATTGAGTGAAAGGAAAAAGTGCACAAGCGGCAGGGATGATCAAATGGACTGAGGCTGGAGTCAGTGCAGCAAAAATCACAGCAGATATGTATCTAAGACCAGGGCTACAACTGTCACATTCCTCGTGTCAAGCCACTCCTGAACCAGAAGCGTCTTAACCTGGGCTAAGGAGAAAAAGAACTAGTTTGTTTCTCAGAAGTCCAGTCCTCTTTTCAGATTAAAGTAAAATTTGCTTTTCATTTGTAAATCATGGTCCAAGAGTCTGGAGGAAAAGTGGAGAGATACAAAATCCAAGCTGCTTTAAGTCTAGTGTGAAGTTTCCATAGTCAGTGATAATTTTGGGAGTCTTGTCCTCTGCTGATGTTGGTCCACAGTGTTTTATCAAGTCAAAGTCAACACAGCCGCCTACCTGGACATTTTAGAGCACCTCACGCTTCTTTCTGCGGACAAGCTTTATGGAGATACTGATTTTATTTTCTAGCAGGACTCGGTTCCTGCTCACACTGCCAAAAGTACCAATACCTGGTTTAATGATCATGTATTTACTGTGCTTCACTGGCCTGAACCCTCTTAGAGAATCTATGGGGTTCGGGTCAAGGGGAAGATGAGAGACACATCCAACAATGCAAATGAGCTGAAGGTTGCTATTGAAACAGGCTTGGCCTCCACAACACCTCAGCAGTGCCACAGGCTGATCGCCTCCATGCCACACGACATTCATACAATTCATGTAAAAAGCAGCCCCAAACAGGTACTAAGTGCATATACACGAACGTACTGTTGAGAAGGCCGACAATTCTGTATTAAATTCCTTTTTTTTTTTTTTTAGTCTTGCGTAATATTCTAATTACTGGAGATACTGAATTTTGGGTTTTCATTAGATATAAACCATGGTCGTCAAAATTTAAACAAAGGCTTGAAATATTTCACTTTGTGTGTAATCAATCTATATAATAGAGATGCACACACACACACACACACACACACACATATATATATATATATATATATATATATATATATATATATATATATATATATATATATATATATATACACACGCGCCCAAACATGCTGAAAATATTCATGAATATTAAAAATAAGATCGCAATATTTACACATGTTCAGATAGTAAACAATTATTCGCTGTGTATAAATAAATAAACAAATAATCAGTTCAGGTGTACATATATTAACATAAAAAAGAAGCTAGCAATCAAATGAATGTGTTTCTATTCTGTGTCTGTGATATGATTGTGTTTTTTAATGTTTGCATGTCAATTAAGACACATTAAATGTGATTAACACTCAGTAATAATTCATTATTTATCTATTTTACTTAAATATTGTACAGAAGCATGTGTCTGCGTTTGAGTGTGTTAAGTGTGTACAAAGGAGGTCAAACCACTTCCAAGTGTCAGACAAAGTTTACACATATTCAGAAAAACTCTGCTTTCCCCATCTGCAGTGTGACATCTACTTCCTTTTCTTTTCACCACAGTTATGTATTGTTTGTGGGCTTTCACACCAGAGGAATGGCTTCATTCAATAGGTCTCACTTACTGGCCTCAAAAGTAAGTTCAAACAAACATCATAATCAGATATTAATAAATGAATCACCAACAAAAGCCTCTATTGACTACTTATGTAGCCTCAGTGAATGTAACTCTCAAGATATGAGATTAATTTATGACCAGTTAGTTGAAATACTGTTTTTTTATGTTGTATAGATACTGGGCTCTTGCTGTGCCAATCTACCTGCTGGTCGCACTTGTGATCTTTGTGCTGCTGCTGTTCGGAGTGAACATGAACAACACGGCTCCACTTGACTCTGTGGACAACATCACAGGTATGGAATGTTTCATATTGTGAAACAATGAACAGTGACTGTTTCGGTGATTAAGTAACTGTGTGGCAACGAGAAAAGTTTTTATTCTAGGGAAGATTTGCACTACAGAGGCAACTAATATTACTTATATTACTACTACTGTCACCCATCATGACAAAACACTGAACTCATGAAGTTCTTAACTTCCTGACCATAACACCCTCTCATGTTTCCTGTCTGTCACAGATGTATACGGCCAAGGGCAGAGGACAGAGAGCCACCGCAAGGGGGGAATACCCAGACTGAAAGATGTTTCCATCAGTGAAGTGAACAAAATGTTTTACTTTACCTCCAAACACTGAAGAGCCAGAAACTGATTTTGGCTGAAGGCAGAGAAGACGTGAAGCTACTGAAGCATCACTGTCTACTCCTTGTATTTAAAGTTTGAATTTGGGTTTATTTATTTATTTAACAATTCAATATGGTGGTAAAGGTTTACAGACTTTTCTCATTCTTTGCTGTTCTTTATAGAGCAAAGTTTTGTCCCATATGTGTGTTAACAACAGTGATATACTGAATGTTGTTATGGAACACAATACGACTTGTAAAAATGTGACATATACCGGTAATTATTTTTCAGTAAAGTACATTTTATAGAACTGTTTGTTTGTGCGATGATGATTCTTCTGATATCATAACCATAACCATGACTTTAATACTTTGATAAAGGATATCATGATGCATTACTCTAACCTTGAAGTCCACTGATTAAAAAATATATAATTTAATTGGTAACACATCACATGCGGTGCATACAGTTTGTTTTGTTTTTTTTATTACATCTTATCATCTGACGCATGCTTTTGGTTAATTATTATATTTTCTTTACAATCTGAAAATCCCCACATTTTCCATAGCACGTAAAGAACATCTTTGTCCAAATAATGAATAAAATAATAACATGTAATAACAGGAAATAACATAAACTGTAAAGTATGGGATGTCACACGAGGAGACAAGAGGAAACAAGAGGAGACTGCTGTCACAATGTCTGAAAGGGAAGTAAATTAAGTGGGACGACTGTTTACAAGAGATAAGAGAAATTACAGATGATGATTATTATAACTGTAAAACACATGAAGTGATGACACTTTAATGAATTTAATGAAATGTCTCGCTAAGCATTTATGTCTAAAATTACTGAATAAATTCCCATATTAAATGTTTTTTCTTTATTTAAATTTCACTGCACTAGTTGGTGTTTTCCCCCCTGACCACCAGGGGGCGACAACTCCCGACTGTTCTCTGCGTCTAAACGTTGAAGAAGAGTTTGTTTCCATTATTGTCGCCATGCTTCGTCGTTTTCTAATCATACTCTTAAGTTTTGTTGTGATTGTTCTCCCGGAACAACACGTATGCATGTAAACAAAGAGCAGCGATAGAGAAAATAATATTTAAAAAATGGCCTTCGCTCTGCCGGTGTGGTTCGCTGTCCAGGAGGAACTCCTCAGACATGGTGATGAAGACTACGGTTATCCGACCTGTTTCGACGATTTCGACGACGAAACTTTGTTCCAGATGTTTCACCTGACCAGAGACTGCATCTGTTTTATCGCCGACGCCTTCCGCGCCCGAATGAAAACGGATAAACCGGACCAAGCCGAGTTGTCCGCGGACGCTATGGTCATGGTAGCGCTCAGCTACTACGCACACGGAGCCTCGTCGGCCGCCGTACTGCAGCGAGTCGGACTGAACCAGTCTGACGGAGCCGCGATCATCGTGGGTAATGTGTCCGACGTCATCGCGGGGATGTCCGATCAATTTATCTCCTTCCCGACGACCGAAGACGCCAAAGCTAACGTCGCACTGAAAACAGAGAAACTGTGCGGGATCCCCAACGTGCTGGGTATCCTGGCTCCGGCTCACTTTAAGATCAGAGCATCTCCTTATGAGAAAAACACGTTCAGGTCTTTTGTAAACACTTTGGGTTACACCTCGGTAGTGAGCCAAATCATATGTGACTCTGACGGTAACATACTAAGTGTTGAAGACTGCTGTGTGGGCAGCACTTTTGGGCAGGAAATGTGGGAATCGTCGCTCAAAGGAGGAGAGATGGAGAAAGAAGCAAATGGAGCTTATTGGCTTATTGGTAAGATCATGAGATGATGGATGGGAGTCACATTTGGTATAAAAATGAGACAAAAAATGTGCCAAAGTCGATCATAAACATTCACTCTCAGTAATAAATAAAATAGTTACATTGTAGCAATGCACGTGTAAGCTGATCTTATAGGTACTGGCTATGGTTTTCTCCCTATTCAATATATGAGATGCCCATCAGTAACCTAAAATGCCAACAATGAAAACAAAAACTTAAATCCCTCATTTGTTAAAGTATTCACACCCTCGACTGAGAGGTGCTTTACACCGTTTCATCTTGATTTATTTTTCTCCCCGCTTGAAAGTGTGTCACTGAACCAGGATGTCCCATCTCTGCAGAGTCGAGTGGCCGTTGGGTGTTTGGGCACTTCATGTGGTTTCAAACATGAAAGTCAAGTATGGTTTCGAAGCACAGAGGTGTGAGATGTGTCATGCTTTTCATTTTCAATCATCAATCATCAATTCTTTCTTTTTGCCACAGTTCACTCCAGTCAAGTTCTACACACATCTTCAGAAAATACATCTAAAAACCATTTATTGTAAACTGATGGTAAAATAAATAAATCCACAACATATAAGTTTACAGGAAATTATGCAAATCTTTCTTCTGGTAGACTTTATGTTGCAAGGCCAGTTTATAGCCTCCACTAACACCATATTTTTGCCTTTCATCTGCATTATTATTCTCTAATGTATTAACGGTTTTGTCTTGTGTCTCTTGAAGGTGGGGATGGCTACCAGCTAAGCAAACACGTCTTGACTCCTGTGTCAGAACCTGCAAATGACAACGAGAAGCGCTTCAACGACGCCCATGCAAAAGCCTACGAGGTCATGCGGACAACACTTGGCTCTATGAAGAGGCGTTTTAAGTGTCTGATGCAACTAGGTTTTGCACAAGAAACCTCATTGAACAAAAAGTCTGATATTATCAAGGCGTGCAGTGTGCTGCACAACATCACAAAGAAGTTCTCCGTCCCTCCCCCACCTGCAGCTGGTAAAATAGAGAACCTGCATCCAGGCAAGCAGCTTTCAGTACCTGTAGAGATCAACCCCGAAGCCCTAAAAGCCAGACAGGAAATCATTGACACTAACTTCTCTTTAGTCTCCAGTAACCAGGACCTGCTATGTAACACCGCAGAGAAAGACACTGAGCAGAGTTAGTATGTCGGTTTGATCATCGACATACTGACACTTAAAGAGAAAACACCGCAACAAAACAAGATTCATTAACAGTTTGAGACAGTTTACTTTTCTTTTGCTGTTTAGTCTGACACTAATATATTAATGTGACAACAGCGTTTCAAATGTAAAGCTGCATTCCCATTTTTTTTTTTTTTTGTTTATACAAAATAGTTTATTTCTTATACAAAGAGATAATTATTTTTTTCTACCTACATTTTGTATCGTTAATAAACGCAATTTGAAACATTCTGTGGTCCTCTGGAGTGTTGTCCTTTCACACGATTAAAATAGCAATAACATAACATCAATAATAATGATACACATTTGGCAGATTATAAGAACAAAGAAATTTAAAGTTAAATAAAATAGACAGTGTGCTATTCATACAGTAAATAGTCCTAAAAAAAGTCCTAAAACTTTTTATAATAACTTTACAACAAAATATATGACAATTTAAAATTATATGTAAGTGCACATAAGACTGACTGTATGTCGACAGTCTCGCTGAGTGTAGACATCACCCTCGTGTTAACGAAACTGTTGGAGTGCTGTGGCATTGACATATATCATGTCTGAATTTTCATATATGTTCTCCTCAGTCTTGTCTGTCTGCAGAGAGTCCATGATGCACTGGTGCAGGAAAATGTACTGGGACTGGAAAAAAACAAAGTTACTTGTCATTTGAAGAGTGGAAGTCTTGTGGGCATAGTGTGTACGTAGATATAGATAAAAGAGGTTTCCTGCATTCAGTTTTTCTAGAGAAAACATTAAACCCCATTTTCATAATAACATGACGAAGCTCTCTACTAGCTTTACTGTCAAATTTAATGACTACAATGACTAATGACTACAAGCTTTATATGGGGACTTGCAGATAATAACTTTAACACTTAATATAATTTGAAGAATTAAAAGAAAGATAAATGTAATAGCTCAGTCTTGCATAACATGATAATTTTACCTCTGTCTGCACCATATACGGCCGGGCTTGTCTCATCTTGTGCACAAAAGCATTTATGCCCACTTCTCTTTTTTTGTCGAGCTGTTGAAGCATCACATCCAAGGCGATGAGAGTGCCTGTCCTTCCCACTCCAGCACTAAGAGTAAAAAGTACAACGGTTACTGTCCAAACTTTGTAATGGTCGTCATGAGGTTGTCCCAATGGGCTCAAAGATCATGGTTAATTTCATGTAGAACTCAACCACTGAACGTGAAGCGTTCCACTTTACGGTCTGACTAACGAGCAGTATTGTGTAAAGTAGCTGAAAGTCACACTTGAATAGTAGAACAGATGCAAAGACAGAACAGATAGAAGCTCACGTCACTGACTAGAACGCTACTAAAGTAAAAGTTTGAAAGTATCTACAAGTAATATTCAATTATATGATATTAAGAAATGAAAGAACAAGTACAAGTGCGGTTAATAAAAACAAAAGGTTGTCAGTTTATCCAGTGCTTTAAAACAACACAATGTCATGAGCCAAACAAAAGTACAAATGCTGTTCTTATTCCCCAAAATATCTGTCTGATACATTTATTTTAGGTTTTAAGTTTCTCCAACCACCATCAAACATGGTTTTGAAAACCTAAACAGTCACAGGTCGACTTAGTGCGAAGAAAGTAGTAGAGAAAATACCACATTTAATTTCATCTGATTTTTGTCACAACACTGAAGATTGAAAATGTATTGGGGTAAAAGTATGTAAGTTTGGAAATATAGTGAAAGCTGACAGAATTTTAAAAAAAGTACAGATAATCCAAAACATACTTAAGTACAGTAGTGAAGTTATTATTACTTTGGTACATATACAACACTGCTCATGGGTAACATAAAAACCAGGGGTATTTAATATAAAATGGATGAAAGAAGCACTTTTTCCATACCTGCAGTGAACCACTGTTGGTGCTCCACGGCCTTCATTCTCTATGTGCCATCTCACCAGCGCTCTGAAATCGATCAGGACTCTGGTGCACTGTGGGACTCCGTGATCAGGCCAGGCCGTGAAGTGGAATTGTTTCACCGTGCGTTCTTCTGAGGTCTGTGTCTGTTAAAAAAAAAATGAGAAGAAGAAGAAGAAGAGAGTCGAAATCAAGTACTGTTGCTCTGTGGTTTTGAACCATTATAGTAGCTGGTAATTGTGATCATAAACATCAAGTATGATCCTCTGTGTGGTCATTGGTGCCACAGCAATACAGACACACCCTATTCAACGACACCGTTAAAATGTTTCTTACATGCTTCACACTAAATTCCCTCAATGTCCAGTTGGTCTCCTGTTGCTCTGATCTCATAGTGATCAAGAGATCTCCCTGTGGGCAGGGGTTGTTGTCCGAAGGCCAGTATTGTTCACACTTGGTCTAGGAAAGTGAAACAAAAGAAAAAAGTTGAACAACAGTCTTCAAATACCCTTGTGAAATAAAATAATTGTGTGTACAGTCAAAGACATGCAAGTTACCACGTTAGCTGTCAGAGCAAATCATTCACAGGAGCTTGTAAAATAATTTGGTCAGCACTTTCTTAACAGTAAAACATGTTCACAGCTTACTCCTAAAGACTCACCCGTCCTCCTTCAACACAGTTGGTCACCATGACGATGCCTCTCACTCTTTGCTCCCAAATCATCATCCAGAAATCACAGAGTGTGGCGGGCAGAGGACCTTGAGTGGCAATGTACTCTCTCGCACTGTTATAGCCCTGAAGAACAATCATTAAAGTTAATATGTACACTTCTCCAGATTTTATGTGTCACATTGAAATAAAACATCTGTTTATGCTTACAAGCTCACATGAAGTAAGCATAATTTTCTGGACTTCAATCTTCAAAATTCACACTTGATTTACAATGATGTGTTTTAAATTTTGATGTTCAGTTTATAAACTCCCTGCTGTACTTTGGAGTACTACAATTACAGAGCAGAGTGAGCAAATGATTATCAGTCATTTTGTAATACATACTGGCATGTAGTTGGCATTAATGTAGTCTGAGGTTCCAGTATTTAGCTTCACTCGACTCCAGTCATCTAGAATGAAACAAGACAGTTGAACTGCAGTTCACCACTGCTTGAATCAGCCACAGATAGAACTGGGCAGTTTTGTGAGTCTCGGCGCAGTGCAGCAGTAAGACGGTCTTACATGGCAGGACGTTGTTGAAACGATTCCTCACTTTGTTCTCAGGTAAAATGGCAAATTTCCGTGTCTGCTCCGTGCCGACGGGAGCGAGCGTCTGCATGAACACGGAAGGAATGACTGAGACCAAGATCAACCGAAAACACGCAACAACTTTATACAAAAAAGTGAAGATAATGAAGAGGGAGAACTATGCACCTCATATTCTTCACTGAAGCCTCTGTTGTCGTCCACACTTAACTGGTAGAAGTGGTCTGGAAACTTGGCAACAGAAACAGGTCTAAAGAAAATAAAACAGAAGTTCAAATCAAAAAGTTCATCTCACATCGACACCTTTTACAGAAGTGACTGACTCTAAGAATAGACGATGGAACATTTACTTACTTCGACTTTGTATTAGATAGTTTGGCTCCACCAATGAACGCCTTTTTTCTGTTGTGGGAAAGAATTGAAAAAATTTGACCAACTGAGTTTGACACGGTCAATTTCTGGGAGATTATATAAGTACCAACCTGAGTAAGTCTGGTTTTCTAAGTAAAATGAAGGCAACCAGGCAGATGAGGACAATGAACAGCAGCACAGCAAATGTGGACCCAGCAATGACTCCTATATGGAGTAAAACCACTGTTACTAACTATCTTTATTTTAGCAAAAGGAGGTATTTAGTAATGCAAGAAAAAAACACATAACACATAATAAAAATAATAATAACAACACCGTAAATCAAACAAGCAAGTCATATAACAATACCAGAAAGCACAATAATGAGGGAAAGGTGAGATTATATTAGTATAATACACTAAAAACAGTATCTCTTTCATGTGATATATTCACTTCGACTCACCTCTTGCATCAGTTGAACACTGAAAAACATACGGTATTGAACTTCTTTCTTTCCCAGACATTGCACCTAGAGACACTTGGTATGTTCTAGCCGGCAGGAATCCAGATATGATGAAACTTTTATCTGTAGCCGATGCGTGATTTTGTCCAGTCACATTCGCCTCCACTTGAGTCAACACACCTTGTGGTGCTGTCCAGACAATATGAATGGAATAGCCAGCATCTGCGTTCTTACAATCACCTGTTAAATCTGGAGGAACTGAGTGAAAGAAAGAAGAAAAAAAAAATGAGAAGGATTCCTTTACGATCACACAAGGCAACAGCATACGTCAAAACAATGTCAAATTGTATTTTCTTTCATCTTGCATTGAAAAGTTGTCCAGCATAGCACAATGATACCACACATTAAAATCAACCTTTTCAAAAGGCACTACTTAGTTTAAAAAAGTGTACAAGGTATTTGCAGCATTGCTGCAATCTATAAAATATACACTGAAGAAGGATATCATCCTAGCACTTCATATTATTTCTGTGGAAAATACAGACAAATATTATTGTGTTAATGTGTTAAGACCTAACTTGCACTTACGGATTGTCAGATTGTGGCAACACTGCACATCTTTGTTGTACTTAAGAACCACCTCATAGGTTGCACCGGGGAAAAGGCCAGTAAATGACACATTTTTACCACTGAGACTGACATGAATTTGGTTGTAAATGGCAGTTGCATCAGTGAATGCGCCTTCGACCATCCCTTGGATCGACGAGTTAGTGCGATGCCAGGACACAGCGGTGCAGTCTATGGCTGAAATAAATGAGAAAATCAAATTCAGACAGAAACTTCCACAGAACTTGGACTTGTAGACTCTTTGTAAAAATGTGGAATGAGATTTTTTTTTTAATTTTGTCAGAGAGTAGCGTTGAAAATAGCTTACTTGTTAATGTGGAGCCTTCATAAGGTTCGCTGTTGAGTTTGAAGAATGTTGTGATCACACGGAATGGAAGCAGTGTTCCAGGCTTTAGATCTTTGACTGACACTGACACATTATCTGAGAATTTAACTGATCCCACTGTCATGTTTTTGCCATTAATGTCAAGCAAGTAGCTCCAGTTTTTGTTCACATTTTCCCAGCTCAGAGTTAAGCTGGTCAAAGAGCGGTTGGTCACAATGACATTGGACACGTTTGGTGGAACTGAAGTAAAGAAAATAAGCTTTAACTCATCACAAAACTTAAGGCTTTGCACTGTTACTTAGACTATAAGTGTCAATGTGTTTATTAAAGGTACAAATAAAATACCCAGACTTGTCTGATCACTTAAAATTAAAAACAAAACATTTAGATAGAAATGAATATCCAGATATCACATACCAGTATCAGCATCAAATGTGTATCCACTGCTGTTGAGTCCCTCAAACTTAGTGAAGAGCGTGAAGATGTATTTTATCCCAGGAGCAAGAGGTGAGACCACATATGTGACTAATGTGTTTTGCTGAGATTCACTGCTGCCTCCATTTATAGTAATATTATTATTAGCATGTCGCAGGATGTAAGAGTAAATTGTGTTGTTCTTAACTATGTGCCACTCCAGAGTTACACTGCTCTCATTTTGCGTCATCACATTTACATTGTTAACATTTTCAGGTACTGAAAGAGAAAAGGACACACACTTGTGGGTATAGAACAGAACAATGTGGTATGTTATGTTAACATATATTGTGTCTTATGTCTTAAGTACGTTTCATTCCATTCTAATATTGAGAAATGCCTATCTGTCCTGCTGGAGTTGTAGGCCTATTTAGCATAAAAATCATCTTACCAGTGAAAGCGGTTTGATCTGCTCGTAACATTTTCAAACACAGTGAAGAGAATGAAACTGTATTTAGTCCCACTTCTGAGTTCTGTGACTGTGCATTTTATTGATTCTTCTGCTGTTGCAGTGACCTCTTCAGTGCAGTTTATCTCTCCTTTACTGAAACTATACCAACCACTTTTTGCCACTGCAGAGTGATACTAGTCTCATTTTGTGGCACTGTGTCAATCTTTTCTGTATTACGAGGAGCTGTTAAAGAGCTATGAGCTATAACAATTTTGATGTTGAAACAACATGATTTCTGTAGTTTTCTAATGTGGTTTGTGTTGTGGGCTTGTTTCAGAAGAAAAAAAAACTTACCAGTGGCAGCAAGATAGGTTGTTCCACTGCTACTGACATTATACAGGACAGTGAAAAGAGTGAAATTGTATTGTGTCCCACTTGTGAGTCCTGAGACTTTGTGTGTCACTGATGTATCAGTGTTTGCAGGGACATCTATCTTTTTTCCACCAAAAGTAAGTCTATAGTCAGTGTTTTCCACTTTTTCCCACTGCAGAGTGATACTGGTCTCATCTTGTTCCACTGATTTAAACACTTCTGCATTACGAGGAGCTAAGTTTAAAGAGAAAAAGAAAAGAAGCTATAAAAAATTTGACATTGAAACATAACGTGATTTGTGGAGTTTTCTGATTCAGTTTGCGTTGTTTGCTTATTTCAGAGGAAAAAAAAAACTTACCAGTGGCGGCAGTGTGCTCTACACCACTGCTCTCGACATTATAAAACACAGTGAAGAGAGTGAAATTGTATTGTGTCCCATTTGTGAGTCCTGAGACTCTGCAATGAATCAATGGATCTTTTGCTGTTACAGTGACTCCATTAGTGCAGTTTATGTCTTTACTATTTAAATGAACTTTATAGTCAACGATGTCGTTCACTTTTTCCCACTGCAGAGTGATACTGGTCTCATCTTGTTCCACTGCTTTAAACACTTCTGCATTACGAGGAGCTAAGTTTAGAGAGAAAAAGAAAAGAAGCTATAAAAAAATTGACATTGAAACAACATGATTTGTGTAGTTTTCTGATGTGGTTTGTGTTGTGGGCTTATCAGAGAAAAAAAACTTACCAGTGACGGCAGTGTGCTCTACACCACTGCTCTCGACATTATAAAACACAGTGAAGAGAGTGAAATTGTATTGTGTCCCATTTGTGAGTCCTGTGACTCTACAACGAATCAGTGGATCAATGACTTCATCAGTGCAGTTTATGTCTTTTCTATTTAAATGAACTTTATAGTCAACGATGTCGTTCACTTTTTCCCACTGCAGAGTGATACTGGTCTCATCTTGTTCCACTGCTTTAAACCCTTCTGCATTACGAGGAGCTAAGTTTAGAGAAAAAGAGAAAAAGAAAAGAAGCTATAAAAAATTTGATGTTGAAACATAACATGATTTGTGTAGTTTTCTGATGTGGTTTGTGTTGTGGGCTTATCAGAGAAAAAAAACTTACCAGTGACGGCAGTGTGCTCTACACCACTGCTCTTGACATTATAAAACACAGTGAAGAGAGTGAAATTGTATTGTGTCCCATTTGTGAGTCCTGAGACTCTACAATGAATCAGTGGATCTTTTGCTGTTACAATGACTCTATTAGTGCAGTTTATGTCTTTACTATTTAAATTAACTTTATAGTCAACGATGTCGTTCACTTTTTCCCACTGCAGAGTGATACTGGTCTCATCTTGTTCCACTGCTTTAAACCCTTCTGCATTACGAGGAGCTAAGTTTAGAGAAAAAGAGAAAAAGAAAAGAAGCTATAAAAAATTTGATGTTGAAACATAACATGATTTGTGTAGTTTTCTGATGTGGTTTGTGTTGTGGGCTTATCAGAGAAAAAAAATAAACTAACTTACCAGTGGCGGCGAGATGAGATGTTCCATTGCTCCTGACATTTTCAAATACAGTGAAGAGAGTGAAATTGTATTGTGTCCCATTTGTGAGTCCTGTGACTATGTATGTCACTGTACCAGTGTTTGCAGTGACACAGATCTTTTCTCCACCAAAAGTAAGTCTATAGTCAGTGTTTTCCACTTTTTCCCACTGTAGAGTGATACTTGTCATATTTTGTCCCACTGATGTAAAATTACTTACATCAGGAGGAGCTAAGAGGAAGAGAACAGGAAATGATCAGTCTCTAGCTTTTATTTGTTTTCAGATCATGAGGAACTAGGATATAAAGTGGCGCATGAAAAATTTCATTTTTAAATATTTCAAGTTTCATCTTGCTCACCGACAAACAGGACTACTCAATCAAAAAATAACAATATCACTCGTATGATATTGTCACTATAAGTACAGTGAAATATCATGCAAATCACCAGCAAAACATGGTTCAAATAATAAAATGTCACCTACCAGTAGCGTTGGTAAAGTGGTACCCACTGCTGTTGCAGCCTCTATTTGCAGAGATGAGAGTGAACGAGTATTTTCTCATAGCAGTAAGTGAAGTAACGGTATGTTGAATGAATTGAATGGACGGACCACTTGTAGCGACAGCCTCCTCTTGTGTTGTATCGCTGTCATTATATTGCAGGTAATATGTTGAGGTGTTGTCAACCTTTTCCCACTTCAGAGTTATAGTAGTCTCAGTTTGTGTCAACACAGTCACATTTTCAACATTATTAGGACCTAAAAAGATAAAGAAGATTCGTTAGAGAAAATGAGAGTTTTTTTGTTTTGTTTTTTTTTTTAATGAATTGTAAAAGAAAAAAAAAACCATTCTAGTTCATTATCTTATCAACAACGGTCAAAAAGTCACTTCTTTGTAACATTGAAACTAAAACAAAATTTCACTGTTTTTCATGACACAGCAAGCATTGATCATCTAATGAAAATTCTACCAATATTTGAAAAACAATATGTGATATATTTACATGCTATTGTTGTTGTGAGGGTTGTCACAGGAACGTCCGTCACTTTCACTGCACGCTCCGCACTTGTAGAAGCTTAAAAGAAAAAGAATTGACCGTTTCACAAGAGAAAAAAGGAACTAAAGGTCTTTTCAGCAAATGATAAGATACTTTGTATTTCATCATTTTTTTCTCAACAGTCAAAAAGTCACCTCTTCGTTACTGTGAAACTATTGACATTGCAAGCATTGATCGTCTCATGAAAATGACGCTAATATTTCAACTATACTAACAATGTGAATAATAATATTTGATATCGTAGGGGTCATCGTAGGGGTAACCTGTGTCCATCGTGTTTGTGGATTTAGCACGCTGCTAACATTTGGAGACGCTAAAATGACAAAGAACGGTCCGTTTCACTAAAGAACAGGAACTGAGGGGAAAGACACATTTACATTCTAAATCATTACTTTATCAGGAACAGTCAAAAATATTAAATGAGCACCACCTCTTACTGTTACTGTGCATCCAAAATAAAATGTGATGCTATTTAATCATATTCACATTCTTTATGATCTCATGAACAGGATATCAGTCATTCTAATAGCATAACAATAGTTAAGAAGAATAATGTTGTTTACATGGTTTTGTCGTTTTAAGGGTCATCGAGGTGGTGAACTGTTTGCTTGCAGCTCTCGTGTCTCCTGCATTTGTCGCTGTTGTTGTTGCCAGATTTGTGCTCAGTGTTGATGTTGTATTAAAGGAAGTGACACCCTAAAAACAGAAAAACAAAAGTGCATTTAAGACACAGGGATCTAATAACCTAAACCCGAAAGATCAAAGATCAAAATGAATATTATACAATCAAAAATTCAGAGATGTTATCTGATCAGAATCTACACTCTGAACTCTTTCGAGTTGGTTCTCTGAGTTAATGTAATTCCTGCTTTTTTCTTGAATCTTTATTATTATATTAAAAACCACAGCACAACATCACTGTTGAGCATCGTTCTACCGCTTTCTAACATCTCATATAAAGCTTAAAAATGTAGATCACAAACACATCAACAAAAGGTTTTGTGACAAGACTATGATAATGACAGTATACAAAGCTCAGGGAGGTGTCAGAACAGGGCAAATGCAAATTACAGTCCTATGCTTTTCTTTTTTTTTTTTTTTTTGCATTTTGCATTTTGTACCTCTTCTTCCAAATTTACAGCAATTATAACAAAACTTAAACTATACAAACATTCTCATAAAAGAGCTGATTAAAAGAGCTAACTAAAAACAACTGAGATATGAACAAATGGTTACTCAAAAATTGATCTAATTTATCCATCATGATTTTACAACTTTTTCATCCACATCTCAAAACTGTATCAAGTTATATCACCTTATCTAAAATACAATATAACAATAAATATTTGAGTTACTGCTCCCATCATGGTTTACAGTAACTCGTTTCCTCATTTCTGCTTTTTTTTCTCTAAGGAAGTGAGTGCGAGCTGAAAAATAATTTTTATATTTCATATTTCTAAATGTGTCCATTCTTACATTGTGCAATCATGTTTTTTCCTTTTTTTTATGCAATGGGTTACAAAATTACTCACTAACATTCATTAAACCTCCATTGTGTTTTTTACAGCATGGTTTCCTTTTGTTGCGGGTAACCAGCTTTTGAATAAAGGTTCGCTCTCTGATCGCTATCGAAGTGGAAAGTGAAAAAAAAAAGAAAAGAAAAAGAAGAAAAAAGAAAAAAGAAACTTACCCATAGAGGACTCAGGAAGATGCACAACAGCAAGTGGTTGGAGGTGACTTTGAAAGATAAAGGCTTCATCATTGTCAAGGTTTGTTAAACTATATACATGCTCCGAACTTGTTGAAATTCTTCTCTTGTCCCAAGATCAACTTCACATATCTATTTTCACCTCACCTCTGCTTCTGGTGTGTTGACAGCAACAACACTTGACGTTTAAAAAAGAGATTCTTCAAGCCTGAGCTAACACGTCAAATATTGACTTTATTCCAGAGGTGCTGACTTTTAATTCTTAACCATGTCCTCCCCTCATAATCTGTGGTCCCTCCTCAGTGCTGAGTGACAGAGTGCATAGCTGCTTCTCCTTTTTGGCCTTGTTAAACCACAAAGACCTTTGCTCCGCCTGTTACTTCCTTATTAACGGTCAAAGTGTTCAGTTTGTCAAAGGTACATCAATCATGTTAATTTTAATATGATGTTTAATGACATCCTCATTATATCAACTGTGTATTTATCAAAGTTTTATGTTTGTGCCCGTCTGCTTTGCCTGCCTACTTACCTTTATGATGTGTAAATAAAAGATCAAGTTTTGAACCCAGAGCCAGAGCTCTGCCAGAGCTTTCAAATGCTGTGTGGATGAATTATATTTGTTTGTTTGTTTGTTTTTCTGATGATTGTTTCAAAAATGTTTGAGTTAAAATCACTGTCTAATCTTTGTATTCGGGCTGGTTTCACAGAACAGCAAATTTGCCTCTGGTTTCATTACACTGACTCGGTATGCAGTGATATTTATAGCTTCCTTGTGGTTGACATATATAAGGAACTGTGAACGAAAAATATCACCAACACAGAACATGAAGTCACGACAGTTTTTATAGTGTCATATCGTGATACAGCACAATAAATATAATAGGATGTTAAAGAAAACATTGTCCAACTGTGTTTTTTTTGGGGGGGACATCAACATAGAAGGAAGTATCAGTGATAATAGCTTTCCATAACAATTTCAGACTCTCTCCCTGAAACACAACATGTACAATGAGCTTCTGTGTCTGGTAACAACCGCTCAGTATTAGTATTTCAATAAGTCAACATCCATGCAAACTGGTGTATTTTATAATCTCTCACCCCTGTTTGTATGATCATTTGTTTATTCATGGTACATTAAGATGCAAACAGTCACTGATGCATTAAACCTACTTTTAACACAATACTGGTGTTTTATGAATCTTTCCATCTATAAATGTTATCTGACTAAAACATGAAATTACATCAACTTTGAATACAAAAATGTAGCACCAACTTGAATTTGTTCATAACACATATCAACCCTACACAGCCCTGCATTTATGTCAATTTGATGTCTGTTATTACTTTGGTTTAACTGAGACTTTTATGCACTAGAAGAATGTAACATTGCAGTGAAAGAAAAGAAAGGATGAGAACAGAAAAGAGGCTCATCAAAACCTACAGAAGATCTTGTGGATCTGGCCGACAACATAAATGAAGAACAACGTCACATCATCATATCAAAACATCTCTAACTCAGGATGATACTGTGTACTGTCGTGCTATTATGTGTATGCGTTATCTGCTTATCATCTACAATCTCATATCGTTGTTTTTGTTTTAACTCTGCACCGTGTGGGAGTTTTTTTTCATTCACAAAATCTTCTGATGCAGGATTGATTGTTTAGCATGCGGTCCGATTTGGGTTCAAGTCTGTATCTGTGAGCTGCGTTTGTTTACTCAATGTCTAAAACATGTAATGCGACTCCGAAACAATGGGTGGCAGCAGAGATGCAGCGAGAGTGTAAACACACAAACGAGTTAAACTACGTGGGGTGAAGTCTGCTGGAATAGGGTCGTTGTTCATCAGGGTGCAAACGTTAAGATAACAAAGTGGCAAGTGGAGTAACGTTACTTGCACGGACCAAGTCAGAGGCAAAGCAGAGGTAATGTTGACTTCTATTATAACTAACCTCAACACCCGGTCCGGCTCTGACAGCTTCAGTTTGCTTGAGTTACGTAAACTTGCGTAATGTTTTGCTAACTAAGCTAACGCTAGCTAAGCAAACAGTGAACATACAACTTACTGAGAAAGCAACACTAGCTCGTTCCTAAATATGACAGAAGACAAAATAGAAACTAAGCATCAGTCACCTCAGTTCACCACAAAGTGTCCTCAGGTTACTCTAATCCCACCACCTGACTGGAGACGTTACAACCCACTTGAGCTGAGTGAACAACACATGATATTAGTCTGGCTGATGTTTTACTGAGGCTGTATATAAGGAGACTGGCGAGTAAGTGCCTCAACCTCAATTGACTCAGTTCAGACAGAAGCGCTGGTTATCGATGCTTGTTGGCTTTGAAAAGACAGGTACGAGGAATTTCTTTATGTTTGGACTGTTTTCTGACTGTTGGACTTAAGGTAGTGTCTTGATCTGGAGCTGATACTGGTTTACATGTTAACTTCGGTGTTTTTCTGTCTTGTAGAAATGCAGTCTGTGGTCAAACAAAACCTCCACTCGGAGACTGAAGGAGACATCAACAAACTCATCAACCTGAAGCTCAGTGCGTCCTACACCTACCTTGCTCTGGTATGGATCTAGTCACAGTGTGGCCAGTAATATTTAATTATAAACGTTTATTGTGAGATTTTGCCTTATTTAATAGGATTCAGCTGTTTTCTCATGTCTGCACTGTACTCATTACATATTGTGTTTTTCCTTTGTTTGTTTGTTTTTCAACTCTTCCAGGGGATGTATTTTGACAGGGATGATGTTGCCTTGCCCAAATTCTCCAGTTTTTTTCTGGAGCGCTCAGTGAAGGAGAAGGAACAAGCTGAGAAGCTGCTGGAATATCAAAACATGAGAGGAGGCCGCATTTTGCTCCAGACTATCCCTGTAAGTCAGACGTGTCCGTTTTTATGCGGCATTTTCTGGCTGTTGTTATTAAGATTTGTGTTGATTTGTTTAAAATCTAATAATATACAACTTTGTGTTCTTAGAAACCAAGCAGAGATGAATGGAGAGGTGGACTGGATGCCATGTCCTTTTCCCTCGACTACCAGAAGTCCCTTAACACTTGTGTTCTTGACGTGCACCGCAGAGCTGGCTCGCACACTGATCCTCATGTACGTCTGGCACTGTTAGATATAACTGGTACTTATCCTAAGGCTGTTGTTTGTCTGCAAAGTAGTGAGGGGTGAAAAACAACAGCTTCACTGTGTGTTGAGCTGTATCTCAGTCAGGAAGATTTGAAGGGAGTTATCATTATTACCTATTTGACTTTTTTTACTCACGGTTTTCTGTCTTCTACCTCTTTTGTAGCTGTGTGACTTCCTGGAGCAGCACTTCCTCATCGACAGCCATGACACCATCAAGAAGCTGGGCGATTACGTTGGAAGTCTGACCCGCATCACCGCATCTGAGACATATGGTCCTATGGGAGAATACCTCTTTGATAAACACACTCTGTAAAGGTCACAGCGGTACAGTGACACCAGCTCCACATTACAAAATATACTCAAGAGTCAAGAGGGCAGCAGTCCCTCACTTGGTTTTTTTCCGTTAAGATAAGTCAACAATGTTTTTATACTCTATTCCAAACTCCGTTTGTTGTGCCATTTGCACAAGAGTTTAAATCAAAATAATAGAAAATACCTCATTTCTTTGTAAACAACAAAGCAAAAATAATGTTCTTAATAAAATGTAGCTGAAACTACCATTTTTCTAAGCTATTAAAATAAGACTCTTGTGCATTTAGACTCCGTTATATTGTTTCAAGCATTCCATTTTCTCGGAAGTTTTGACCTTTACAGCTATTTTCTTAAGAAGCATGCTATTTTTGAGTCCACGAAAACAGGTTTGAAAACTTGTATGAAAAAACTGGACACAGAATAAAGTCAGAATATGCTGATTACATGCTTTTGTCGGTCCTGTTATTTTTTTTAATGTCAGTTCTACTCAGTTCAACTGGGTGTCCAACAGACAGACTGTCATGTGATGTGTCATTCAGTCTAAACATACTCTCTGTGCTTTTTCTATGTCACCTCTGTGCCTATAGAACATAGTAAAGATAACAGTGGGACTTTGCTTTCTCATTGTTGGGTGGGAGCTTAATGTTTTACATTAGGCAGCTAAACAACTTGTGGTTTAAAACTCATTTTCTGCTTCGTAGTAAATTAAATGCTTCAGCAAAGATGAGATTCAGTTGCGGAAGTAGCGTGTTGTTTCACATCAGATCAGCCTGACCTATTTCCCATTTTTACTCTTCCAGGGAATAAGTTGCAGTTGACTGGTTCAGCATTGCAACATACAATAAACATAAACACTGTGCAAATTTAACTGTATGGAAACATGCAACAATGTTAACCAGATGTGATAAGGGTATAATTAAACTGGCCTCTAGTTTTGTTGTGTATATTTACAACCCTCATAGGGAGAAAAGGGGCAGATGGTGTTGACAAGACACTATCAGCCAAAAGAGCAGACTTGCAATAAGTGCTCTTAAAACTCATATTAAATTTGCTGTTGTAGTACCGTTTTTTATTTTTTATTTCTCCTCTGCAGTTGAGTAATTTAACATCTGGATTGGATGAGACAGTTGTATATGGGATTGGAGCCACTGAGATCTCCAGATGCAAACACGTGGCACCACGTCTTGGGATTATTGCTCATAACGCTCTGAATGCGTGTATGTGTTCTGTACAATAAAATGCTAAGCCCAGGGGGTGGGGAGGCAGAAATACCCACTCGCAGTAGAAGTTGTCGGTAGATTGATGATTGACTGCAAGCGCAGCTACGCTCAGAGGATTAGTGTAGAGCCGGATGCACAACAATCTCTTCAGTCTAATGGATCAACACAGCCGCCACTGCCATGCCCCATCACTTCATTAATCTAATGAACAGCTGTTTTTTCGTCCTGAACAAAAAAATAAATTGTTCAACTTGTGTGAAACTGTTAACAACGCTGCAGTGACATAAAAAAACTTGACTGTTGCTTATCGTGCATCTTCACTCGGAGACATAAAAGCAACAGATGTGTCGTCAGCGTTCTAATATCAGGAGGTGGGGTGGGTGGGGGGATTAAATCACAACACCGCTCTAGTGATTTGCCAGCACTTTAGCTTCAATGGGAAGGGTTACAAAGAGCCCATCAGAGTCAACACCATACCGAAGGGACAATGGATGTGTGAGGGCTCTAACGGGCCAAACGGGAAGCAACAAGAAATACGTTAAGTTCTATAACTAATTTCCTCCAACAACCGTCACAGTATAGAGGAAATTAAAGCAACATATCAACAGGTAAGATAAACATGAATGAGACTACATAGATTTGTGTTACAATCAAGTATTTTTTAAAAATAATACAATCATATTTGGTTTTAAACACACAGTTTAAGGAGCATTTGACCTCTTGACTGTTTTTTTTTTTTTTTTTTGTGATGTGAATGATTTTACATTATTTTCCATGATCATAAACACCCTGATAAACAGCTGAAAAGAGGTAAATATAAAGTATAATAGATGACAATAGATGTTTTTATTTCATTTATCGTCCTAATATATTCAAAGAAGCTGTTGTAATAAAAACATATGTTTGCCTTCATGACATTTCTGTACCATATGTTTAACAGCTTTTCTAATTTGAATAAGGACTCTGATAAATATTCATGAAAACAAAACTGGGATTTGGACCCTTAGTCCTAACAACAGTATATTAGACCTACTTTAAATTTGATTGATTTGATTTATCGGTATGTATCAGTTGTTGTGTCAAGGAAATTCTTCAAGACATGTAAGAGGGCTGTGGGTGAGGAAGAAATTGTGAAGGGAATCAAACCCCTCTTTATTTAAGATTTGACAATCTTGGATTAATATGTCAGTGCTAGCTGTTACAGTTTTATCCAGTTACATGCAGAAAAGAGAGAAAAATGGGATGGGACAAGTGGGAGAGCAAAAGCGTGAATTACGGGGCAGGGGAGATGAGAGAATGAGAGTAATGGGGATTAGGGTCAGCCATGTTGAGCATCTGGCTTAGAGATGTCCTATGCTGTTGTACTGTTCTGCAACGCATGGACAGTGGGATTACACAGCATACAGTTATCTCTCACTGTGAGGGATAACTTGACACATAGCGTTAACAAACCAACACAACCAGAATAACAGCGCTGGTTCTACTGGTTTGACAGCTGACATGAGGTTGGTCAGTGCCGGCGTCCGAGCCCGGAGGGCAGCAGAGACGCCTGAACCAGAACCGGAAGAAGCGACAGAACCAGTTCATCATGAGCATTCAGAGCACCACCAGCAACCCCATACTGAACACCACCCGGGCCACGACTACAACCACATGAAGGACAAATTCATGAATGAAATTACTCATCTGCCAAGTAAGCCATGTTTAGAAAAGAAAAACTTTTTCTGATTAAAATCGAGACGTTCTTAAAGGTTCCAGAGAGTGTTTTTGACATACGTCTTCAAACCTCAGTAGAAAAGCATGACAATTGTTTTCCCAGCAGTTAGGTGCCTTGAGTAAAGCCCTTAATAATAAAGTGTCTCAGTTGTGCTGGAGACTGTGGTTGAATAGTGCGACACCCTGTGCAGAGTGTGTTGTTATCTGATTATGGAGAAGGGTGTGCCTGACTACACACATGCATGCTCAGCAAACAGTGTGCAGATAAAGAAGAGAAGTAGCACCATGTTCTATTTAAGCAAAATTTCAGTGTAACAGTAATGAAATGATGGTGTTAGTCCTGTTTATAAGGTTTGAAAAATCAATTATATTGTTGGAACGGATGTAGATTTCTTCTTTGATTGATTGATAATCCAAAGTGTGTAGACCAATAAGCTTTTACAAAGCCTCTGATAGACAGAGTACTGTTTAAACAAAGATTTTTGTTTGCATTGTTGGGGATATTTGTTGTTATGTGTTAGGATTTTTACATATTATGTTCCTGTTGAATAGTGAATGTACAGGACACCGGGGGATCAGATATCCACTTTTCTGCTTGTGTAACAAGTGTACCCCCATTCTGTACTAATTTTATTTTTGCAGTTCCCATGTGGGCAGTAGGAGCCATTGTTGTGGTGGTCCTGGCTCTGGTGGCTTGCTTCATCTTCTGTATTTTCAAAAAATGCTTTGGGAAAAAGAAAAAGCCAAAGAAAGTGAGGGAGGGGAAGACAGGTCGACGCAGAAAGGCAAAGGAAGGTGAGGGAGAGACTGGAGAGAAGGTAGGTATTATTATGTCGTCTTACCTGATCTAAGTCTTCGTGTTGATTATCCGGTGGACTGATGATTTTGTTTTCTAGGAGGGAGAGGTGAAGAAGGAAGGGGGGGAAGAGGAGAAAGAACAGGAGAAGCTTGGTAAACTGGAGTTCTCCTTGGACTATAACTTCACAGATTCCCAGGTAGGTCCTGTGTAAAAAAAAAAAAAAAAAAAAAACATTCATATAAATGGGTGAAAGGCAATGACAATCAGAAATGAATTGCCGCATAACTTTCATGACAATCTTTGTGTTTCACTGGTCATCCTGACACCTGTTTTCTTGCCCTCTGAAGCTCATAGTAGGCATCCTTCAGGCTCAGGACCTTGCTGCTATGGACATGGGGGGAACCTCAGACCCGTATGTCAAAGTATTTTTATTGCCAGACAAAAAGAAGAAGTACGAGACCAAGGTTCAGCGCAAGAATTTATGTCCGGTTTTCAACGAGACGTTCATCTTCAAGGTATCACGTGTCATGTTGCACCTTCGTCGACTTGATGTTGTCTGTGTTTTGTTTGGTTTTCTTCTTTCTCTTCTCTTTATGTCTTTATGTCTTTATGTCGCAGCTTGTGTTGGTGTTCCAGGTTGTTGTTACCCTTCATGAGGCAGACGTTTGGCCTATGTCTCTACTTCCCCTCGTCTTTAGTCTGTCATTCCCTGAATGGCGTCTGTCAAGGTATCCCTCCCCAAAAAATAACACAGTATTTTTAAATGTATCCCGTCGCTGCATGTTCTTTGTTATTGTCTGGATATGTACGTTTTGTTATATGTAAAGAAATTTGTCCAACTGTCTACCTTCACCTATAGTACACCTGGATGATCACCTGTCTCTCTCTCTCTAGATCCCATATGCAGAGCTGGGTGGAAAGACTTTGGTGCTGCAGGTTTTTGACTTTGATCGATTCTCCAAACATGACATGATTGGTGAGATTAAGATCCCAATGAACAGTGTTGATCTGGGCCAACCAATGCAACAATGGAGAGACCTGGAGAGTGGGGAGAAGGAAGAGGTAGGATACATGACATATGATATGATATGATGGTATGATGATATTTGTTATGATATATGAATGGTATTTATTACTAGGACTAAATTAATATTACCTTAATTTGATGGGACATGATAAAAATATCTTTAACTTTTTTTTTTTTTTCTAGCAAGAAAAGCTGGGTGATATTTGCATTTCTTTACGCTATGTACCCACTGCCGGGAAACTGACTGTAAACATCATGGAGGCAAAGAATCTGAAGAAGATGGATGTTGGCGGCTTATCGGGTAATGCCGCTTTTTGTCGTTTATTTTGTCTGTCAGATATTTGTTTTATGTCTTGCAAAAACCCACATATCAAAACCATATCACCTTTTTTTTATTTATTTCCACAAGATCCGTATGTGAAGATTGTTCTGCAGCAAAATGGAAAACGCATTAAGAAGAAAAAGACGACAGTCAAGAAAAACACACTCAATCCCTATTTTAATGAAAGTTTTAGCTTTGATGTCCCTTTTGAGCAGATACAGGTAAGCTCAGTCATCACATCAATGGCCAGTTTGAGATTTAATAGATACTGAGCATTGATGTGGGGAATAATAGGGATATTAAATAACTTGTTTCTCTTTCTTTGTTTCAGAAAGTGCAAGTCGTCATCACAGTGTTTGACTATGATAAACTCGGGAGCAATGATCCCATTGGAGGGACCTTCATGGGTTATGGTGCGACAGGAGTCGGTCTGCGCCATTGGTCAGACATGTTGGCCAATCCCCGTCGTCCAGTGGCCCAGTGGCACACACTCCTGACAGAGGAAGAAGTCGATGCTGCTCTTAAAGCAAAACCTCGCTAGAGAAATCAGAAAACACACTGTTGTTTGTTTTGTCTGTTGTGTTGTGTTAACCGTGGTCTCTTCTCAGTTTTCATGTCCAGTCCTCCGTATATTTTGTTTCTTTTGCTGTACTTTACATTCGTAAATGTGTGGGTGTGATGATGTGTTGTTATTAAAACCTCTGTGCACCCTTATATACCTGTCAAACAGTATGACTTGTACTTGTATACATGGAAAAGTAAAATCAAATGTTGTGTGCTTTTTGTGTGTGCTCTTGCACGGGACTCAAAAAATGATACACAAAGAAAGGATCTTAAGATTAGATTTTGATCTGACTTTGAAGACATGATATCGCTTCTACATCTCATGTTATGTATGTTATATGTTTTCCAGGGCTTACTGTGTTTATTTTGTAGTACTGCGGTGCAACAGAGTACTGAAAAATGTTTGTTGTAACGTCAAAAGGAAATAAATCAACTCCTCTATTACTCTCTTACCTCCGGTTGATTTAAATGTAATAAGCAGTTTGTATGAGCTGATTTTCTCACTATTTTGCTGGAGAAGACAATGAAAAAGCTGACTATTATAGAGGCGTGGGATATAAAGAAAATATCACCTCAGCCAAGTTACAAAATAGTGATACACGGGCCTTTAAAAGTGAAATAAGTAGCCAATATAACCAAGTCACCAGATGGATGGCGCACGTCTTCCCCTTTTAAGACTGTTGCCTAGCAACAGCAACCAAACTTTCTGCTCAGACTGTTAGCTGCAAACTTCACTCAGTCAAAAAAAAAACGCAGCCTATGAGGTGAGTTTTTCCCCTTTTTTGCATCGGGTATTAGTATCCGGTCGCTGCCAATGATATGTTTTATCCGCACATTGACGTTAGAGACGTGTTTGTTCCCACGAGGAACAGCGACGTGTAGAAACCAGTTAACATGAAACGTTCTGTTGTTAGCTAGCGTCGGTAACGGTTCGTGCTAAGCTAAACTAGCTCACATGAGCACTGAGCCTGTTGACACCGCGTTAAAACACTGACGCGATAACTGTGAACTACTTACAACCATGTGTGCGGCTTCTTCGGTGTTTTGTTGGGGTCACATTGCAGGATGAGTGCTGGACGAGCATCTGAGGGCGCCGGATACGTCAGCTGGTGGGGCTTCAGTCCTGCGCGCGACCTGCTGAGCACGGGTAAGAGCCCCAAAGTGCACGAGGAGCTGATATCACCTGAAATCTGAAATTTTAATGAATTAACAGAAAAATAGCAACTCCCTTTCTTTTTACTCACTGACAAATAAGAAAATGAGAGAGACTTAAAATAATAATAATAATAATAATAATAAAAAGACACATTGGTGATGAGCTGTTTGTTGCCTTGATAAAACACAACTTTACAACAATTCAGAACAACATAAACAAAACAATCAGACTTAAAACTAAGTACAGGATGAAGGAGCTGTTATAGTCGATGAGCATAATTACGCACATCCAGATGATAGATCATACAAACTGTTGTACTAGCACACCACCATACCGTCTGAATGTATCCATTTATTTTATTTCATTCATCACATTTTCTGCAAACTCAATAGTAAATATTACTAAATCTTTTTTTTAGCTTTTTATTTTATTTTTACCTTTAATAATAATGAAAAAACCCACACAATAGAACAACACAACACTACATTTTATGGGTAATATTCTGTATTGCATGTTTTGCATGATATAGACAAGACCAAACAAATCAGCAATGAACACAACAACAACAACAACAAATAATCTATATCCACAGAGGAACATTCACTTTGGCAAACAGTCTGGATGATAACAGATGTCTAATTTATTTTTTATTTTCCACAGTGGCCCCAAACAGAGTTCAGATTCTCTGATCGTGACTCTGGTGCTACGCTGTATCAGCAGTGCTGATAGGGCTGAATATGTTCTGAAATATGTTTGACACTGTTACTGCTGCTATATCAAAACAATACTTTTTATGGATTTAGAAATGACTGTTTGTTCCCTCTGTGTTTAGGTCCTGTGAGATATGAGGGGGAGGTCAACGTTTTAATGGTTGGCAGTGGAGATCCACGACATATTTTGAAGACCATCGCTGGTTTGCGGGATGAAGACAGCCTACATGTGAGCCTGTGTCTCTTAAAACATCTTGTTAATCTTGACAATAGACTTGTATTTTGCACAGTTAGATCCAGACTTCCTCTCTGCTCCCGGGCAGGTGTGGGTGATAGAAAACAGCATGGAGGTGGTGGCTCGACAGCTGCTGCTCCTCTACCTGGCACTGATGCCCCAGGAAAGCATGGGACTTAATGGTGGGTGGGATTTTGTTACAGTATTTACTTTAAAATCTACATGTGTCCAAAACCTGTGGGATGTTTTTATTCACAGAGAAGACAGAGGTTTACCTGGAGGTGTTTGGGAATAGTGAGATTCGCAGTCAAACAGAGGAAATATTAAGAAACGCTGCATCACAAATCTCTCTGTGTGTCACTGAAACAATGGAGACAGCATCACACCCCTGTCTCAACACAACTCTTCTCAAGGTACAATAATCTGCAGTATAATAATCAGCGGTATTCTTTTCTCCTTTTTAAATGGTAAATAATGGACAACATGCTGCTGTTTCTCTACATCTACTCATATTCCTACAGTTCAAGGAGCGAGACGAACTGGCCAGAATATTCAAACTGTGGCTCCAGCCACAGTCCTCATCATCCTCCCCTCAGTCCTCTGCTCCAGTCGTCATGTCCAAAGCCTGGGATTATCGGGTCAGGCAGCACCTCGGAACACGCTATGACTCCAAGAAAGGCTGCTTTGACTGGGACCTTACAATGAAACTACACCAGAAAGGGGTTATTTTAATATTTTATGTATTCTTCCTTGTTTGTATATTAAAATGTGCTGCCAAAACTTATCAAATATAAACATTTACTTTCAGCAGCGTATACACTATGTTGTCGTAACGTAATTGAAGCTCATTCTGGACTATGTTCCTGTCTGCAGTGTGGTGTGATCAACAAACAACAATACGTGCAATGGAGGGAGCGCGGTTTGGCGTTCGAAATGAGAGAGGGTGTCTACCAAATAACCAATCCAAGTTTGCTCTCGTTACGAGTGTTCAGTCAGGTACATGTTAGCCTGTGTTTAAAGAAACCTACGTATGAAGATGCAGCAGTATAATCATAACATCAAGGATCTTAACTTTGTGTCGATAGAGAGGGAACAAAGTGGCTGTGAGGGGTTACTGGGGAGACATAGTGTCCAGTCCTTACCTTTCCTTTGGCATTGAAACCGATGACAAGAGCCTGCTGAGGACACAGAACGGGCAACATATCAAGGTAAAATAAACAGTTGTAATGGTATAGATTATTTATTTGATTATATCATATTAATGTTTGTTTTTGTCCACAGACAGCCCAGGACATTTCCTTTGCAAATGTGCAGGCATTGTTCCAGTCCCTGTCCAGTAGACGGGGCTGCCCCTCTACTTCTCAGTCAGAGGGAGAGAAGCCTTCCACACACATCAACCAAAAATCCATCACTGTTAATGGTAAATAGCTATTAATATCAACATGTCTGTGGCTTTAGATAGTTTTCAATACAGCACAAGATAGGACCAAAATAGCACAATGACAAAAGCGGTAAAACTGAGGTGAAAAGTTAATTTTGTTATGTTGCATAATTTGTTGTTTCTGTGCATCTTAATATGTGTTTGTGTTCAGATAAAATTGTAAATGAGAACTGGATCTTAAATCTTTTCGGTTTGGATGTTTATCACATAAAAAACAGTAACCGTGTATGAAACCCAGTGGTTTTAGTGCTTTTAATTTTTTTCAAATGCCCTGCAGACTTGATGCATCTCAGCAGGGATCTCTGTGACATTCCTCCCCATGGACTCACTTCACAAACTGCCACAAAAGCAGAAATACTCCAATTTCTTCAACGCAATGTATTTCTCTGTTAGGTATGATCATTTTATTTCCCTAATTACTGTCATCTTACTCAATTAATGTTTATATATTTCATTTATATTTTCTTGAATATAAATATAGTAACTTTAAAAATAGTATCCTTTCACCGTCCAGTTACTTGGAGTGCAGCCCACGATTCACTTCTGTTTCTCTCTGTCTCTCCGTACGTGTTGTGTTGAAGCTGTGTGCACCAGTTGGGCCCAACGATGAGACAGATTGCGGCACCAGACGCTGTGGTTGTCATGGAGCTGGCCAAGTGAGGGTTTTTATAGTAACAGGGCTTGTTACCATGGTGACAGTACAGTCTCCGGGAGTACAGTGACTCTGTCATGTCGCTTGCTTTTGCGTATCAGATATTTTTTGTTTGTTGCATATGCAAAACTTAAGTTCAACGCTGATATTTCTGAAGGTCGAATAATGACCTCGACCATTTGTGTGTCGCCGTGTATCACAGGTACGTTTTGGATCTGAACAAAGAGCAAGAAGCAGGCTTTGCAAATAAAGTGGGCAGCATCGCTCAAGACGCTGGATTTGACCCGTGGCACGAGGGGAAGAGCGACGACGTCCATGCTGTCTTCACACCGCAGCAGAAGTAAAAAAGGGTTTGTTTCAGCACAGCTGTTTCATGGTTCAAATGATGCAACAGACAGTCGAGGTGACAGCACAGACAAGATCTCATGTAGAAGTACGTTCTCCAGCTAATGAATTGTAACTGTACAATGAAACTTGATTATTCTACTGGTACATTTATTAGCTGTGAATTTTTCCATGTTGGTATTTTCGAGAATAATAGTCAAGATTTCATTTTCAATTTGATTGACAAAGAAAATGTCCATTTTATTTTATACATGCATTTTAACATCTAATTAAATACAGATGCAACCGAAAGACGTTTTTTTTTTTTTTTTTTTAAATAAATGCTTTAAATACTACAAACATCAATTACATCTTTGTTAGCTTAAGTGATGGACACTTCAGAAATGTGGCAATCTTATAATCTCATCCTGTAACTAGTGAATAGTTTTGTTTTTTTTTTATCTGTATTTTGTTTGTTTTTTTTTACTTCGTTCCTCCTGTCTTGGTTCACTTCCAGCGTCCGCCAACTTTTCCCTTACCATGGCCCTTTTTGCTGCAATAAAACAAGTAGAATTAGGTGTGACTGACTGAGGACAGAAGAAGAAGTACTACCTCCTTTAGTAAACTGTCTTTATGCAAATATGTTACACATGTGCATCCTGTACATGGAATAGCAAATATGACAAAGCTGTGAGCCTGGCATTTCCTGTGGCAGTGCCTATCCATCTGTGGCATATTTACATAGTTAATGCAGGGTAATTTTACACAATTCTTCTTTTCTGTTTCCTGGTGTGGGCGTTGTATCATGTTAGATGAGCAGACTGACTTACAATTTCTGAGCATGTTGGATTCTGTTCAGGAGAACATTTATCTGAAAAAAAAAATACAAATAAAAGTAATACACAGGTTCTGATGTAAAAAATTATCAAACTTTTAAGTCTCAGTTTTATATATTTTGAGCTAAGTGGCTGACCTCGTACTTCTGCCTCTTCATCTTCTCGGTCAGGTCAAATTTCTCCGACTCCAGCTGGTAGATCCACTCCCACATCTCCTTGGCTTTCTCTCTAAAATAAAAGAAACACAAACCGACTGAAATGACAGAATCAAAAGGTGACTTTGATTATATGTGTCAGGTTTTAGCAACTGGCCATGCTACAACATGGGAGTGGTTTTTCAAAATGGTAAAAAAAAAAAAAAAAAAACAACATGGCAACAATTCATCAAACTGTGTGTGACCTCAGACCATCCTCTCTCAGGTTCTCAATAGCCAGTGGCTTGCGTCTCTCTGCCAGAGTCTTCTTCTTGATTTCCCTCGCAGTTTGCCTTTTGCCTCGTCTCTGCTCAACCTGCAGGAAACCACCCACCGCTTAACACTTTCCAGGATAATCAAACACACATGAACACTGCCTGTCATGTAGAGTGTTTCTATATATGAGCAACATACAGTGACACACCTGCCTTCAAATATGTTATTCTGACCTTGGCCAAGAACCCTCCAAAGTGGGCACCCATGTTAGAGAGCACTTTCTTCTTCTTGGCCTCATCGTCTGCCCTCTTTTTGGCCTCTTCATCCTCCTTCCTCTGCCTCTCCTCCTGAGGAAGTCAGCCTCAGCTAATTACTGCAAGTTTTTGCATCACTTAAATTGACCTTTTATAGCGGGCCAGGTCAAAATGTTGTGATATGAGTTGATCACTGACATGCATGGATTAAACAGCACGTATTACAACGTTAAACATGAATTACCGCAATCCGTGTCTGTCTGTCTCGCTCTTTTTCAGCTCTCACTCGCTGCTGCTCAGCTCTTTCTGCCCGTCGGCTCTCCTGCGTCAGAAAAAAAAAAAAAAAAAACACACCAGCCACACACCCACGCATGGCTCTTAAATCGCTGTTGTTCTGAACAGTCACCGCATGGTGAGAAATCTCTTTCAGGCGAACAATTTTTTTAAAACCAGTATGGAGAAGTCATTACAATCCTTTCTTTAAGTCCAATCAGCTCCTGTTCCTCTTTCTTCCTCTGCTCAAAGTGAACATCAATTAGAGTTTGCAGCTCCAAAAGATCTTTCTCCATCCTTTTCCTGTGGATATCCTAACAACAACCAGTGGACACAACGTTATAGATTATTTGATACTGTTATAGGTGCTGAAATCCTGTAATTGGTCCACGATTGCTCAGGCATTCTCAAAGAAACTTACATCAAAGTCAACCCTTTCTCCCTCAGGGATTTTAGGAGCAGCAAGCTGTGTGACCAGTGACCTGTAAAATAACATGAAGATATTTTAACAGATTTTGTTGTTAATATTTTGTTAATATGAAATACAATAAATTAACAATATTACTTTAACATTGCCAATCAACCTTACTTGTATTTTGGGCGTTCTTCTTAAGCGTGACAGACAGAATAGCAACAAAAAAGTGAGTCAGTCTTGTTTTATGAATAAACATTAGATTACATTGAATATACATGTGTTATGTTATGAAGTTAATACAAGTTCACAGGCAAAGACAGTATAGAGCGAATTTTACTGACACAATACATTTGTGTGTGTGTGTGTGTGTGTGTGTGCATGTGCGTGTGTGTGTGTGTGTGTGTGTGTGTGTGTGTGTGTGTGTGCCATGTACACTTCCCGGCGAAAAAGGAAACAGTAAACTATTTTGTTTTTCCATGTTACTTAAACAAACAACGAACTGGATTTTACTATGTAAAACAACATTTACAATTTACATGTTGCTATATGTGAACACTCTGAATGACAGGACTGTGTGAAAGATTACAACTGAGTGTGGGAGGTTAACAACATCAACGCAGTCCAACATCACACACACTCACCTCCATCCCCCTGTTCCTCATCTTCTTCTGGAGAAAGAAAGAGTGGCAGAGCATCTGAGCCGAAGCAGACAATGAAACTGCTAGATTTATTAAATTTGTGAATTGTCTTTACCCTCCTGATGTCCTCTAAATGAAAAAGAAAGAAAGATTACATCAGACATGCTATATATGTACACACGTATTAGTAAATGCAAATAAACTGTTGGGACTTACCCATGATCTTCAAAATCATACATGGCACTGGAGAGAAAATCAGTGAAAGTGAAAAAAAATAAAATACTATCACAGATGTGCAACAGCTTTAGGTAAATACATGAAAGGTCTAATATTATTGCAAATTTTATAAACAACATGAGCTGGTTTGATGTTAAACGGGCCAGTGCTTTTGTTCAAAGAACAAGATTAAAGTAAAGGCCATTTGCAGCTAATGGTCTATGAATAGAAGAGGCCAGAGGGACTGTAAGCCGGAGCAGTGTCCTGTTACCCTGGATAAGAACGAGGTATCAACTGGTCAATCCTTGTTGTTTAATTTGATTTAGAAGAAAGAATGTTGGATGGAGAGATTAAGCTGGTCGGCTGGCTGCTATTAACACCAGCCAAGTGCTCAATTATCATTTGATCTTCTCACAGTCCCCTTGAACTGAAGGAATATCAATTTGTAAAATTTTGTACCATATGTGTTTTTACTTGTGTTTTTCATTGTGTGTTTTTACTTGGTAGAGAAGGTACAGTGTCACACTTTTAAGAGTAAAAACCATCTGTTAAGCTGTACAAATAGACAAACACCAGCAATAGACCAGATTTTAAACACTATTTTCAGTGCAACAACTGGAAGCCCTCCCAGACTGCCCGTCTTTGAGTGTATTAACTGAATAGATCAAGAGCTGAGGCCGTCCGAGTGGCTCAGATCCCCTCATTGTTGGTTTTTAGCCAAGATCTCAGAGCATGAGCATGTAAATCTGAACAAACACAGGCGCGTGGACAGAAAAGGCAGATGTGGGATTGGAAGAGGAATTCATCACATTGCTTCGTTGTTGAATGTTTCTGGCCAAGCTCACTATCAAATTCACACTCAGGAGGACAGACAGACAGAGGCCAAGGGCACCAAAAATTACTTATCATGAGGGAGTGTTCCTAATTTAAGAGTTAACAGAGACCCTGGCATCTTGAGATCTTGCTGTTTTTTTTCTCCCATGAAAGGTTAGAATAACAGTTTTCAGAATAGACAGAGAGCATTGCGAGCATTGACTTGTGGCTTTGAAAAATAACTACTAATCTACTAAGTATTAATACTCCATGTGTTTACAAGCTAGTTAGTAGCTGGTGCTGGGCAGGTAGAGTATAGCAGCTTTTAGTCATATTCATTTCCTCTATAGTAATAAGAAAAAAGGTTTGTTACATTAGTATAATTAGTTTATTAACCAAACTTATTGGTGCAAAACATTAGACTGTCTTGAAATTAATCACTAAAATGTTCATAGCCCATTAATAATACAGTGTAATCAAATCTACTAGTGGGTTTTCACTTGAAATTGTGAAACAACATCCTCATTACAGCACAATAGTCGTGCTACTGTTTGCCTAGTTTTAGATTGGACTGAAAACTCTGAAAAACTCCGAAAAAAGTCATAAACTACTGTGTCACAGCACTGGACAAGAGGAAAACGGCAGCATAGAGGAAAAGACAAAGCACATACCTGAACAGGAGAAGAGAAAGATGTTCACTGAAGATGAAAACTAGAAGACTAATGACTAGAAGGGGCAAACGGGGCTTTATATAAGTGATCCCGAGGTGACAAACAGGTGACTTGGTCTAAAAAAAAAAAGTGTGTGTACATAAGGCGTGATTTAGAAAAGGGGGACAGGGACTGTATGCGGATTATTAGCAGCTTTCTGGAGCATAAGATGAAGTCTGACAGGCAGGATAATGAGTAAAGTGTTTGTTGGTGAACTCACAGCTAAAATAAGACACAAAGAGACAGGTGACATGAATGGTAGAGAAAGAATATGGAGGCAAAAACAGGACTATTACTGTCAGGACAAATTCTATTTACTTTCTATTCTATTTCTATTTCTATTTATTTTCTACAGATTCTATTTCTAGAAAGGCCCTGATCATTATCAATATGCTGCACAAGGCTCTGATCATCAGTGTTATAGTGGATCTTTGTTACAAACCACATAACTCCCGTTTTGCTCTGCTTTGTTTATCATGATAATGAAGCTGAATCCCAAAGAATCAACTATGTTTTAAAGGTGAAAACTCATGCCAGTGCTCTCTAAGAAGTTCCTCTTTTTTTTAATCAGCTAGTCAGTAAAAGTCTGACTGTGAGGCTTTTCATTGTAAACAGTATCATTATGCAGTACCTGCATAATGACTTTTTATCTGTGAATAATATGCAAAACGTGAAAACAGAAGTTTGTCTCTCCCTGTGCGCGCACACACACACAACACACACACACACACACACACACACACGCACACACAGGGTCCTGGGTCCAGAAAAGGATCTTCTGCAAACATGTCAGTGAAAGCGCTGCTGGAAGTATATTACTACACTACTACACCTGCTGGCATCATATGTAATGCAAATTAGTTAAATACAATGGTAATAAAACAAAATCAACAAAAAGAAAAAAACAAAGGTCAACAGTGTTTCTACAAACACCATTGTTTGAGATCTACTAAATCAACTAAAGCACAACCTGAGTGAAAAGTGACAGGGACAGTTGTGTGAATTTTGTCCTCAGCAAAATGTGCTACAGGTAAGAACAATCAATGAGATATTTGAGATTATTAACTGTATTATACTGAGACTTTAGAGGATGTTTTCAAACTGAATTTAGACCATAACAAAAAGCAGAAATATTTTGACATTATTTCAAAATTAATTTTGTCTGAGGCATTTACATCTAAATTCAACCATTTATACGTTAATTTTTTAACTTTTCAATTTGATTAAGTGACCTTGTTGTTTTAAGTAGTTAATACAATACAATAAACTTTGAAACATCTTCAAAATATTCACTGAAGACATTTAATCCTACATGTGTGCGTATTCATTTGATTTGTTTTTGTAACATTGTGTTTAACATTTATACTTTTGCATTTTAGACCAGTTATGCCTCCTCTGATGATTTTGCTTCTAATATCAGGTAGGTGTAAAAATAATAATAATAATAATAATAATAATAATAATAATAATAATAATAATAATAATAATAATAATAATAATATATTTTCATGATTATCCTACAGGTTGTGTCACTTTGTGTTCATGCATTACTCGAGATTATCACCTGATAAAGGAGTGTAAGACCTGGACCCAGGCACAGAATTATTGCAGAGAGCACTACACTGACCTTGCTACCATCGGCAGCCTTAGTGACTTGGAGAGACTGTGGAACATAACCCATTACAGTTCTAAGGAGTATCGCTACTGGATTGGTCTGAAAAACACAGGGCCATTGTCCTGGATGTGGTCTGTGGGAGAAACTTCAGTGGGTCCTGGATTAGTTGAACACACTAACTGGACCAGTTCTCCTGATTCCAGTCACTACTGTGGAGGCATGAGGACTGATGGGAAATGGTTCAGCGCATCTTGTGAAACAACTCTTCCTTTTGTCTGTCAGCGAGGTCAGTAAGATGGCTTTAATTTGACAATCAACACTTTTAGTGCTGGAGAATCAATGGTTTTATGTAAATTTATGAAAAAAACAAAACAAAGATTTCACACATGTTGATTGTTTTACTGCAGATCAGAAGCACTGATCAGCCTGTATGGTATGAAGTCTTTTAGGCCTCTGCAGTAGCTGAGACTGAAACATGTAACCCTGGTGATGTCATCAGGGTTCTGATGATATCACTTCTGATGACTTGACTAGAGACTAGACAGATTAATTTGAGACAACAATTCTGGTTTGTTAGTTTCCCACATTTTGAAAATACAACACTTTATCACTGAAATTTATCTTGTACTTTGAAACATGCATGTATTGATGTGAAAACTTTCATTCTCTACAAACATTTTAAACTTCACATGTTGAAATCTTCACAGCTGAGGGTGAGGTGTATGTTGTTCTTCAAAATAAGACGTGGTGGGACGCCCAACAGTACTGTCGACTGAACTATATGGACTTGGCCAGTGTGAGGAACAATGACCACAGTCGGAAAATACATGAAATAATTCATGGAGATGAATCACTGTCCTTGGTCTGGATTGGTTTGTTCAGAGATGGATTTAAATGGTCAGACGGGAGTAACTCCTCCTTCAGATACTGGTGGTCTCACACATATTATTGTCCTTATGATTATTATCATCCTTATGATTATCATTATGGGTGTGTAGTCAGTCACATGAACATGTGGCACGATGCACATTGTGGTAAGAGTTGTCGCTTCATCTGCTATAGTTCTAATGGTGAGTATATATGAGATATAATTCAGTTCTGCTATGTTATTTATTACATGTTTATCATGAATGACATAACATAACTGAGCACATACTTAAAACAATGTTTCATCTGTATTTATTTGACACTGGAGAATTACCCAAAGAAAAAAGAAGCGTGATGACACTGAGGTTGAAAGTTAAGTCAAATTCATCCTCTAACTTTGATGATGAAGCTGTGGGTGAAGCCATTTTGAAAGAAGTAAGTTCATTTTAAATGTAGATGTTGCTGATATTAATATATTTTTGTCTTTACCATCAGTAAAAGCAGTTTTCTCATTAGTAGTGCACATTGGTATTGGACTATCTTACTGAGGCTCGTTTGAATAAAGGTGTGGTTTGGTAGTAATTTGTTTTTTATTTTGTTTTTTCTTCCACAGGTCCAAAAAAAGTTGAAAGGTGCCAAGGTTCAGTGGAAAGTCCAGAAAGACGGGAAGATCTTCAAGAAAGAAGAAAAAGAAAAGGAAGCTGAGATGCCCCACTGCAAACGTAACTTCAAGTAACAACAGTCTGAGCCATCAAACATTAACCGTTGATCCTGAATCTGTTTGTGTATTTTAGTCCATTTAACATATTCATGTGAAATCACCAGAATTAAACCCAGGATCATGTGATCAGTCGTATTCTACTACAACTGGAAACAAAGATGAATATTTTAAAAGACAGTGCTGCCTGTGGGAAAAGGCTTTTCATTTATAAAATCACTTACTTATCCAGTTTTTATATCCTGCAGTTTGGTGTCAAATTATACATACACATATTAATCATAGTGTGATGGGATTAATTTACGTATTTTTCATACTCTCTTTAATGTTTGATACTTTAATGCTATTATTAACAATAGATGTGCTGTGTCTTTTTACAGTTTAGATATGTTTTGGTGAACTCTTTTAAAGGCAACACAAGGAAACACACTTATCCTCCTTTTTCTTTAAGAATGACTTTATGATCCGTTGTAATGTCGCGTTACAAAAGTTTGACAATAACATTATAATGAGACAAGCTCAACTGATGTGAAGAGAAAACAAAAAAGGCAGGAAATGAATGGAGAGGAACAGGAGTCTGTGTCACTGGTAACGTAGCATCCTTTGAATTAGTGGCTTAAAAACAAAATGTCACTTAACATGTGACCCACATCTGACCAGCAGCGCTGCTTAACACTTAATAACTACACATCATGTTTGTAAATATAACTTGCATTGAAATAACTGGAGTTCATTACAGTACAGTTTTTGATTTAGCAACTTGAAATGTCTACTAACCACTGAGAGAAAAACTGACCAACATTATCTGTATCTACACTTTGAATTTGCTTGAAACAAATAAAATTGAAGGAAAAATATTTCTTGTGTGAGTTGCTATTGAATATAATACCAATGAAACAGTAGTAGCATATAAATGTAACAGAGCCATGTCACTTCACTACATGTATAAACATGGTTCTCTCAGCAGAGCTTTACAATCATGTGTGTAAAAAGCAGTATTTTGATGAGTAAACACTGAGAAGTCACAGACTTCTTAAGATTTTAAAACACCTATGCTCACTGTTATGACAATGTTGCGTTCAGGTTGTAAAAACTGAAGTCACCTCAACAGTCCTGCATGTTTTCTGCTCCAAGACTCAAGATTCATCACATACTTACAGCTGCATTTTCCAAACAAACGTGTGTGTGTGTGTGTGTGTGTGTCGTTTGCTGAGGGAATAACTGCCACCAGGATTTACCATGTGAAGATGTTAAGCTGCTGGAAGAAGCGTGATACTATGGACAATGTTCTGTGGAAAAACCTTGAGTCCTGTTTTCACGTGGATGTTACTCTGACATGTACCAACGACCTAAAAACATTATTACAGACCAAGTTTCTCACTTCATGGAAACAATATTATTTAATGACAGTGGTTTCTTTCAGCAGGATAATGGTCCAGTCACGCTGAAAAAATGATTCATGAATAGTTTGAGCAACGCAACAATTAGTTCAAGGTGTTGACTTGGCTCCACATTTCCCTGATCTCAATCCAAATAATCAGTCTGATCCACTGAGGCCACATCACATCACACCTTCAGTCCATGGTCCAACGGGTCAGGGCTGTTTTGGTGACAAATCTAACATTAGGCAGGTAGTCATAAAGTTATGACTGAGCTTTATAAAATAATTGTAACATTTGGCTCTTACATGTGAAATATAATATATTAATTATTTATATATATATATATATATATATATATATATATATATATATAAAGAGAGAGAGAGAGTAACAGGAGTCCATCCCAGCTGACTGTAGGTCAGTGACAGGTTGCCAGGATATTAGAGGGGTGATCTATACATTCAACATTTTAGAGTCAACAAATAATCTAACCTGTATGTGTTTGGACTGTACGAGGAAACTTTAGTACCAGGATATAACAGACATGGGGAAAACCTGCAAACTCCACACAGAAAGTCACCACTGTGTTGAATTGTAATGTCCAATGCCAGATGCAAATATTCCCATACAAGGCTGAAAAAAAGAAAAAAACAACGTTTATAAATTCTGTCATTTGGGATCAACTGAAACACAACCTGAGTGACGAGAGACAAGGTGATTTTTTCCTCAGGAGAATGTTCTTCAGGTAAGAAGAATCATTGATAATTGAGATTATTAACTGTTTTTGACTGTTTGGTTTTGTTGACAAGACAGATGTTTGACAGTTTAGAGGATGATTTAAAACAGAATTTACACCAGAACAAGGTTTGATGATAATTTGAGATTATTTCTAAATTGTAAAACTAAATTGTCTGTTATATGTTCATGTTATAGGTGTTTCTCTGTAACATGAAAGAAATTAAGTCACTGTAAAAGTTTACTACTAAAATCAACCATTGTAGCTGTAACACAAATTACATATTATAATTTAATTTCATTTTGTTAAAGTGGCCTCATCATTTTCAGTTGATAAACACAAACAATATTAAATAATCATAAACAGGGGTGCCTTGATGACAGAGTGGCTAAGGCGCACCACGCTGGCATATATGCCGTGCAGTTGCTTGCTGGTTCGAATCCTGACCGAGTCGACCTTTCTTGTGTGTCCTTGACTCACTCTCCTCCATGTTTCCTGTCTCTCTACACTATCTCTGATTGAAGGCAAAAAATAATCATGAAACAATGACTTTTTAAATACATTCAGAAGATTCAATCAAGATATTTAATTCTGTTCTCATTTATATATTCAGAGAGTTTATTTCATTTGATTTTGTAATTTGTGTTTAACTTTTAAACTTTTATATCTTAGACAAATTATGCCTCCTCTGATGATTTTGATTCTAATATCAGGTAGGTATATTCACGTAAAATGATGAAATAATAATGATGTGAAATCTACACTTTTACAACAATAATAATATATTTTCATGATTATCCTACAGGTTGTGTCACTTTGTGTTCATGCATTACTCGAGATTATCACCTGATAAAGGAGTATAAGAACTGGACCCAGGCACAATATTATTGCAGAGAGCACTACACTGACCTTGCTACCATCGGCAGCCTTAGTGACTTGGAGAGACTGTGGAACATAACCCATTACAGTTCTAAGGAGTATCGCTACTGGATTGGTCTGAAAAACACAGGGCCATTGTCCTGGATGTGGTCTGTGGGAGAAACTTCAGTGGGTCCTGGATTAGTTGAACACACTAACTGGACCAGTTCTCCTGATTCCAGTCACTACTGTGGAGGCATGAGGACTGATGGGAAATGGTTCAGCGCATCTTGTGAAACAACTCTTCCTTTTGTCTGTCAGCGAGGTCAGTAAGATGGCTTTAATTTGACAATCAACACTTTTAGTGCTGGAGAATCAATGGTTTTATGTAAATTTATGAAAAAAACAAAACAAAGATTTCACACATGTTGATTGTTTTACTGCAGATCAGAAGCACTGATCAGCCTGTATGGTATGAAGTCTTTTAGGCCTCTGCAGTAGCTGAGACTGAAACATGTAACCCTGGTGATGTCATCAGGGTTCTGATGATATCACTTCTGATGACTTGACTAGAGACTAGACAGATTAATTTGAGACAACAATTCTGGTTTGTTAGTTTCCCACATTTTGAAAATACAACGCTTTATCACTGAAATTTATCTTGTACTTTGAAACATGCATGTATTGATGTGAAAACTTTCATTCTCTACAAACATTTTAAACTTCACATGTTGAAATCTTCACAGCTGAGGGTGAGGTGTATGTTGTTCTTCAAAATAAGACGTGGTGGGACGCCCAACAGTACTGTCGACTGAACTATATGGACTTGGCCAGTGTGAGGAACAATGACCACAGTCGGAAAATACATGAAATAATTCATGGAGATGAATCACTGTCCTTGGTCTGGATTGGTTTGTTCAGAGATGGATTTAAATGGTCAGACGGGAGTAACTCCTCCTTCAGATACTGGTGGTCTGACACCAGAGTTAATTATCAATATTGTGTACCACTTGACAGGAAAAGGTGGTCTAGCTACGATTGTGGTAACAATTATCACTTCATCTGCTATAGTTCTAATGGTGAGTATATATGAGATATAATTTAGTTCTGCTATGTTATTTATTACACGTGTATGACAAATGATATAACATAACTGAGCACATACTTAAAACAATGTTTCATCTGTAATTATTAGACACTGAGGAATTACCAATAAAAATAAAAACAACTAAGGCCGAATTACCCAAAGAAAAAAGAAGCGTGATGACACTGAGGTTGAAAGTTAAGTCAAATTCATCCTCTAACTTTGATGATGAAGCTGTGGGTGAAGCCATTTTGAAAGAAGTAAGTTCATTTTAAATGTAGATGTTGCTGATATTAATATATTTTTGTCTTTACCATCAGTAAAAGCTGTTTTCTCATTAGTAGTGCACATTGGTATTGGACTATCTTACTGAGGCTTGTTTGAATAAAGGTGTGGTTTGGTAGTAATTTGTTTTTTATTTTGTTTTTTCTTCCACAGGTCCAAAAAAAGTTGAAAGGTGCCAAGGTTCAGTGGAAAGTCCAGAAAGACGGGAAGATCTTCAAGAAAGAAGAAAAAGAAAAGGAAGCTGAGATGCCCCACTGCAAACGTAACTTCAAGTAACAACAGTCTGAGCCATCAAACATTAACCGTTGATCCTGAATCTGTTTGTGTATTTTAGTCCATTTAACATATTCATGTGAAATCACCAGAGTTAAACCCAGGATCATGTGATCAGTCGTATTCTACTACAACTGGAAACAAAGATGAATATTTTAAAAGACAGTGCTGCCTCTGGGAAAAGGCTTTTCATTTATAAAATCACTTACTTATCCAGTTTTTATATCCTGCAGTTTGGTGTCAAATTATACATACACATATTAATCATAGTGTGATGGGATTAATTTACGTATTTTTCATACTCTCTTTAATGTTTGATACTTTAATGCTATTATTAACAATAGATGTGCTGTGTCTTTTTACAGTTTAGATATGTTTTGGTGAACTCTTTTAAAGGCAACACAAGGAAACACACTTATCCTCCTTTTTCTTTAAGAATGACTTTATGATCCGTCGTAATGTCGCGTTACAAAAGTTTGACAATAACATTATAATGAGACAAGCTCAACTGATGTGAAGAGAAAACAAAAAAGGCAGGAAATGAATGGAGAGGAACAGGAGTCTGTGTCACTGGTAACGTAGCATCCTTTGAATTAGTGGCTTAAAAACAAAATGTCACTTAACATGTGACCCACATCTGACCAGCAGCGCTGCTTAACACTTAATAACTACACATCATGTTTGTAAATATAACTTGCATTGAAATAACTGGAGTTCATTACAGTACAGTTTTTGATTTAGCAACTTGAAATGTCTACTAACCACTGAGAGAAAAACTGACCAACATTATCTGTATCTACACTTTGAATTTGCTTGAAACAAATAAAATTGAAGGAAAAATATTTCTTGTGCGAGTTGCTATTGAATATAATACCAATGAAACAGTAGTAGCATATAAATGTAACAGAGCCATGTCACTTCACTACATGTATAAACATGGTTCTCTCAGCAGAGCTTTACAATCATGTGTGTAAAAAGCAGTATTTTGATGAGTAAACACTGAGAAGTCACAGACTTCTTAAGATTTTAAAACACCTATGCTCACTGTTATGACAATGTTGCGTTTAGGTTGTAAAAACTGAAGTCACCTCAACAGTCCTGCATGTTTTCTGCTCCAAGACTCAAGATTCATCACATACTTACAGCTGCATTTTCCAAACAAATCCACATCATGTAGCACAAAAAGACTGGCATATTAAATGCTATCCAAACATACTGTAATTGAATATATATCAAATCCCTCCCTGCAATAAGGTGATGTTAGGGAATTTCTACCCTAACGTTGAGTGGTTGACTCACACAGGTCTTTTGGTAATAATCTAACCACGTCAGAACGATTACTTTTTCACTTTTCACGATTATATGTTTTCCAATGTTCTGACAGTTAAAACTGAATCTCTTCCCACACCCATGACACAGCTAACAAAAATTAAAAAAAATACAGATGTTTATCAAAAAGAAAAAAAAAAAGCTGTCTCTCGAATATCACGTCACTGGTTATAAAATTCTCCAAATGCACGAGAAAAACAAATCTTTCCTCACTTCATAATGTAACACTTCTGCTTGCATGTTTTCCCTTTAGCCCCCTATTTCCCTGATCACCCATCTACAGGTCTTTCTTGACCTCGGGCTGACTCTTTTCCATTGTGTTGGGCTCTTTTTGGCCGGGGCTCAGCAGCTGTATCAGGTCGCGCAGGGCTTTTCTAATCTGACCGCCAAACTTATGGGCATCCTGGAAGAGAAAAAAAAAAACATAAGGTTCAGCGAATCAGAAGGTTTTATATCATCATATATGCATAGTCAACATAGACAACATAGTCACAGAGTGAATATGTTGTTGTTCTGCATTATATTTTGGGTTTCAAAACAAAACAAAAAAAAAAAATCTCAGCAATCTCAAACAGTTATATATATACGTGTGAGTGTGTGTGTGTGTGTGTATATATACACACACACACACATGTACGTATGTATGTATATATGTGTGTGTGTGTCAAATTAATTTATATGTTAAGCTATACAACATTTTAATAAATATATTTTTTAGACAATTTCTTTTTTAAAAACAATTAAATTACTTTGCCACTTCCATTCAACTCACAGTATCTGGACACGAGTGTTTGCAAGAAATGTGGAAGTTAATCAGGTTGTCCCCCACAATGCAATAGGAGACCCCATAACCATCATCAGCAACCTGAAATACATACAGACAACATTTACACTCACGGCTGCTTCATAAACATCAGCACACATACACAAAAAAACTAATACAGCATCTCCTAAAGTAACATATACACTAAGATGTAAAATGGAAATGTAGTTATATACTGACCGGACCAAAACCTCCTCCACACGAGATGTACTCTGGGTGGTTGACCAGGTCAAACAGCTCCACCTGCTGGACAGGAGTCTGACTGGTGGACAGTCTCCAGGGTTCAGACAACACCTGAAACACCCAGGGGGAGTCGTTACTGTATTATAATACTCACACTAAACTGGACTGATATGATTTGTCTGATTAAAGGAAAATAAAGGAGAGAAATAAACCTCTTTCAAGAATGGAGACTCCACTCCGAGGTATTTGGAAACCACATAGAGGCAAAAGAGGTGTCTGTCAATTCCGGCTCCAGTCATAGCCATGCGATATAGATGCTGGTGTTTTTCCATGGCTGCACGGAACAAACGCCTGCACACATCTGCTGACTGATGAACAGTAGCATGAGTGACATGACTGCTTGGTACAGCATACATTAAAAACAGACACTGTATGATTTATGTGAGGAACACAGGAATTAAACATCATCATTTCCAATGCAGACATGTTTTCATCAGAGAGAACCTGTAATCATCCCCTTTTGAGTAACTATTATATACTCCATCGAAAAATTGCTCAAGAACTCAGAACACAGGAGAAATATGGTGAAAATTAAGAGATAGTTTCCTCGTTCTGACCTCTCCACCGTCCAGTGCTCGGACGAAGGCACTGCTCTCATTGGTACAGGAGCGAACAGTCTCGGTCCTGCCCTCCCTGAACAGACGCGTCATAGATGCTTCGTACGTCAGACAGAATGTCATCCGGTCCTGGAACATGAAAAACACATACAACAGATAGAAATGGCAGTTTAAAAACTTAAAATGATTGTATTTTTTCTGTGCTCACCTGTCATAATTGTTGTGTAGAAACAGACTAGAACAGATCTGAATGTAAACTTCATTTTTTAAAGCTGAGCAGTGGTACCTTTGTGCCTTTTTCAAATCCGTCGAAGCACAAAACAACACACTGCCCTCGTGTTCATGTTTAAGTGTATGATTCACATCTGTCCTGCTTCAGACAGAGAGGCTCACCCGGTAGTAGGCCAGCTGAAGCGCCATTTGAATGAAGGCATCTGGACTGACTCGACACTTCTTGATCTTTCCTTTGCCAAAGTCTCGAAAGGAGAAAACGTGGAAGTCCACATCATCGGCCAGAGCCTGAGCCACCGCCAGGGACTGGGAGATCTGCTCCTCACACTGAGACAGACACATCCGTGCAGTTAACATCAGCAGCACTGAAATACCTACAACCATTTAACTCTGGTTTAAAAAAAAAACAAACAAACCTCTACATTGTTTGAAATAATGACCCAGCTTTCATAATGAATAACCAGCAGAGTGTATACACCTGAAACGCTGAACAAACTGACATAATTTTTTATTATATAACCTCTAATTTTGTCATTATCTAAATACTTCTGCTAAATTATTTTTGGTTCGATGGCTACACCACACTTTGATGTTGTGATAAGCCACAATAAGTATTGTCTGTCGTATATTTAACGGTGTTACACACACACACAGCTGATCATGTAACTGAAGGTTTATACAATCTGTGCATTCACAAACAAAAGATCAAAACATTCAAAACATTTATTTTTAAAACATTTATTTTTTTGCAGGATTATCCTGTAAATCTGATAAATTCTATCGAGACAGAAAATAAATGAGCAGAAATCAACTGTATGTAAAACAAACAGTGATCTCCCTCCCTCATCAGTAATATGAATTATTCCTGACAGGAGAGCAAGAACCTGAGTTAGAGGGGATTTAAAAATAATGCGTGTGACTGTACGACTAACTTCTGGAGGGATTTCCCAGTTCAGCTTCTGTGGCCGTGGTAGTGATGAATCCACTTCTCCTTTACAGTGACCCTCTGCGTTGTAACCCAGCTGGAAACTGTCTGTAGCCAGAGTGTACTGAAAACACACAACAGTTCAGTTCTCTGGTCCAGGTGAGTGCAGGTACAGTGTGCAAACGACTTTTCTTCCATGCACCTTACCTCCCACAAGTGTGCCAACACGGGTGCATCAGCCCACGCGTGTTCTGCATTTATTCCATTCTTTCCGTTCTTGTAGTAAACAACCGAGAAGGATTTGTCAAACCACCTGCGTGACAAACCAAGATAATGACTGAATGCCGAGCAGAAAAATTGCGACAGTTAAACAACATAACAAAAAAAAACAAAAAAAAAAACAGGTTTGTTCACAAAGCAGTAATCAGTTTAGTGCAAAATCACCTGTCATAACATTTCCCATGCAACAATGACTTGGCATAGCGATCTAAACTGGCCGCGGGATCATCTCCCATCATGCCCTGCTCATCGTCATCCAGGGTTACAAAGAAGGCGGCTTTCTCGATGCAGTCCAGAGAGCGTTTGTTGACCCCACTGCTGAAATACTTCGTCCTGGCTTTAGCCCATGGAATTCTGGGCATGATTTGATCAGAAATAAACGACACTGCATTAAGGATGTAGAGTGACATATGGTCTATGTGAGTTACACACTGCTGGTCAAGCTGACCTGTCTCCGGCGGTCAGGGCTCCGAGGTTCGCCTCTCCTTTGCAAGGAGGCGCAGGGTCATCGAGGATCCTCTGAATCTGGAATTCAATTTCCCTGGGGGACAGGAGTCTACCTGCCTGGTACACCCGCAGACGGAAGTAGCGACCTCTGTGGTATACCACTATATAGTCACTGTCCTGCCAGTGTTGCACTGTGTCTTTGGATATAAAAGGAAGATGCAGAGAACAATGTTTGAATACTTATAGGTGAATATTTTCTTATCGATAATGAGTCAAAAGCACAACTGGATGGTTCTCACATAAATGTTGTTTATCCACAGCACTAGGTGCAAAATACTGGGAATTTTCAAAGTTGGAAACTTTCCATGGGAATTAACAGGAATAAACTGGGAATTACCAAAGTTGAAGGTCAGGAACATAAATCTAGTTGGTAGAAAAAATACTGTAGCATAATCTTGGATAAAACAATCAGATTTGATGTGAATACTGTTGAGTATAATAAACGATTCCTGAAAGGGGCTTGGGAGGCTGATTGATCAGAGAACAAACCATTCAATGCTAGCAAATGCATGCAAAAGTAAGAAAATTTGATAATTTGATGAAGATTTGTTTTTTTTTTTTAACCCACAATGACTGACAGAGACGATTAAATTGATCTGGTGACAGATAAACTTGTAAAGACATTTTCAAGACGGATTTTTCAAGAACATATCAGTGTGTAGCTTCTCATATGTCAAGTTGTGCTGACAATGAAACCGGTCCATTGTTCCTGTTACCTCAATAGTAAGCAGATGCTTAAAATTAGAGGTCCAGGTTCGTGTGCTGATGTTGGCTGTCGCCACTTCTACGATGACAATTTTTTAAGGAAGGACACGACTGAAGGCTCAGGAATAAAATACGCTGAAACACTGAAGGAACAATCACGCTTCTATACTTTTTGTACCTGTTCAGCTAAGAACAAGGCAAAATTATACATATTTATATGTTTCTTTAAATTGTCCCAAATTTCCATTTGATTCCATAAATTCCCCAAATCCCAATAATCCCTGTGGAAATTTACGAATTGGGAATATGGCCAAAATTCCCTAAGTAAAGTTTTCATGACCCTACATAACACATCATTGTTAACTCAGTTTTGGTTGAGGTACACACAGGAATAAACTGACATTAACAAATAAAATTGTATGAATTACAATTAAAGACCCATTTTTTTTGCCTGTAATATTTTGTGAACAGAAAGCTTGATGTCTGCTTAAACCAGCAACAGTGACTATAAAAGTATCTTCAAACCAATATCTTGGATTGTTCAAGTTATTTGCTGGGCACAAACAGAAATCTATATTTACACTGCACAGCTCCCTGGAAAAATATAGTCCGTATGAAGTTATTCTTGGGAAAACAGGAACACCCTTTACCACTTTTCAGTGGGTAGAGTTAGACAAACAACTTCATCCACACAGAAATATGACTAAGAGATTTTCATAACATCCTTGACTTGACTCTACTTAGCATTTTAAAAAGACAGTAAATGATTAAATCTTGGACCACATGCAAATGGATGAGACACTGGCTCACACTTGACTATACTTATTTGTTATGAACAGTGAAACAGCTTCACATCACAAACCCATCACTTTCATGCTGAGCTAGCCTGCCTCAGGGAACCAGAAAGAGTGAGATGACTTTAAACACACAGCTTAAGGCCTCTATAACTGATGGAGGAATGAAAACATCCTGTAGGGGGCATACGCAGTCTCCCCTGACTCTGAACATCAGTGCTGTTATCCTGAAAACAGGGATGCCATTTATGATTCTTTTCATTATGGTTTTGGATTTCACAGGGTAAATATAAAGGTCTTTAACATGAGAAACAGGGAGCATTTCCTGTTTATGTGACTTGGATGTATCTTATCTTTATTATTAGTAGCGATCACAATGATTTAGACATGTAGAGATCTAAGGCTAAGATTGGGCCAGTTGGGTAAAAATATAAATACTACCTGTTAGTGTTCCAGGGATTCGACAAGTGTCAAACATCCGTTCAAACTGATAGGAACAGCAAGGAACCGCAGACCTCAACAACCACTGAGCAGGACAAAGGAGGATGGGCCAGTACAAAAACAAAGTATTGTCGAGAAAGAGAGAAAACCAAAAGAATGGGAGATAAAAAAAAAAGTGTTGGGATGAAATAAAATCAGGGGAAAGAAACCAGGGAGAAAATAAAGAAAAGGAAATGTGTGGACAGAAGAGAACAGACATTAGTTAAAGGCAGAACATTCCTTGAAACCCAGACAGACCTGAGATGAGACCAGAGGGCAAGATGAAATGGATGAGAGACAGGATGACAGGGTGGGCTGTACAGCAGACACATTCTGACTCAGTGAATCACAGACATCTTCCTTCAGGAGACCAAACACACTCACAAATACACACAAGCTATGTTTCACACGTTTTTCTATCCCACGCTTTAAGTCCAGAGGCTTCAGACACCTTCAGAATGCCTCGTCATGTCTGAATCAGCGGCGTGTTAGCACCACTCGCTATGCAGCTGGTGCAGGGTTTCTCATGGAAGTCAGCTGCTCATGTACGATGCCTCAGCACTGTGAGAAATCTGATGTTGCTACAGTGTGTGTCTATGTGTGTGTACATGTCAGTTTCTTTACCGGTCTCCTCTCCAGGAGTGCGTGTGGTGTTGAATATCCTCTCACACTGAGCTGCACACAGAGGAATGACAGTGCCTGGTATACGACTCTGGGAAATATAGAGGAGAAGACGAGGGAAAAGGCAAAGGGAGAAGAACAGAGAATAGCAGTGGAAGAAAACATAGAGTGGAGCAAAAAAACGAGGAGAATGATTTTTTTAGGAGGAAAAATAAGGTGGTAAATAAAGAGAAATCAAGCAATCAAAGAGGAGGTTGAAAAGAGAACAAAAGGAAGGGGTGAGAAATGAGCATGGTATGAGAACATGAGGGAGATGTCTTCACATAAACTAAATGAACAAAGATGTATATACCATCTACCACTGGCAGGCAAAACACACAAATACTGATGAATGGATGTTACTCAAACAGTCAAAACACAATCAAAATATATCCCGATGACCTCATATGTCTGCTGTAATAATTATCTGCTAACTATCTATTTCAACACTGATCAGACAAAACATTACGATCACTAACAGGTGAATTAAATAACACAGACGATCTGAACAGAAGACTTTCTATCAGAACCAGCATCAACTTTTTCAACTAATAGAACAGATCTTCTGTTGTATTAGTTGAAAGAGTTGTACAGTTGGCTGTATCTGTGACTACTGGCATAATGTTATGGCTGATCAGTGTATGTCTCAATGTCTAAGATTTAGACATTTGAATAGCAACTCTTCTGTTGCCATAGCAAAGAGACATGAACAATGAACGCCTCTGTGTATATGGAGCAGCCGGGGGTTACTGGAGGCTGAACTCACAGGTTTTATTTCCTCTTTGTTGAGTTTGCGACGGTACAGGAAGAATGCATGAATGCTGTTGCCTGCCCTGGCCGCCTGGATGGGCGTGGGTGTCACGTATAAGAAGTCCTGTGGAGAGAAGCATCACAGCAGATGAGAGCACATGAGGGATATTATCCAAACAAGACAATACAAGAATAAGGGAATGTAGGTTTTGGTGCTTGAAGGGATTTCGTTTAGAAATACTAAAGCTCTGGTTATTATATGAATGATTTTCCATGTCAAAATGTTTTTCAAATTATTATTATCATCGTTATCTTTAGCTTCTCATACTAATCAATCTCCCACAACTGATTCACAGAAAGAATCCTCTAATCTCAAAGACCATTTAACAAAATAAATTCAGATTTACCATGCCGTAGTAGTTGCTGTTGACCATGATTGGGCTTCGTCCACGTAGGTAGACGTATTCCTCCCACCAATCACTAACCTACAACAACAAAATCCTAGTGTGAAAGCGAATAATGTAGCCAACTGGAAGCGACATCACTAGTATATTCAGAAAGGATAAATAATTCAAACCACAGCACCTCACTAGAATATGCATTGTTAATGGAATTTTAAATTTCCTTCGGTCTGCTTTGCATTGGACATTTAAGTGACAACTGAAGTAGCCACACTTGACCAGAGCCACTTACGTAGTTGGATGCCCAGAGAGCTTTGAGTTTGAGGTACCACTGCAGGCGGTTGCCAAGGCTGCTCTGGAACTCTGCAGCCAGTTTGGTCATACGTTCATACTGCGCATCATCCATCAGTGGACGAACAGACTCCAAGTACTAAACAGTAGACATAGACCAACTAAACCACAATCCAACAGAATAATAATAATTATTGAATATAAAACTAAATCACTCTATCTCCTCTCATCAGATACATGTATACGTTCAGCCTAAATATTTCTCAATATTATGTTATATGCATTCAAAAAAAATGATTCTCAGCTTGCTTCAAGCCATTTAATGCAACAGAGGCAGAAAATGAACAATGTGAGAACGTGATCCATCTGTTTTATGGTCAGTGATCAGCATGCTGTCATTTCCTCTGCTTCATGTGACGTCTCACCCTCTTGACTGTGTCCTTGATGGCAGGCACCGGCAGGTTTGGCAACGAACCCTGATAGCTGTAGAGCAAAGGCTTTCGGCCAGAAAAGATCCGCACCAGTGCCTAGCACAGACACACAAAGCATTTACACACTGAAATATATAAGTAAGGTCATAACTATATTTGATTTTTTCATATATTTTTTTTCCTTGGAGCAAAAGAGAAATGCTTCATTTCAGTTTTTCTCTTATTCATCAGGGCATTGTTCACTATAGAGCTACAGTAAGTAGTCTTGTCATGTAGGTTTGTAGTATGTGAGGATAACAGAGCACAATGTAACGTACAGAAACACCAAGGATCAAAGAACTGAGGATGGGTGAAAGGTGTGGTGAAAAAATGTGAAATGACACTTACCACCCAGACTTTGGTGGTGTTGGACATCTTGCCATGTTGCTCAAACATCCAGCGGTGGTAGGAGAGCAGCTGCTTGAGGCAGAGTCGCATGGTGAAGATGAGCAAGAGCCATAGCATGGTGCTGAAGAGCACGGCTGACACCACCGCCTGGCACTGGGTACTCATCGACTGGCTGGAAATTAATGCAAGAAGGTGAACAGATGGATACAGGGGAAAGAGAGAAAAAAAATACATGGCAGAATAAAAAAAAAAAATGAATAGCAGGAAGTTTGCCAGGTGTAAAGAAACAAGGATGGGTGTGAGGAGAAAGAAACAAGGATTTTTATATTAATTACTAAAGCTTGTTGTTTCACATTGATAATTATATCATGGTGGGAAACCTCAAAATCATCTGTCGTATTTCTATCTTGTCATATCAGCACTGAGGGCAATGTATCTTAACTTTAAAATGCATGTAAAATCAGGTTTATATGAGGAGAGCAATAGGACAGAGAAAGGAAAAATACTTAACAAACCTTGTACAAGATTATAGGTCGTATATACTGTACATTGACCTGTCTGCGACACAATATAAACAGGGTATGGCACCATTTTGTGTCTGCAGCGGTGGCTGGTGAATCACAGGATTTATCATTTCCTTATAACATTTCGTGGAGTCATGAGACGTGTTACCTGACTGGTAGATGCTCCTGTATCTTGGCTATGAGGCCCATGGAGGGATCGGAGCGAGTGTACATAGTAGCCAGGATTGCAATGACCACAAAGAGCCAGGAGGAAGGGCTAGCAGGATAAACCCCCGTTATCACACTGTTCTGTCAATGTCAGAGAAGAGATTTTGACTTTAAGCCCCATTCGTCCTGTTTGCAGTCAGTCCACTACCATGCACGCTGATACTTCATGTTGGTTAACTTACGATTAGCTTAAGGTAAATATTGTCACGTTAATATCTAATGCTGATTGTCTTCACTGTGTTTAGACATGAACATGAATTGTACAACAAATTACAAGCAGTTTAACTTTTATTAGTTCCTAGCTTTTGCAGCAGTAATGTTGCTTTAGCAATAACACTTCAGTTCCTATCAGCTCCTAAAAATGACATGAGAACAATCAAAGACATGAGACATGATACTCACACACCAGGTGTGTCATATCATGTGGTATTTATTGCTGAAGTCTACACATTATGACTGTGTTAAAGTCAAAAAGCAAATTTTAAATTATGATTATTTTTTTTTATCATATACAAAAGGACATGTATTAAAAGCAACCTCAGCCACCCAGTCCAATTAGAGGCGATTAGTGTTTAAAGTTCATGGGTTATTGACAAAAATATGTGCGGTCACAGTGACTCTGACCTTTGACCAGCTCCAAAATTGAATCACTTCATCCTCGAGTCTAAAGTAACACATTTGCAGTAATTTATTCGAGGTGATCCTGATTTAAAGTTCAACAGGTCAAATTGTATCACGTAATAATGACCTTGACCTTTAGCCACCAGAATCTAATCAGCTCATGGTTGAGTTCAAGTGAATATTTGTGTCAGACGTCATGAAATTCCTTCCTGACTGGAGCGTCTGAACAGTTCATAAGAAAATGAGGTCGGTGTCGACCTTTGACCACCAAAATGTAATCAATTCATCTGAGTCCAAGTAAAGGTTCTTAAAAAAATCTGAAGACATTTGCTACACAGAGTTTTAAGATATAACATTGAAAACATATTTCATGAGGTCGCAACGACTTCTGGTTTCTAAAATCTAATCAGTTCAGTGAATGTTTATGCCAAATTTAAAAGGATTGTTTCAGACAGGGTCAAACTCAAGGTCAAGTTTATTCTAAAGGTTATTTGTATTTTGTATATTATACTATTTGATTTAATTGAGTTAGATTCCTGAAAAGAGATCTATTTATTTTCAGTATTCACCTACAGACAAAAGGGTAGAATGAGAAGCTGATGAACAAAAACACTGAAACAGTATGTAGAAGCCACAGTGTGGACAAGCCGACAGAACAACGTACTTGAAAGTTTCCTCAACATTTAGCTCTGACATTGATGCAAGTGCAGACAAGCTGAGAGGAGGAAGAGCCGCAACAACAAGGTTAAAATGGCTGCGGTTATTACAGGTGGCATGAAGACACAAAGTACACGTTAACAAACAGGTGTGACAGACAGAGAGAGAGAGAGAGTGAAAATACCTTGAGTCTGATGATTCGCTTCTTCCAGGAGCGCACTCCAGAGAGGTAGATCTCAGTGAGGGCCTGGTGGGACAGCTGCAGATCAATGCCCTCTGGGGTGACTGTGAACTGAAAGGCCACCGCCTGGTGAGCCTCTGCCATGATTACTGCACATGGAGAGAGTGAGAGACAGAAGAGAATGGAAACACAGACGCTGTCTTTAAATGACCATCTATAAGATCAGCAAACAACCTCAAACACCGTAGACACAAGAACAGGTTAAACACCTCAAAAAATAAATATCCGAATGAATAAACATTTAAAACTATTACATGATTATTAGTACGAAAAAAATACAAAATATGAATACAGCAAATATTCGTAGTTTGACGTGACTGTAAAAGGCTCAAAAAATTAATTAAATCTCCAGAGAGACAAAGCTTAGCTGGACACTAAAGTAAAGGAGTTTGTGGTTAACAACAACACACAACAGTGGTGGAAACTTGGCTGTGACATTTTTGTAAATTACAATGAAAGGCACAGTGGTAACAACATTTCTACAGTTGCTTTTTATAATATGACATGACCCACTTAATAACAGGACCATGAGAACCGCATGTAAGCTGTCGAAGAGAAAAATAAAATAATTAAACAGCCGCCAGAAACATCCTTTATGTTTTGTGAAGTGTGACAAAAATGTAGACACGTAAGCGAACCGCAGCAGCCGATAGGAAACTGAGCCCCGAGGGTGGCACCGACTGCTGTGTGGGGTCTTACGGGTGATTCATCAAACTGACGATGAATTGCAATATTTGTGTCGTATATGCACGTAAAAAAAAAACACATCCATCTTATGTGCCAGCAGACTCAAAAGAGACACATTATCTATGGCTGGCTACGAATGCAAAGTCAGCTTGAAAGTGATAGAGTTTGATAGGAAAGCTCAGATTGGCTGCTGATGTGATTGAGTAATTTTTTTTAATGTTAGTTTAAGGCAATTCCTGCTGCTCTTCACAAAGGGAATTGATTTTCCTCTGCAAATAGGCTGTGGATAATGCCCTGAGGTTGAGTCACTCTGACACTGGACTGCACCCCCATGGAGCCTACGTCTGCTTTTATTGTGTGTGTGTGTGTGTGTGTCTAAAAATGGCAAACAAACACACACACACACACACACCATTCCCTCGCCAGCCCTAGGTCCCATTGAGGTTGTGCTCTTTAGGTCAGATCTGGCAGATACAGTCGTGCATGTGCCAAGAACTAACAGCGGTAAATTTCAGCCTCTTTCTTTCGGTGCCAGCAACAAGCAACAAACTCGCTCAGTTCAGCACTGACCGCATACGTGATGAGGAAGCTGCTTCATGAAGAATGATCCTATTAGGAATATTCCTTTGACAGGGATAAATGTTTTGCAAGCTTAATCTGACAGTGACAGTCTAGTAATCCTTAGCATCTCTGCAACTTTGAATTCAAATTCACTTGGAGCTAATGACTTTACACAAACTAGCAATAGTCAAACTATCAACTAGTCAAATCATTCTAGACATTATAGTAGTTTGGTTTGTGAATGGTTTCACAATCCAGCTGTTACCAGCCAACAACCGCAGGGGAGGTATTGTGGTATTGTATTGTGTGTGTGTGTGTGTGTGTGTGTGTGTGTGTGTGTTCTGTAAACACCTATTGTTGCAGGAAATACCACAGAGGTGGTTTTAAGTACTTTAAGTCTGCCTGTCAGTCATGGAAACATTACTGGCATGTAAAATGAGATAAAACCGAGAATAAGAAAGAATAAAAGAACACAAATATATAGGTAACATAACGTTATTGACCTCTGTGGCTTAGGTGTAGAGAAACGTGGAAATATTTTCAACTGGAAAGTGAAAACAGGTTATACCTGAAATTGAGATGTTTTGATATCAATTTTATTTGAATTCAGTTTTATTATGACTACTTAAATCAAGCTGTTCATACAACCTTCAAGTTTATTTAAGGTTTCTATTCAAGTTTACTTGTTTATTTGTCTTATAATATCACACTAAGTTATTAGAAGAATGTTATATATACACTACTGCAGAATTTTGATTTTACAACAATGCTATACTAGCTGCAATAAGTTAAATGGATTAATTAGTACTGGATTAGGACTCAAAACTTTCTATGTTAGCGGCCAAAAAGGGGATTGAGACCTTTTATCAAATGGTTTACATTGATTAAAAATGTGAAAATGTTGCCTACATATATATATATATATATATATCCTTTTAGCCTCCAAGAAAGATTGCAGTAAAGAGTTATAGGAACTTCACACGCAAACACCAAAAGCAGCAACAGTTTTATTATCAGCTTTTCAGTAGCTCTGCCTTATCATTACTTATCTTTACGAACCTTTTCCTGTCAGTTTCACCCACAGTAAATAAGGAAAAGATAAAAAATAAAGCGGCATGTTACGCTATTACAACAACAAGTCTGAGGTACTTTATCTTATCTGCTGTTTATTTGTTGGTTTTAATATTTTTATTCATTGAGCAACAACACATAAATAATCTACACAGCCTAGACAGCTAACAACAAATATTATCAGTCAAGGTTACATGCCAGCTGCTGTCGACATGTTCTGAGTGGAAGCTGATATCAGCCTCAAGTGAAGCAGCTGAAATGTTAAAATCAGATATTAAGTCACTGAGATAATTCACATCAAGCGTCTTTGTCTTTGAGACCTGCATGTCCAAATCTCCTCGGCTCAGACTGAACCGGAAACGTATTCTGCTCTTTTTGTTTTAATTCATGTAAACTCGTCCACTGACATGATGCAATGATTTCTGATTCTGAACTTCATCTAAATAGCCAAGTGAAAGTTTATGCAACTTTCACACGTTGAAATTCAAAGCGCTGCACAGATGACACGTCACGTTTCAGGTGTCAGTCGAGAGAATCACTCAAGCTCGTGTCACATGAGCATTAAATATCATAAATGTCATATGATGACACACACGTCATGGCTTTAGAGCTCAGAGCTTCAACATTTCACTCACAATGTAATTACTCAGGACACTCCTTGTTGCTCTTAAAACATTCCTCACTGCTGAAGGTGACTTGGCCTGCATTACACAACCCTGTTTCCTGGAGGGCCTTATAATATAACACTCTACTGAGAATGCTGTCACTTAACTTCAGCTTTAAGATAATTAGATTTACTGAAACACTTTATTTTAGCATTATATATTATTCTCAAACACACACACACACACACACACACACTCTTCACTAAACTCAACCCAGTAAAGGCAAAAATGGCCAAAACAACATTTTATAAAGTCAGAAGTGTGGAAATATCTTAAACTACTCCTATTACTAACATATTCCTATGTCAACTATTGTATTATATGTATTATATAACATATGTACTCCTGTAACTACGGGCTTTTTTTTAAACTTTTAACTGAACTATAAAAAATCAGATGGGGACCATGTATTGGTAGATACTTAACATTTAAAACATCAGATTAGTAACAGGAGCCAATAAAAGCTAATTAGAACATCTCTCTTCATAACACATGTACAAATATTAGAAAGATATTTGAAACACTTACACAAATATTGGATGGATATCTGTAAAACATGTGGGCCTATATCCAAGTACAGGTATTGTGTCGATATATGTCACACATGTTCAAATACTGTGAAGGTATCTGTAACATATTACACAGATATTGTGAAGATATTTATAACACATGGATATATATCGTGACGTTTTGTAATAGATGCACAGATGTTGTGTGGATATCTGTGACACATGTACAGATATTGTAAAGGTATTTGCAACACATGTGCAGACATGTACATACAATTTGTGAATGGATAACAACAGCCCAGATATTGTGTATGTATCTACAGATATGGTGTTGATAACTGTAACACATGGACACATTAGGTGTCGATATCTGTAACACGTGGACAGATATGGTGTCGATATCTGTAACACAAGTAACAACATTCCAGCTAAACAGGTAAAGCATTCCTCTGAACCCCTGTAAGCCACTGCGTTTTTACTGCCAAGTGTTTTATGAGGAAGAGCAAAAGCAGAAAACTTCTGACCGGAACAAGCTCATGTGAAACGACAGAAAACCAGCACTATATAAACAAGTATAGGAGGGATAAACAAATAACGCACTGTACAACTAAGTATTAAAAGCATAAGGGGGAAATTTCCATAACAAGTCAACAAAGCCAAGGACAGGAGAATTTACACTCGAGCTCTTTCACTAAATTGAGACCAAATTCAAGAAGAAAAATACAGTAACTTAGCTAACGTAATTACCACTTCTATACACGTATATAACACCAAGCAATTTTGATTCAGTAGTAGTGACAGTAACATCAATTATATTTACGTAACTAATTCTCACTCTTGCATAATCATTATTTTTAACTGACTCCCTCTACTGTTAGCTTTCATGCTACAGTTGTGAACCGAAGTTAATAGACGCTGACACCAGGTGATGTTTTAACGTTTTAACTCCTCTAGGTTGGAAAATTAACGTTAGCTGTTGCTAATGCTGCTAGCAGAGCGCCCAGCCCATTATTGAGTTAGCTCCACATTAACGGCTGCACAAACGGATTCTTAACGTTCACGTAAAAAGATGCGACTGGTTTTTATCTTCGTTGCAACGCGCTATCAACACTGTCAGAACCGCGTTAGCATACCTGTTGTGGTTTGAGAGAGGAGAATTGTCGAGCAATCCAGGAAGGAAGGCAGGAGCCGACTGTTAACTTCTGACGTCGAGCCAAGCGGCCGGTCGGTGCAGCTGTGGCGGCGGCCCTCCTCCTCGACTGAATCACTGTACACACTCTGGATGGGGCTGATGCTGCATTCACAGACAGTCGGAAACTTCGCCATTATGCAGATGTGCTGCGTTCTCTGATGCCTGAAATGTGACGTTTAAGGTACAGAGCGAGTATTAAAGCCCACGAAATTAACCTGTGGGAAAAGTAAACATTTATTTGACTTTCTATTAAATATTTGTTTTTAAACATTATTTTTAATGTTAAATATATGAATACATAAATCTAATTACACATTTAAAAATGACTAGCTTTTCTTACACGCTATATAAGACTTTGTTCAACTCTGATTGTTTAACTCTGATTTTTTTTTTTGTTTTCTTCCTATGCAGTTATTTTATGGCGTAATCTCTAATTTTTTCTTGTCTGAGACATTTACAAAAAATATCTGCATCAGGATGGAGAAATTGAAACACACACCATTTTACCCAGAAACTAAATACACACACACATGAATTTAGGGTTTATTATTGTAACCATAACAATAAGGTGGAACTCTCTTTATTTTGACCATCAATTCAATCATAATTGTTCTTTTTATCACAGGCAATAGTTATAATAGTGCACTTTTATATTTAAATTATGATACAGACATTTCTTTTTTTAAACACCTTATTCTACTGACCCTTATGAATGAATGGAGAATAGTTTACAATCTTAGCCAGAGTTGGGCCAATGAAAGTGAAGGTGATGCGGTGATGAGACAGATGAAACTGATGATAGTGAGCAATCATAAAGTGACGGTGAGAACAGTGAGGCAAACAACTTCATACAGTTTCTCTCGTGATGATGGCTACACAACAGGTAAAGTGGCAGACAGGTCAAAGGGACAAGGCATTAAAAGCAAGAGATGGCGTGAATAAGCAAGCATTCAATGTGTGTGAGAGAAATTATGTGCCTGTCAGGGTTTGGCAATGTTAATTAATTTAATATTCTTGGGTCAGTCGAAATCTCCATACATTTTGAGCTCAAACTGAAAGTTTTTCCGCTCAGTCATCCATCATCCACCTGTCTCACACACACGTTTGAAGTTACCAGAGATAAGCGTGAGAAAAGAGCTGTGAGCTATAAACAAGGATCACTGGAGAAAACTTGTCAGTACTGCTGCCGTGGTGTTTCTTCTCCATGGAGAGACGTGCTCAAAGAGTGATGAGTAATGAAATAGGAGAGGTGTCTTGAATTGGCTCTTGATATACGTTTGTTGGCATAAAATCTAGTTTGTAAACAAACACATGACACGAACATCCACATGACCAAATAAATAAATAAATAAATAAATAAATAGATGAATAAATAAGTAGACAAATATAAAAACAAAAACAAAACAAAAAGAAAACATTAAAATAAATAACTGTAGCACTGTGTATCTCTGGAAACATTCTGCACTTCTGTTGCATATTGTGCTGTATGGAAGACTGATGATGAACATCAACTAGTCTGGTAGAGTACTGGAGTAATACGTGACTGTCCGAGTTGCTACGTCTGTTTGCCTATTGGTGCGACTCTCAGTGATGAGCGTGGGTGCAGTGATGGACTACTTGGCTTGTTGGTGAACACTTGAGTGAGGAGCATGGGGTAAGGAGACTCTTTGCTTGCTTCCCATTCTGAAGTCCTGTTCAACAAAGAATTGACACCGCAAGCCTTTGAAGTCCGGCATTATGAAAATGTCCACTGATGAATTTCCTCTGTGTGTGTGTGTGTTTTTTTTTTTTCCTTTGCTTTTTTTTATCTTCATTTTATGTTGTTCCGAGTCAGTATGTGAATACTATGGCAATAGGAGACAAGCTTGACGAGAAAGGTGGCCTCTGTTTGGTCAGGAATGCTCTTCTCATTCAGTCTGGGCACAAACAGCTGTGATGAGGTTCATGGAAATATTCACGCATAGTGTTTTTTTTTTTTTTTTTTTTTTTTCTTTCATATAGTAATGTTCATATTTCTGTTGAAAATCAAAAATACTTTTCTTCAGAGCAACAGGGGTCCAATGCGAAAATCTTAGATGCATTGTTTCACTTTGTCTCTGAGTAAAAAGAAAATACAAAAAGAATCAAAACATTTAATTTGAAACAAATGCCTGCTGAAAAGCAACCGGTCAGCTTCCCCCTGTAACACTGCAGAGTGTTTTCAGTTACTGTCTTTACTGCTATCACTGTGCTACTGACATCTTCAAAAAAGGAACATGTAAACATAAATAAAAACTAAATAAAAAAATATTTTTTTTTTCACATTCACTTAGCTTACTTTGTTGGTTTTCTTTAACTCAGGAGAAGACACTGCAGGAATTCCAGGATGTCGTTTCTCCTGAGAAAATCAGGACCTTTTGTTCAGCTTGTTTTCACTCACTGACGTGGTAGCAGGTTGCTAACTCTTTAGGGTTCATCTGCTGAGATACATCTATATGTCTTTCAGTATGGATTGGTAATTGCGTGTTGCTGGATAGTGATATGAGCGCACTGGCTAATTTTTAAAGTTATCTTGAGAACCATCACAAGACTATTATTTGTTTTTGGTGTCAGATACTGTATTACAATGATATGGTAGACTAGCCTATCTGATCATGTCAGCATCCTTTAGCAGGCTGATTTGCTAACTGGCATGCACATTAGCACTTCAAAACTCCTAGTTTGATCTGTGAAGCTGTATCTATGATGGATACCAAACTGCTCATTCACATATTATTATTATTATTATTATTATTTTTTTGTCATTAAAGGGTGATTCCCTAACACTTCTTTCTCGTTTAAGGGTGGGAATCCTTGTGATCCGAAAGATCGAGAGAATGTCGAGTTGGAGAAAAAAAAGCATGATGGGGAAAAGGCTCAATCCTTGCTATGGTCAAGCACCTTCAACAACTTAGTCAAGGAAGAATAGGAGTAGCTCATGGCTTGCAGGGATACTTGGAGATGAAGTTATACTGTCTTCTTTCTGATGTAGTTCAGGCATCCTGCTGCATGGTCTCACTTTCTATCCTACGGTTGGGATTGGGTTCCATTGGAGGACAGCAGTCGGGTTCTCTCTTTTGCCGAGCCTCTGCGTTGCAGAACTCCCCCGCTGCCTCCTATGCCTCCTCCATCTGTTCGGTCGCCCCACTCGCACCTGTCGCCCCCACCCTCGGAGCGCCTCGAGTTTTGCCGGGTGGGGGTCCCATGGGGCCGGCCGTTCTTCTCATCTGGGAAGGGATCAGGAGAGAAGGACAGGAAAGTCACTCTTGACGTACGCATGCTACAATATCTGAGACCTAGTAGCACTGTCCTTTTTTCTCTCTGTTCACAAATCAGTTGTTAAAACAGTGGAAACTGCTGTTCTTGCTTGGCCACCATAGATGATGGAAGTATTGTGTGAACAAAAAACAACCATGTTCTTAGCCTGCATGTATTGAATGACATTAAGCACATGGGCATGGAAGTTAATGCTGATCCCACATAGACCACAGTCTGAACTGCTCGATGTTGTAGGCAGGTTGGTTTTAGACACTGCTGAAAACAGCACCATCTTCTGTAATAAATTTACAATACACAAAATGAATAACAGGTGCTGTGGTTTATGAAAACTCATGAAAAGAGTCTCCTCATTAAATGAAATTGGCATTGTATGTACCTAGATAAAAGAAGAAAAAAAAGGTCAGTGGTGAAATTTTTTGCACAAGTGTGTGTAAGCAATCTCACCAGATAGGGCTTGCACCATGGGTTGATCATGGGAGCTGAGAAGCTGAGCTTGAATCGTTTCCACCACTCGTCTGAACCTGCGACTTGGACCTGGAGATTAATCAATGCACACACATCCAACAATGGCTGGGTTTCTTTCCAAGAAAATGGAATAAAAGTGGTTTCAAATGACAATGAAACAGCATTTTCCAAATTGCTTTCAATAGGTAAAGACAAAACTACACCCAAACTGTAGGTATTTATTAAGTTTTATTCAATACATAATTGAAAGGCTTAAACGTCCACTTGCCTGATATGAGGGTGAACGTCACGCTGTAGATTCCCGTCTCCCTTCTGCCCTCCCTCTCGGGCCTCTCCCTGTCCCGTTCTCTCTCGCCCTCCGAGAAGGCAATGTCCACCTGGAACTTGACGGGCTTCTGGAAGACGGAGGGGCCGCCGGAGGACTTGTACTCGGCCCGGAAGCTGGTCTGGGAGAGGACGCTGTGACTGAGTGATGGGATCTGTGTGGTGGGGAGACAGAGAAGAAGCAGAGAGACCGACAGACTTACGAGGCGGGAGAGGTACGGGGACCAACGTGAGTATAGGGAGACAAAGGGCGAGGGTGAGGAGAAGAGAGACAGAGTGAGCCATTGGTGAAAGCAACGTGATCCATTAACGTGCCACGAGTGAGCGAGACTGAAATAAAGAGAAAATGGAAATAATGATAGAAATGAAGTGCATAAAGTATGAGAGTGTGCGTGAATCCCTTACGGTGTTGCCAGTGAGAGCCATGCTTTCTACAAACAAGCGGTGATAGTGAGCGGCATGAAAGACAGAGAGCAACAGATACTCACAGACAGGAAGGCGTGCACGATGTCAGCTTTGACAGAACTCAGAGGTTTGTCTCTGATGACCACGAAGATCTGCTCCTCCTTCTCTAAACCGATGAAGTTTCCAAACCATGACTTCTTGGCCAGTCTGGTAGCAGGACAAAATATATACGGTGTGAGACGACACAAAGACACAGCTTCATTTTGACACATGACACCTCAGTAGTAATTTATTTTCAAGAACTGTGACTTACTCAGGGCTGGATTCTGGTGTTAGACTGGACATGTCTTCTGATGTAGGAACTAAAAGAGAAATGAGTATAAATTTAATTTTAGCATGAAGCAGGAGATGTGTAAAAATAATCTAAATATAATCCGATTCTATAATGAAGATCTTCAATACTCTATGCAGCAAAACAAAACAGTTTATCAGAGGAAACAAACATAATGAATCTGGAAGCAAATTCTATATATTAGGGGAAACGTACCGAACTCACCTTGTAGTTTACGGCGATGGAAACGGGGCGAGCCCAGCAGGTTGTTCTTGAAAGAATTGAGGCGACTCCTCCAGTGAGCAGAACTGCTGGCCGCCATGCCGCTTCCCCCTCCAGGGCTGGAAGGCGGGGTCAGCGACAGTGAGCCCACCCCACCCCCTCCCTCCGCCCGCGAAGAGGACGAGGATGAGGAAGAGGAGGGCGGGGTGGAGGAGGGGTGGTGAGGGTGGTGGACAGGGGTGCCCAAGGGTGTGGGCAACGGAGAGCCTTGGGGAGTGACCTGTGGCACAGAGTGGGCAGAGTTTGGGTAGAAGCTCTTAGTCACTGACTTTAGGACAGAGGACGAAGGGAAGAAGAAACGAGGGATGGGTGACAGGAGCGGAGAAGGGGAGGGTGAGCGGGAGGATGGGTTGTGCAGAGGCAGGGATTTGATGGGCTGCAGATGGGGTCGGTCGGCGGGTCCCTTGGAGGGCAGGGTCTGGGTCTTTGGGTTGGGGGGGGCTTTGGGCTTGTCATGAGCCCGTGCTGAGCGAGGAGTAGTGGTGCTTCCCTGTTTGGGCTCCTTTGTGAGAGGGGTAGCGGTGGCAGAGCTGACATCTGATTGGCTGAAAGTGAAGACGGGGCTCTGATAGGACTGGGGAGTGGGTTTGTGGGGTGGGGGGTGGGAGAGATGGAAAACAAGAAAGAGAGGGGATGGAACATGGAGAAAGGATGGAAATGAATATCATGCTTCATGACAAAAGAGTGCAAATTGTGAGTAGTGAATGTGTTAAATGCAATTAATTCAATAAAACCTTTAGTCATTTGCATGTGTTATTTAAAACTTATGTCAATGAGGGTTTAGTGACAATTGTGGTAGTGACAGAAGGGTTAAGAATGCAGCGACAGAAGACAGTGGCAGTGAAGGAGTTAATAGACTAGCTAACATTTTTATCTATAGGCCGTTTTTAATATTTAATACGTTATGTAATAAGTAATTTAATCCCCTATCCAAAATTAATAATGTCATTCAAAGGTTCTACGTTCATCTTCTACTTCTTCAGTTGCTAGGTCATGCATGGTGAGAAAGAGAAGTGACATGAAGACACACAAAACCCCTGTTGGGTGAAAGATTTAATCTGAGGGGCTGGTGTTGTGATGATGTGTAAAAATGACAGACAAGCTTGGTAAATGGACATCTAAGGGGATTTAGTTATGCCGTTTTTTTTTTTTTTCTAAAGCAGGGGTGGCCAATGTCATGAGGAAAAAAGCTTCAATAATAATTATTACAGCATACTGCTAATTTACTGATAGTGATACTTTATGGTCATAGTACAGTGTGGTTTACAGTGCTGCTGTCACCCAACTATCTACATGACATCTAAATATCAACACAGAAAGATATAACAGCATAGGAGAGGTTATGGATTGAGATTTTATCCCCAGAGCTAATATGTTACAGGAGACAGTTCATCATTACAAATTAACGTTCAGAGAGTCAATATTTTGTGATTTCATACAACAATCGTGGTTAATAATAGTGAAGGCAATCAAAAAAGCAACAGTGTGTGCAGTTTGTTAGGAGATGGCCGACAGGCCCTTACCCTGGGGCTGCTGAGAGGGCTGGAGGAGAGACCGGTGGAGGCTCCACTGACTGAGCGAGACCTGACAAAGACAGCAGAGGTCAAAAGGTTGTCAGAAAAGCGTATGACTGTCAAGGAACTGTGTGAGACTGAACACATTCCTGATATATAATATCTAGACAGTGTATATGGGTAAAACATAATATACTGTACCTCTGGCTGTGTGCAGCTGTGTCCAGGGCCCTGCGAGGTGGGGTGGGAGACCCCTGTTCAGTAACACTCAGTACCTCCAGGCTTTTCCTCTCAGGGCGACAGCGGCCGTGGCGTGTCAGCATAGGAGAGTCAACGCGCTTTCGAGGAGGGTCTGCTGAGGAGCACCGCAATAACGCTGGTTACGTTTCAGTTTTACCAATAATTTAATCGGTTTAAAGCTTGAGCTGCAATTTCAACAGCATTATATGACATGTTACGTAACAGCTGCATAAAAAAAATCTCAGAGAATGATTTCTTTCTCCGCCATGGTAGTGGCATTATTAAAAATGCTGCTGCATTTACCATTCTATTCCCTGTTGTCACTCGGTCACTGTAAATTTACTTTCTCTTGAGCAGCTCTGAAAAGTATCACCATGTTCAAAGTGATTTTTCCACAGGCCTTTCACTCGCTGCACCATCTGTGACTGTGATAAACTTAGCTTCATTTTGCGCTGACAGAATGGGCTGCCCTCTCCCAGTTTCGTCCCATAGCGTAAAACTGCAGATGTCTTGCTAAGTCTGGTTTGAACATTGATTGTAATTGAGAAAAAAAACATTGCTAGTAGAATGTTACACATATTTCCATAAAGGTCCACCATTTGATGTAATTTTCAAAGACAGAGCGAGCAGGCACAAACTGTCTGTCTTCGTGTTTTATTGTTAATCATGCCGATAACAGTCACTTATCTTAAGGACTCCCAGAGCAAAATCTCAAATAATAATGAACTGGCAGTGGTAATGACTATCTGTATATACCCCCAGACTCACAGACTGAGGATACACCTGTTTCTCAGATAGTGATGCTGAGACAAGAAGATGCCCTCACTTGCATGGATCCCTCCTGCCCCCTAATGACTGACCTACGTCATTGCGCGGAGGCAAGTCCTCATCCTCGTAGCTGGGGTAGCGCTCTTTCCTGTCCAGCAGTAGGTAATAGATCATCTTCTCCTGGTTTTCTCTGTGGAAAGCAAAAGAAAATAAAGATAATCATAAGAAAAGAAGCTAAAATGTAAAAAGAACAATGGAGAAAGGAGAAGACAGCTGTGTAAGGAGCCACATTCATAAGACAAAGGCAGACTTTCTTGAGTATAAATCAGGGTATCTGATAAAGCCCTTAAAATTACTTACTTTGTGATAAACCACTTTTTTAATTTAAGGGCTGACAAGGAGCTAAATTAATTAATATTACTGAAGACAAATGTTTTGTCCAGAACACTGAAATACTGTGGTAATCAGTCAACTTGACTAAGGACACAAGTTTCATGTTGTATGACGGGGGAGGAAACCATGTGGCCTCTCTGCTTTCAGACAGCAGTCAAAATGTCTGTCCACACTACATTGGGGTCAATAAAAATTTGAAGCTAAAACTCTAAAGTACAGTACATTACAGAGTGACCAGAAAAGAGTAACTCATGCACGCAACAATACAGCAGCCCTGTTTATGAGTGCAATCAGGCACACGTTCAATTTTTTGAGGTGAAAAAAAAAAAATTGCTTACTCTTCACATTGCAAATCACGTGTGAGTTTGACTCGGTCTCGGAAGCAACCCAGAGAGTGCATGCTGTCCAACACATCTGGGTCCAGCTCAGTCAGGGACAAGATTCGCCTCACACAAACTCGCCTGGGAGGAGGCTGCTCAGGACACGGCTCGTTGCGACCACCCCTGGAAGCCGTGTGCGCACACATAACACGTGATGACATAACACGAGGATGACACAGATATGATGTGTATAATTACATGTAACGCAGCAGTGTTTCACACAACGGTAAAAGTACATAGAGATGAATGTATACTCACTGATACCAGGCGTGTTTCTGGATGGCCTCTAGCTGTAAGGGGTGACAGGGCAGATGGGACCATTAGTATCTACAGTCTGTTAACAGCCAGATGGCTGCAGAGCTTTGCAGTGTAAACAGTTTGTGTAATATCCTTGTTTTAGAGACACCTCATGTAACATTGTGTTTATTTTAAAAAATCACAATTTGGAACTTTGCGATGTTTATTGTTTTTGAGAACGGGACAGAAAATTATGCATCAGTAAATGCCCTTGACAAATGTTACTGAGGCCGTTATAAATCTGATGCCAGTCACAGTTTCCCACTGTATAGAATAAAAACTGTGTTCGTACAAACATCTTTAAGACCTGATATTGACATGATTCCTTATGAATGTACTTCAGATTCTAAATATAGGAGAAAAAAACACACAAAATTCACCTAAACTCACTAAATGTCTCTAAATTCATATTAGGGACAGAAGCATTATAATGTTGCTCAGAAAAAGAGTTTATCACAGGTTTAAATCTAAATCTAACAAGGATTTGCCTCGTGAACAGTCAACGTATGATACTTTTTGTATTAATTACAGGTGTTTAAATGCCTTCTAACCCCTCCAAAGTATGAAACAGTCTGATACCGTGAGCCTCTTCTCAGGGTTGACCTCAATCATGCCCTTGAGCAGAGACTGGCAGTCCGGCGGGATGAAGTGGGGCATGTGGAACACCCCACTCTTCACCTTCTCCAGGAGCTGGCGTAAATTATCATGGTCAAAGGGCAGGGCACCCTGTAGGAGAAAAGTAGAGAAGGAAGTAAGAGAAAAGTAAGAACTGCAAAAACACCAGGGAATATTTAAAAAAAACAAAAACAGGGCCATAGTGTGTTGTGAAAACAGAAGGAAAAGACCTACCACCAGTAGAGCAAATAGGATGACCCCACAGCTCCACACATCTGCTCTCCGCCCGTCATATTTCTCCCCCTGTAAAACACAAAATACAGATGAGGATTAATCCACTAAATTCAGCAGCAATAACTTTGTTTGAGTAAACTTTACTTGCATGAACACTAATGTTCTCAACAATCTTAAAAACAACACGTGACAGACTTTTGTTTCCAATCAGACTCTTTAAAGAATCCTGCGTGATTCTGAAACAGTTAACGATGCCTTTGCTTTTAGCTCATGTGGCTCTGTAGCTACGTATTTGCCTCAGAATGAATAATTTATTAATATCATTTTTATTACAAGCAAACATTTGAGGAAGACACAGTGCAAGAGCAGGACTCTTACCCGAATAACTTCAGGGCACGCATAATGTGGTGATCTGAAATGAAAGAGGAATGAGTTAGAAGCAACATCTCTATGCATATAATTCTAAAATTACAGACAATTATGCTCTTAAAATTAGGAAAGACGTGTGACATGTACTACACTGCTACATCTGAAGAATGTATCATATAATACTGGAATATTTATATTACAAGTCCATAAAATACAAAATATGACCATCTTTGGATGTACACATTATTTGTGTACGCACAGAGCTGATACTCACCCACAGCTGGTCTCTAACAGACTGTCTCCCACCTGTAGGGAGGCCATGCCAAAGTCAGCGATACGGATGTTGTTCTTCTCATCCAGGAGCAAGTTTTCAGGCTTTAGGTCTCTGTGACTAAGCAAACACAACAGAAACTATTAATCTCAGTTTCTCCGTGAACGTTTTCTATAAGGTGGCTATGGCTTTGATGTTGCTTCAAACTACAGTTTTTTTTTTTTTCCACAAAAAGAGATTAAAGCCAACCAGATGGAGTGACTGTGGCAGAAATCCAAAGCAGAGATGATCTGCCTGAAGAACTTCCTGGCCTCTTTCGGAGTCAGCCGGCCTTTCTTCACCAGGTAGTCAAACAGCTCTCCTCCTGACACATGCTCCAACACCAGGTAGCTGTCAATACAAGGAGAACAGTGTAAACCGCAACTTTTATCTTTAAGAGACAGGGGAGAAGGACACAGGGAATAAATTAAGAAAATCAATGAGTCTAGCCCCAGACACTCTTCAGTTCTTAGATACTATAATTTTACACTGTTGGATTCTAGGATCACAATATTGAGATTGTAATTTATCTTATTTTATGTACTCACTGTCAGCCAGATTGCCTGTCTACACCAGCAGCTATTTTATAACAGTGGTAAAACATTTCTGGATGTATTTTTCCTCGAGATCAATCAAAACTCTCAGAAAAAAACTGTATGAAATTCAGAAAAAGTGAAAATTACAGTGACAAAAGCAGATTAATATAGGTCTTTGAGCAACATTTACACCCATTATACGCTGAAGAGCAGTATTCAGGAGGAAGAAAGCATGCGAACTACAGTGAGCCCAGTTGTGAGGCTCTTTTGAATGCAGAGGGAACTCACAGATATTTGTTATTCTCGTAAACATCATGCAGCTTCAACACATGCGGATGCTCAATCAGTTTCAGAATGGCAATCTCCCTCTCAACCTGGTTAGAGAGGAGACAGATATGAAGAAAAGGAGAAAGAGAGAGAGCAAGAAAGAGATGAAGATGCTAAAGCAGAGCACACAAGCCAGTCAGTGTTATTTCTAAATCGGTAGAACTTAGGTTAATTAATACACTAATACGAGAGTTAAATATAGGAAACACAGAGCAGTTTACACACAGTAAAAAACACAACTGGTCATGTTCAAAATTAGCATCATTATCGTCAATGTGAGCAACAACTCCAACATCGTCCTACTGTACCTTCATCAGGACCGACTCAGACAGCTTCTCTCTGTTGACTATTTTGATCGCTACCTTCTGACCCGTAATACAGTGGACCCCCAGCTTGACCAGGCCTGAAGGACAAAATGAGCAGAAAAAAGGCTGAAAGTGGCATCATACGCTCATAAATTCAACATAAATCTTGATGAAAGTTTTAATTATTTTGGTATACTTACCTGTCTGTCCCTTCCCCAGCGTTTTTTCCAGTCGATATGGCCCAACATATTGAGCTGACTGACTTAGAGACAGTTCCTTACTCATACTGCTCTAACTGGAGGCTAATACACTACTACTACTTCTACTACTACTACTACTACTACTACTGCTATTACTACGACTACTGCACTGTGATTACTGCAGTTAGTGTGATATTATACAGTTGAATACAGAAGTTATTGTGAGATACAAGATGGAGCTCAACTTAGCAGAAAAATTATTATCTTTTTAATTTTAGTGGCAACACTGCTACTCTCAAGTTACTGGGTGAACGTGTAAAAGAAATGCAACCTGGTGCAGATGATAAATAAACATACTTCATCTAAACCAGGTTATTAAACGTAGTTAAATATCTTGCCTTTTTTTTTTTTTTTTTTTAGTTTAGTTTAGTTTTGTTCTGAAACACGGTAAACATATATAACGTTGATATTTAACTAAATAATATAAAAATGAAAAGAAAAAACTAGCTTGCTAGTGGTTAGCTAAAGCAGAGAAACTGAGATGACAATAACTTACTAGGCTGTTTTATGCATTAAATATCGAACACTACCCTAAAGATAAACATGACAAGGTAGTCAAACTAATGAGTTTGACTTCTGTACATTAGCTTATTTGTATGACTTGCACCTTGACGTTAACTACATATGACGGTTAATAAGAAAATTATCGCAGAGTAACGTTAACGTTAGCGTTTTTATCACGCCCGCTGCTAAGATTAATGTCATTTGGCGGTTGAGTCTAGCAAATAAAAACGTCAAATACGTCAGCGTTGGAAATTAAATCAATATTGTTTCTCTCTGTCAGGCCTATTTTTATTGTATTTATTTTAAATTTTTTCACAGGTGCAACAACATGCTATATATACATATATTATTATTATTTTTTTAGCCTCGCCGCCGCTCTCCCACACAGCAGCGAGGCTAGCTTGAGTTAGCCTCAACGCCTCGACCAACGGCCGCGTCGCTCGCGCCGCCTGTCAAAAAAAGCGACACCTCCTGAAGTTTCCGGGCGTCGCCAAACGGTTAGATTCATCGGACGGCCGCCGCATTCTCACAATATTTCGAGGTGAAACGCGTATTCCTCTCAAAGCGACCATCTTTAGCGTGGCGTAGTCCCTACCCCCTCCCTGTCTCACCCCCCTGTTCCTCTCTCCCTCTCTCTCTACATCCCTGCAAGCAAGTAGCGGATCACAGCATCTTCTCCTCTCTCCTTTGGCGTGTCCTCCTCCTCCTCCTCTTCCTCTTCCTCCTCCCTCACCGGCGGATACACAGGTGAAAAAAAAAAACAACACACGCTCACTCACGCTCACAGATCCGCAAATCAGGCCGCAACACTATCGACTGCCTTATTCCCCTTCCTCACTTCTGATTATAGTTCACGCAGGGTACAGGCCCCCTCCTGTATTACACTCCCTTCGGATTTCTTGCCGTAAATCGATATTTTCTCTCCTCTTCCTTCCTTCGTCTCACTCGCATCAGCATCCGGGTCCCACTCCCTCTCCATCCTCTCGCTTCTCCTCCCCCGCCCTCACCCTCTCCCTCTCCTCCTCCTCCTCCTCCTGATCATCTTCCTCAAAATAGGCTTATCACTGCATTCACCTCAGCGCCACACCGTGAGAACTGCGGCGGACACCTTCCTCTCCGTTGCAGGGGGAGAGACGTCGGTAAACGCCGCCTGAGGACATCGGACATGGACGCTGGTCGTCAGGGGGACGACGAGCTGCTTCAACACGGCTCCGGCCTCCCAGACTCACCGCTGTCCCATAGCTGGTGCTTCGTTTTTGTTTTGTTTTGCTTTGTTTTCATTAGATTTAATATGTTTAAAAAATATTGAGGAGTAGAACAAATAACTTTGATGATAATTTAATGGAAGTATCTGACTCATACTTAAGCACCATTTTTTTTTTCTGCTGCATGATATTGTAATATATAAATTTAACTTTTCTACATTTATTTGTTCTGATTCTTGATTCTCTCGTTTTCACATTATATTATATTATAATCTTACTTATAAAAAGTATTTTTCTTACTTATAAGACATTTGCAAAAAATTTGCTATATTTTTTGTCAATACACATTGCTAAAGAAATGACAAAAACAATTTACTACTAATAATAACAATAGTAATATAGATAATTTTACTTGTATAGAACTTTTTAAATATAGTTACAAAGTAAAATAAACAGATACAATAAAACATGCCAGGGTTTCTTATTTCTATTCTGATTTTTGAAAGACTTTTACTTTTAATGTGTTTGTACATTGTTGTATTTCTGCTTTTACACTTTTACACAAGTTAAACTCCTGCATTCATGATCATATTTAGGCAGACCTATATGAACACTGAGGTATATCAAACTTATAAGTCATTAAGCACCTGTGCAATACTATATAAATACATTAATGTTATATTATTGTGACTGCACAGACAGCGTTTTAATGATGTGCCTGCTTGAGCTCATGCTACATATTTTTGTGCTACTGAGCAGTTTAATCTGTAGAAATAAATCAAATTTATTCATGAAGCACATTAAAAACACATAAGAGTTGACCAAACTGCAATGCAATAAAAAACGTGACAATAAATAGAATAGAAATGAATCATAATTTATAAAGTAAATATATGTTTTGTATTGCATGTAAACAAGAACATCTACTTAACTAAATTATGATTTCTAGCTAGCAGTTTCAGTGGCTAAAAAATGAACTATTTCCTCCTGAAATAAGAGTTGAAGGACACGGTCATCAGACAGCTTCATTGAGAATCTCATTATTGCGTGGTCACTGATATAATATAAGAAGGGAAGAACAGGTAAAGGTAAAAGAAAGAAAGAAAGACCACGGCTGAATTCCATTTAGCTTCCCATGATACCTCATAAAAAGCCTTCGCATCATTACAGACCCTGGGTCATTTAAATCTCACCCACACTTAACAAGAAGTGTGACCCGACATGCCCCCCTTATTGGGTGACGGGAGGATTTCTGTTTCAAATGACAAACACAGAGATGACATTAAAAAAGAGTAAGTGGGACATTTGAATGTATCATCTGTAAAAGTGCCTTGAAAAATCTCTAAAATCTCAATTTGAAATGTGGTGTGTGGGTGGATAATTCCCCAAAGCCCATCTTCATCTGCGCCTAGCCAGTTGATTTGTACACAGCCAGAAGGATTTGTCTCCAACCACGGAGCAGAAATAGAAGAGAAAAGATACTTATTCTACTACTTTATGGTTTGTTCTGATGGATAAACATTTAGGGTAGATACAATCCTGCAACTCTCAAAGGATAAATGGGACAGCTAATGGGTGGATAGATGGTTAAAAATGATGCTTACTTTGTTTGTTTCAAAAGCAGTACTTTTAATTTAAAAAAAAAAAAAAATCCAGCACCAGGATCTTTTCACATACACACAGATAAAAAAAAAAAAAAAAACTTCTTTTCCAGGTCCTTCCTCTAGTCTGATCATAATCCTCACACTCTTTGCTAGAGCTTAAACAGGAAAAGTGACATTAGACTTCTCAGTGCAGGTACTAATGTGAGGATTAAGTCGAGATTAACAAACTCGTCTTAATTCTATTACAAGCAGCCGAAGGAAGCCAAACGCTCAGCCGGGGAAAAGGTTCCAACTAGTTTATATGGAAATTATGGAATAAAAACATCTGTAATTATTTAATGTATATTTTAGTGTCTAAATAATTCATTGTGCCTTGACAATCAGTATTAAAGCCCAGTAATAATGGAAATTTAATATTGATTTAAATAAAACTGTAAGAATCTCTGTCTGTCAAGTATCTTGACAATCAATCATCCCATATTTCACACACGACAGTGCTAAAGCTCAGAATGAGTGCAATGTTGATTATCAAGTTTTTTTTTTTTTTTTTTTTTTTGTATTTCTGAATAGTAGAGTAGAGTAGTAGAAGCAAGAAAGCTTCAAACATCCCTTCAATGGTGGAAATATACAATTTAAAAGAAAAGGTGGAACCATCATCTAGAAAGCTACAGTACACTATAGAGTAGTACGGAAAAGTTCACATTCGTAGTTCAGTATCATCACCACCTCTTCAGTTTTCCAGATGATTCGGTCCAGTGTCATAAGCAAAGCAAGGAATGCTGGGAAAAGTGAAGGACTGATAAGAGGAAGCTGTGATTAAAAAAAAAAAAAAAAATCAAAGTTATGAGGCATCAATGATTTGATGCGACATATGTGACGATTCAAATCATACAAATTAAATATGATTCAATACAGTGCAATTTGGCATGAAAATATTATATATCACACACTATAGTGGGGAACTGTGTAAAAATGAAATATGGAAAAGAACCATTTAGGAAACTACATGAAATGAGGACTGACAAAAATACCAAATACAGCAACAGAGTATTAACTACAAGAAATGATGTGCACAAAGAGTATTGACTTTATTTATCTGTCAGTAATTGCCTGAACTGTTATGTATGTTTTATGGCTGTTTTTTCCTCTTTATAACTTACATATTATCAAGACGTATTTTCTTATGTATTATGATCCCTCAGACAGGGTTTTTATACAGGCCTGGAAGGCGTCTCTCAGATCTTTACAGTTCTCTGCTCCCTTCTCTCTCACACTGAAACATAAAGCCAGATTTATAAAACACTCAAAGCACTTTCTACACTTATAGCTGCCCTCTTTGGCATTTAAAAAGGGTTTCATTTAAAACTGTGCCAACTACATGATGGAAATGTGGAGATTTTATTATATAACTTCATTCAATCACAGCACCTATTCCACATAAGGAATCTGTCTAAATTTAGTCTACATGTGCATCAAGTGGATTATGGCATTATGCCGTGATAGTAATTTACAGTACTTGAACTTAAAACCTGCACAGCTGCTTTCATGAACATGCAGTGAAGTATGAGAACATGAGAGAATAATCTGTACACTAATCACTTTCTGCATGTGGACACACACTGAATGTCTGTTGTGTCTTACGTGCATGTAACATGAACCAACTGCCTGGTATGTGCCGGTGTGCTGCAATAGGTCATACATGTTGTAGCCTATTTTAAACTTCAAGTCTATTTATGCTCCTTAAGACGTTCATGTTAGTGAAAGGGTTCTGTGTAAACGTCTTCACACTTTGATTAAGAGTGGGGTTTGCTTTAAAGTTGTCAACATCAACTCCATTTAGAGTTAATGATCTCCCCTTAGGCGATCTTACAAGTAGAGATGATAAGTTAAGATGAACACATTGGACGTCGTGCACAGATCTGAATAATTGATGCCTCAAATTGGCCAAAAATCATGTAATGGAAAGTGACTCGTGTTTAACTGGAACCCAAACACAGTTAATGAATTGTCCTTGAGGGCAGAAAGTTCTACAACACTCACTCTAACTCCCCAGACTGACACACTGGCCGGATAATATTGAATATTTCATTATGTAATATTAAATGTATGAATATTTGTATAAAAATCAATTTCCAGCAACCACAATTGTAATTTAAAATCACATAAAAACTCACCATCTTTCAGCATGTTCTTTGATAACCTGGCATGATGCCGGAACAGCTTCGTCAGAATCCGGCATTTTGACAGAAGACAGCTGGGGTTAGTGGAGGTGTGCCACTGCAAGAGCTGCAGTCAAGTATGGTCACAGTATTGGTTACAGAGATGGAGGGAAAATCAGTCCAGGGAGGGAGGGAGGAAGGAAGCATTACACTGGCTGGGAATGAAAATCTAAGCCTGACAAAGAATCAAATAAAACAATCATAAGGAAATGAAGTTTGATTTGAATTTTTTTTATTAACAACTGTCTTTGTAGTTGTTTTTTTTTCCTCTTTTGATGGTCTGTCCCATTTATGTTCATCAACCTAAATAATTTAAGTATTCTTAAAATTCCTTCAATCCTGCCTTTTGTTTTATTGTCCCTCTAATGAATATGCTGATGTCTGACCTTTTGAGTCAGCTATTATGCATTACAAAAACCTCATAATGCATCTAAAATACTCACTACAGGGGAGCTGGCAGAAGGCTTTTTTTTTTCCTGAAAAGAGAATGAAGAGCTCGACTTTGTTTTACACTGTTTTGTTGGCTTAAGAGGTTGAGCTGTGGGTTGTGGCATTTGTTTAACCTATAAAATGTTGGATTAGCTATGAGCTGTCCCCAAGAAAAAAATGAAATAAAAAATGCTTTAGTGATGTTAATCCTTTTAAAACACATGTTGGTTTCTTATTTTACTCTCATCCTGATGCGATTGTGTCAAATTACAAATGTAAGCAGAACATATGTTTGAGAAACCTACAATGTTTCTCTGCTTTGTTAGTTAATTACATGCAAATATACTGACACTCAACAGAATATATTGTGACTTTAAACGGTTTATCATTAATGGAAGAGGAACTTTCTATTAGAAACTGAATTGAAGGAAAAGTGTTTTCCTCGATCAGAATTAGTACAAGCATCTCAGCAAAGTTGCCAACATAAAATGCCATAAAAATCAATGACAACCTGCACTGCATCCTAATTCAGAAAAGTTAGACACTTCCAAATGGATATAGATGTTTATTGGTCCTCAAATTATTATTTGAGTAATGTTTCAATGAAACACACCAGCAAATGTCATGTAAATTTAACCGTTTCAGTTATATCTATATATTTGAGTGCTTGCAGGAATTAGCACAATATAGTTTACCACCACATTACTTTATTCAGCAGCAAGAGGAAGCTACAAGACATGTTATAGATATTATATGGAACAAAAACACTGGAAATAATTTAGCTCACAAAGTATGAATCTCAAAAGGACAAAAAACAAAAGATAAAATGTTTTAGTAACTGCTACTGTAAAGTGTGTACAGTTGTTGTAGTTGCAGGTTTTATAAATCACCACTAGAGGGCAACAAATACTCACAAACACACAATGATACATTTTTAGATAACTAGGCCACTAGAGTGAGCATTATTACTACCTGTAAACAAAAGGGATCACAATTACATAAAGCAACGCTGATTATTTTAGGTATGTTCATCTAATTTAAACACCTCATCATATTTATACATGATGACTGATTATTATAGTTACTCCAATTATAATCTCTCAGAAAAACCCTGATCAGACTTAGAGTCAAATGCTTAATATGTAAAATATGAACAAGAACAGAGCATCCACTGGTCCCTCCTCCCGTTATCGTCATGACCATTAAAAAAAAAACAGACTGCCATCTGCTGGAATATAAATTAAGTGCATATGGGGTCTAGCAGACAGGTTCTCCAAATACAATTAGGGGGGGAAAAAAAGGGAGTGAGGCCTATAACTAAAACACAGTGGTACACATAAATGGGGAAATACCTCCACATTGGTATGCAACTGATTGCATACTAACTGCAGCCTATTCATTTAATTTGCTGATTGTAGGCAGGAAATGTCAGTGTGCCTCAAACGAGATGAACAATTAAGATGTGAATTTGCAAACTGAGTGCGGAAGGTCAATATAAACCTCATTATTACTGCAAATAATGTTGCACTTGAATGCCTCTCAGCCAATAACTGACTATATATATATATATGTATATATATATATAAATTTATATTTACATCTTTTTCTTTTTTGTTCGTGTTAAAATGTAGGCTAAAGTAATCATTAGCCTAACAATAAAGTGAAAATCTGAAAAAGCATGTAGGGCCGGGTGTTAGACTGAGGGCCGGTGAATGGAGGTCACCGCAGACAGTGAATGAGCCTCAGCGGTGAGACAGAGAGGGGGAGAGGGAGGACGGACAGCGGCCAGCCGCCTTCAAAAATGGCGTCTCCGGAGGAAAATGAGTAAAAAATATTAAAACGCGGCCTGCTTTCTTTTACACTTCCTCGTTCGGGGGTTCATGTTTTTTTTTTTCGCGCTCTGCTTGTATTTTCTCTCTCTCTCTCTCTCTTCAGGGGCGGGCTAAAAAAAAAAAAGTCGTCGCTTTTTTTTTTAACTCGAATAGCCAAAGAAAACAGAAATACGAGGAGCGAGCATTTGGGGAAATAAAAGCAGCCCTGTTTTATTTTGATGCGTCGTTACTGACAGCTAGCATCTGCTGCTAGCCCGTAGCTCTTGCTCCGGACGGAGGGGGTAGTAGTAGTAGTAGTAGTAGAGGTGGTGGGGACGGTTTGCATGCAAAGAGAAAAGGAAAGGGAAAAAGAAAAAAAAAAAAAAAGATTTTGAAATTGGGGGATTTCTTTGCCTCGTCTGGTTGCTACCAACGTGGCCCTGTCGATCGCAATCTTTTACAGCGCTAGCAGCGTAGCAAAAACTAGCCTAAAGAAAGGGGAGGAGAGACGGTGAAAAAGGACGCATTCAAATCAAATGTTTATCAGCAATTCGTCCATCACCGGCCAAATCCGCCGCATCTTCATCATGACCGTGACTGATTTTGGACTAAATCTCCATTCGTGGAAATGATAAATGTGAAAGGCGTAGGAAAAGGAGAAAGACTGGCTTTTTTTGGAGGTGGTTGGATTATAACCCCGTAGACCCCCCTCTCTTTTTTCATCCAGCTTTCTCCTCCTCCCCTCCATTTCTCTTTCAATATGCTGTTTTCCACTCCTGAGGACTTGCTTATGAAACCGGGAAAAATAGCCTGAAACCGAGAAAGGGAAAGACTGGATTTTTTTCCGTAATCTCCTCTGCGACGATCTCATTGCTTTCGTCCTCATCGCACACATTGTTCAACACATAAATGGATAGAAATTACCCGGGAACAGGATTTGGTGATTTGGGCGCAGGAGCAGGATGGAGTTACGAGAGATCGGCAAAAGCAAGGTATGCATTGGATTCAGACAATGTGCATGCATCATTGGTACTTTGCAGGGCAACGATGTGACCCCATGTAAACAAATTATCAACACTGGGCTTTCTTAAATAGTGCCACGCTTTAGCCATAATGTGTAGTGCATTGTCATCCAAACAGTTGCATAGTAATAATATTATAAACAAGAATGGAGCAGTGTGCGTACCGTGGGGGTGGGCGGGGTGGAGAAAGGAAAAGGTTGGGGATATGAATTGAGTGTGATTGACAGACGTGGGTTTTAGGTAGACCTAGCGGGGTGGAGGTAGAGGTGGTGGTGGTGGTGGTGGTGGAGGAGGTGGGGGGCGGGGAGGTATGTCTGGAGCATCCATAGGAATTATTGTTCCCTGTGCACAGGCCTGGACACAAACCCTGATAGATAAATTCACTGGATTGATAGGAACTGCGAAGAGTGCAGACGCAGCAACCCCCCACCTCTTCACAGCAGCCCCCCCTTGACAGACATCAACAAGAAGAACTGATACATATTAACCGGGAACGTGCCGTTTCAATAACGTTACATTGTAGCGAAAACAGGAAATAAATATCACAAAGCAGGAGCGATGCTATAATCACAGCATTGAGATTAAAAATCGTGATCTAGATAATTGGTGGTGGGTCTTTTTTTGGATGGTTCATGTTCATTTGCATAATGATATTGTGCCATGTTTCCCCTCTTCACTGCATCAAACTTGCAATACATCCGTTTTATTTATTTATTTATTATCATTATTATTATTATTATTGATGATAATGCTAATAAAAAAAGACAACAGCAACCAAAAATAAGAGAAATGATTATAATAAGTTCCAAGATGGTGAAGATGAGAATTAAGTCAGGGGCTGTGCAAAGATAGCAGTCTCTTTTAGCTTTTATGTTAGCCTGCATGCTAGCGTTATGTTGCATGGGAGTCATTTGAGGCCTGCGCACGCAAGCATCCCTGCCTCTTATTCAGCTGCACATATGTGATATTTTAACCCAGAGTTTGCCACTTGATCATGTTTGGAAGCCACCGTGCCACTATGGGGAGTTAATATTTGGCTAAACAAACGTGGCTACTTGCTGGTGTTTGCATGCAACTTAGCATGCATTTGCGTCGACTTGCTCCATCCAGCTGTTAGCTTTATCAACATAATCACAGGCTGCAGACAAACGGTCCGACTTGTCTTTTGTTATAAATCGGGAACACGGCGTGTGTGCGCGTGTGTGTTTTTGTTTTTTGTTTTTTCCCCCCACTTGGCTCTAAATCTGCTCATCTACTCACCCGTGGTTAATTTACACGTAAAAACACTGGTCTTACAGTTTGGGCCTAGTCTCTGCATTTCTCTCATAGCTGCTGTGCATTGCTGCTAGGCGGTGCTGCTACCAGCAGCAGCAGCAGCAGCAGCACAAATGCTAGCATGATACCTTGCCAGCCATCCACGCATTTCATCTATCTTTTCTAAAGCGAAGTTACGCAACTGGTTAATATTAAGCATTGAAATAAGGAGCTTATTCAACTTGTAAATTTTCAAATTATGCTGTGGTTTGGGTCTTGAGGCACTACTATAATTGCAAATTAAGTATTCCATTATTTTGCATGGCACACTCATATTTCTGGTTTGACAAGATTTGCATCTACTGTCATACACTTTGTTATGAGAAAGTTTGCAATTCTGTCACAAGTGCTGATTACATATTTATCAAATAAGATTATCTTCCCTTTAATATACATAGAAATTAGACTCATCTGGGATTTTGCTTTCACACGTAGGTTAATGTTCAGAAGTTGCATACAAACTAAACAACACAATGTGTGGATTTATAATTGGATAACTGTTCCTAACATGCCAGATTGATTTATTTATTATTTTTAAGCGAGCCTAGACAGTTTTTTTTTTTCTCATGGGTCACATTTTGGGGGATGAATTAAGGTGTTTGTTAATGTACTCTGAAATCAATGACACTTTACTATCCTCCTTCTTTAGTCTTGTATATGGGAGTTCCAGATCATCCCACCCTGAGTCTGAGCTCCTTCACCGACAAGCCTACGCCACCCCACACCCTCTGCAGGGCTATGCCACCAATCACCACCCAGGGAGCTCTGGCCAAGGCGGGGCTTGGGGAGCAGCTGGACGGAGTTTGGGTGAGATAAATGTCATACCTTCCATGTCACTACCATAAGGGGCCCCAGCAATGAATTATTGTGTCTCTCCATGCAGGCCCTGGTAGATTATTGTCATTGAAAAATGTGTACATTATAGCTCAATTGGGTTGGAGCTCTAGATGTTAAAGCCTGATTCCAGGAAAGAAAAAAAATGTGTCGGCACGACATTCATTTTCAGATTTTGCTACTATCCTGCTTCAAATTATTTCACCAAATACCTTTTTGGAAAGGATTAAATCACAGCTCAAGAAAAATACTTTTTAAAGTAATTCTTTAATTATGTTTCACATTTATCTTCCATTCTCTACGATTAGTTGTTAATAAAGGTAGTCTGAAATTAAATTTTTTCATATCTGTCTTCTCTTTCTAAAGGTCTGTCGGGGCTATTTGACACTGGCCTGCACCACGCCAGCCCCTCTGCCCCAGACGCCTCTGTCATGAATCTGATCTCAGCCCTGGAGTCCCGGGGTCCCCAGCCTCCGCCCTCCGCCTCCTCCCTTCTTTCCCAGTTCCGCACACCATCCTGGCAGACAGGTGGGGTTGTGTTAGATCCTCCCTCATGTGTTGACATTCAAACAAGCCCTACAGTCAACATGACATTTAAAGAACATCTCTGTGTTTGGCTGAATTATTATTATTATTCTGAAGGTGTTGCTATGCATGCATTTTCATGTAAGATTTAAGAATTTGCACTCCACTCATTGATATTCTTTTTGATTATTTAATCAGTAATTTATTTAGTTAATAGCTTGATGGATACTGAGTAATTTTGCAATATATCTTCCTTTTCCTAACAGCGATGCACACGCCTGCTCCTCCTGAATTGTTCATCTCTGGAGCCCTTCCTGGCTCTGGCTCCTTCCCCTCCTCCTCAGCTCTCTCAGCCTATCAACATCCAGCATCTTTCTCCAGCCGTTCCTTCCCCACTGCCTCCCTTTCCCTTCAAGACACACCCACGTTTAGTCCCACATCAAATGGTCTGCTCTCCCCACATGATCCCCTTCTACACATCAAGGCTCCTTCCCAGTCAAGCCTGGGTTTTGATAGACTCCTGTCCTCGCAGGGTGCTGCTGCAGCTGCCTATAGGGGTAGCCAGGATCCCACAGGAGCCACATCAGCCCAGGCGTCATCTGCCAGGCACCTGCAGTCCCACCAATTCAACCTGCTGTCATCACAGCTCCAGGACCAGTCATCTCAGCTGTATAATGCGTCAGTGTTTTCATCAGCCCAACCTCAGCCTCAGTCCCAGTCTCAGTCCAATTCGGCTCAGGAACGGGCCGTGCCCCGACAAGACAGCGTCATTAAGCACTACCAGCGGCCAACGCCAGCTCAGTCACAACTATCGTCCTCTGCTGCCCACTCCCTCCAGCACTACCTCAGCTGTGGAGGGGCGGGGTACCAGCAGATAGCCACCCACCACAGACATGCTGGCCTTCCTTGTAGCCCACTTGGCGACCAGAGCCCCTCATCTGACCACAAGCCCACCTCTCGCACTGAGCAGTATCGGCCTATCATCCAGCCTCCATACTCCTCATCCTCCTCCTCCTCGTCTTCGTCCTCAGCTGGTAAAGGTACCAAAAGCAGCTCCAGCAGTGGATATTCTTCAGCCAGTTCGGCTTCATCCTCGAGGACTCCTCACACACCCCCTTCTGCTTCCTCCACTTCCTCCTCCTCCTCCTCTTCTTCTGCCACTTCTGGTGCACATCCCTCCAACTCTATCCCAACCTCCAGCTCCAGCGCAGCCCCCTCCAGGCAACAGCCGCCCCCTCAGCCAGCTCCGCCTCCTCCTGCCCCTCAGCAACAGCAGCCCCCTGCAACCTCCACTTCAGCACCCCAGTCTCTCCCCAAATCCTGCCTCTCAGGCTATGGCTCTCCTGTGCCTCCAGTGAAAACCCCCACCTCTGCTCTTACTGGTCAAACCCCACCGCAGCAACAACAGTCATATTCTCCCAATCAGCCCCCCACTTCCCACTTGGCTCAATCTTACGGAGGCTTCAGTTCACCACAAGCTCAAGACCTGAGCTCAGGTACTGCTGGGAAAGGCTATGGAAGCTTAGGAGGGAGAAGTCAGTCATACTCCACTGACCTATATGGAGCCGACTCTGGTTATGGATCACTTCCATCCTCTCTGGGTGGAGCTGGAAGTCCATCACTAGGCTACGGAGCCCCCGGTCACTCCCCCGCCCTTTTAAGATCAAGTGGTTCATCAGGTAGTGGAGCATCAGGGGGAGGGAGCAGCAGTGGCGCAGGAAGTGGGAACTCTGGCTCAGGAGGAGGAGCAGCAAATAGTATGGCTAACGAGAGAGGCGGAGGTAGTGGTGGAGGGTCGTATCATATTCCAGACTCTAGCCCGTCCCCATCAGGCAACTCGGGCATCATCCGTCCGGGGTTGCATTCTCCTGTGCCTACTTGCCCCACACAATCTCCAGGAGGTGCAGGCTCTAATAAATACATTTCCTCAGTTCTCTCCCCCACCTTCCTAGCTTCCCCACAGGGCTACCCTGACACCAGAGGCCCCAGCTCCCAACCTCAGTCCTATCATTCCACCTCCTCCAAAACAAAGGCAGACACATCCATGTTAGGAGTGGGCTCTCAGAGATCACAAGAAGAAGTAGATGATGATGATGAGTTCTTGATTCAGCATTTGCTGCAAGCCCAAGCGAGTCCCCAGGCTGCTCATCACCATCCTCAGCAACCACCCCAACAGGCATCCCAACAAACACAGCCTCAGCCCCAGTCAGTGCCCCCAACTACTGATTCAGGCAAAGGTCTGAGCTATGACATGGGTAAGACCTCTGAGGAGAGGTACCACCCCCAGAGCGTCATACGAACCCACAGTGCTACATCCACTGCCGGGGTAGGAAATGCTGGGTCTGGAGGGTCCATCTCTGGGCTGGACAACCAGCTGGAGATGTCACTAAAGAAACAACAACATCAACAACACCACCATCAACAGCAACAACAGCAGCAAAGGAATGAGAGGTCTGTTGGAAGCAGCAGGAGTAGTGGAGGTAGAGGCAGCGCTGAACAAGTGCACTCCCACCTCCATCACCACGACAACCTAGGCTCAGTAGTCCACTATGGACGGGGTGACCCTTACACCCAACATTCCCTTGCCCCCCAGCACTCCTCACATAGTCAGCATGTGTCCTCTCACTCACAGATACCGTCCCACACCCAGATGGAGCTTCAAAAGAAGCCACAAGAACGTGCTGAAATCCCTTATCCTCGGAAAACACCCGAAGTCCAACAACAGCATTCCCAGTCTCAAGCCGCAGCCTCCCTCATGGACTCTCCCACCGATCAGTCCCGGCAGCCACCACACCTGCTCCAATCCGTGCTGTCACACACCACCCGCAATAAATTGGAGCCGCATCCGCAGCATCACAAAATGGACACTCATCGGCAACACCCACAGCATCACAAGATGGACTCTCACCAACCGCATCAACAACACCCAAAAATGGACTCACACCCTCAGCACCAACAGCATCAGAAAATGGACTCCCATCAGCATCAGCAGCACCACAAAATTGATTCTCATTCGCAACATCCACAGCACCATAAAATGGACTCTCATGCCCAACAGCAGCAGCACTCTATTAGCCAACAGCAATCTGTAATGGAAAGTGCTGGTGGGAGACTTGGCTCAAGTAAACATCAGGCACAGTCTCAGTCCCAAACCACACAGCTCCAGCTTCAGCTCCAGTCCCAGGCTTTGGAAGTGGCGGCAGCTCACTACAACCACGGGCCCCCCACGCATCAGCACGAACAGAGCCAGGTCAAACAAAGCTCAGTGGTCTCTTCCCTGGACATGCTGGAACGTTCACTCTCTCAGACGTCCAGTACGGACGTAGCTGTCACAGAAGACAGACGTGGTGGAGCAGGCAGCGGGGGAAGGAGCGGGGGTAGCAGTGAGCGCCACAGACAGCAGGAGCAGCACCCGTCCCACCATCAGCCGCAGCAAACCCACCACTCGCAGCAACACTCGGCCTCTGAACTCCACTCCTTTCTGTCTGAGCCTGATATCAGCTTGTCAGCTCCATCTCACATGCACCACCTCTCACAGCACCACCCTCAGCAGCAGCAACAACAGCAGCATCCCAGCTCTCAACACCAACAAACCCACCATCAGCACCCTCACTCCCAACCCCACCCTCAGCAGCAGCCGCCGCTCCCTCACCACATACCCCCACCCTCTGCCTCAGCCCACTCCCAGCCTCAGCCTGACCCGCAGCAGCCACTTTCATCCCAGCTCACCCCCCAGCAGAGTCAGCTCGACCAGCAGCGCTCAGAGCAGCACCAGTTTGACACCGTGAGCCCGGTGGAGAAAGCAGACCAGAATCAACAAAGCAACCGCTTCGTACCCCTAACTTCTATCTGCTTCCCAGATTCACTTCTTCAGGATGAAGACCGCTCCTTTTTCCCAGGAATGGAAGACATGTTTTGTGCAGAGGACTATAAGTCAAGCTGCGCTGGAGGTGCAGGACCAGGACAGGGGGAGATGAATGAAAGCCACACTGGGCAAGAGGGAATGGATTCCTTGAAAGCTGGACAGAGTGCAGGTGGAGCAGGGGCATCTGCTGGAGGAAGCTATGACATAATGGGTCACCATGGTGGAGATCAGGGTTATGAGCCATACTGTCATGGTCTGGAGGAGCCCAGCAACAACACCATGACTCTCGATCTAGATTCTCTGAAAACCCACGAGCTTCCTTCAACTGTTAACACTGAACAGCTGGGTTTGATACAGTCCCAGGCCCCAGCTATGGGTATGGGCTCCAATACTGCTGGTTCCAATAATGCTGGAGCTAAAATGACCGCTGGGCCTGGAGGAAGTGGCACAGGAGCTGGTTCTGGAGGTCTGCAGTCTCCTATTTTCTGTTCATCTCGTCCCAAGAAGCTCCTCAAATCCAGCTCTTTCCATCTGTTAAAGGAGCGACGGGACCCCAACACACTGCCTAAGAAAAGCTATGCTCAAGAGTATGAGTTTGAAGATGACGAGGATAAAGCTGACCAGCCAGCAGACATCAGACTGAACAGTCGGAGGCTCCCTGACCTATTGCCAGACTTGGTGTCTAGCTGCAGAAAGGGAGGAGGAAGCGGGTCTCTCAGCCCTTTAATGGGCGACATAGACTTCTATCACTCCTCTGGCTACTCATCTATGGGTTCACACTCTCTTCTGCCTCAGGATGGACCCAAGAAGAGGGGCCGAAAGCCCACTAGACCCAAGAGAGAGGGTCCCCCCAGGCCAAGAGGCAGGCCTCGCATCCGCCCAATGCCTGAGCCATACACACCAAGAGGGATGATGGGAGAGATGGGTGGAACGACAGCAGGAGGAGGATTCAGTGTGGAGGGACGAGGAAGAGGCAGGGGTCGTGGAAGCCGAGGTAGAGGAGGAAGGAGAGAGGATATGTACATGGAAATGAGCGGGAAGGAGCAGGAGCAGATGCACCACCATCATCTACATCAGCAGCAGCAGTCACAGCAGCTGCATCACCAGCCCCAACAGCAGCAACACGAGCCTATTCCACCTCTGAAGGTCAGAGCAGTTCACTCAAGGATTGAGGATTGTTAAGTAAAATGTCGTTTAAGCACAGATGTGATGTTAATAAATGTAAAAACTGAACCGAAACACGGTAGTCTCTGAGAAAACACAGATGTAGTTTGTGTTATCTGGATATAGCTGAGATTTTTCTACTGTTTCTTCCATCATCTTTCTGTTTTTAATTTTAGGGTCAGGCTTCTATTTAAGCTTGTCATGTAAATGAAAAAATGATTAATTGTATTTCTCCTCTGAGGTTCCTAGATTTTTTTTTTTTTGCTCCACATCAGTACATCCAGATAAAGTTGCTTTAAATCTTTCTCTTTTTCTTTTCTCCTTTTAGATTAAATTACCAATCGGTACCCTGTCCTCCTCCGATGCCTTGCTGAGGACGGACTCTCTGTCTGGCACGGATCCTGCTTTGTCAGATGGCTCAGTGGGCTCAGCTCCCTCACTAGGTTTAAGTCCTGGACCGCCCTGCAGCACTGAAAGCAACAGAAGTCAGGACAAGAACAAGCATAAAAGCCAGATGATGGGGGAAGGAGTGGATGATGAGGGCCTGGAAGAAAGGGTAAAGGCCTTTTAAGAAGCAGCTTTTGTTTTTTGTGTGTGTTTTTTTTTTTAATACAAGGTTATAGCTTAATATTTGTGGCATTAGTATTGTTTTGCAGGGGTATTTGAGCTATGTGAAAATCTCTCTTTTGTGTTGTAGGGAGATGAGAAGGACGCAGAGTCAAAGGCCGGCTTTGTTGCTTCGTTCCTGGACTTCCTCAAGACAGGGAAGAGACCCCCCGGTTTGGACATCTCACCAGGAATGGAACCTGACAATGGTGAAACTTCACCTTGTAAATCTGGGGGTCTGCGCCCACTGTCTCCTGCTCCTCCTCCTCCACCGCCACCACCTCCGTTTGGTGACAGTGAAGGGAATGGGGGTCTGGCTCTGGGCAACTGCCCGAGCCCCAAGCGCCTAGAAGATGAGCTAAAGAGGAACCTGGAGACATTGCCTTCATTCTCCTCTGATGAGGAGGACTCAGTCGGAAAGAACCAGGACCTCCAGAAGAGCATCTCCTCAGCTATTTCTGCTCTGTACGACACTCCTCAGCTGCCCTCTAACATCCAGGCCCCGCTACCTCCTCCACCTCCTCAGCCTCAGCCTCAACCTACCCAGGCCCCTCTCACTCCCACACTGCAGCCCCCAACACTCAGTCCACAGCCGACCATGCATACTCCCCACACCCAACCCCAGTCCAATGAACCTGATGTCCTGCAGCCAGAAGATGGAGATATGGATGAGAACAAGGAAGACGAGGAGATTGAGGAAGAAAGAAGCACGGGAGGGGATGAAGAGAGTGATGCAACGGAGGACAGAGAGCCACAGCTGGAAACTCTCGGTGCCCCCAAGCTCGATGGTAATGCTGGAGTTTGCTTTTTGTTAGCACAATGTCCCTTTTTTTTCCTCATTGATTTTTTTGGGGAAAAAATATGCATTTGTTAATAATATGATAATTTGATTAAATGATTGTTGTGAAATTGTGGTAAATTGATCTGTCTCCTTCATTTCAGCGCCCCTCCCTGAGATTCCTCCAGCGCCAGCAACGCCTGAACCTCCCTCTGCCCCTCCATCTCCTGCCTCATCCTCCTCTCCTTCTCACTCCCCCCTCCCTCCCCTCTCCCTCCCCTCACCCTTACCTCCACCAGAAGAACAACAGGAGAATTCCCAGCCTCCGACCCCCGTTGCTCCCACATCCCCATCTCCGCCGCCTCCCCCACCCGCTACTCTCCCTCAGCCTGCTACTCCTCCTCCTCAGACTTCACCCTCTCCTCCTACCCCTCCTCCACCACCTCCTCCTCCTCAGCCTCAACCTACAATTCAGAAGGAGTCTCCCATGCCGTCTCCTGAATCTCCTCCATCTCCTGAAGAGCCACCAGCTCCTAAAATCACCTCCCTGCACCTCGCCCAGAAACAAGAAGATGCTGCCATCGTTGGAGAGAGTGAAGAGGATGAGAGTGAGAGTGGAGGGGAAGGCATTTTCAGAGAAAGGGATGAGTTTGTGGTGCGAGTGGAGGACATTCGAACTCTGAAGGTATTTGCATGTGAATTGATCAAAATAAGTTTGACTGTTAACTGTGAGGCTGAAGATGTAAAAAAGTGGTTTGCTTTCTGGTGGAAAGGCAACAAACTTAGTCAACTAAAAGTGAATCATAACATTAGAGTGCAGGCTGAAAAAGATGTGTGTCATGTGTTTTTCCACAGCTGGCCCTGCAGACGGGCCGCGAGCCTCCACCCATCTGGAGGGTGCAGAAAGCCCTGCTGCAGAAGTTCAGCCCTGAGATCAAAGATGGGCAGAGACAGTTCTGCGCCACAAGCAATGTGAGTTCATCTCAACCCCTTGGAAATGAAACACCTGCAAACAGTTGTGTGCGTTTATACACACACAGCCCCTGAAATATCACAGCCTATACCACTCTAGTGTTCCTCATTATGTTTATATATAAAAATCAATACTTACAGACCAACTTGTCAGATTAGTGAGGCTATTTGAAGGTTAATGTATTAAAATGTGTGTAATTTGTTTTCCTCTCAGTATCTTGGCTACTTTGGAGATGCCAAGAGGCGATACCAGCGCATCTATGTCAAGTTCTTGGAGAACGTCAATAAAAAGGACTATGTCAGAGTCTGTTCTCGGAGACCTTGGCGCAGAGCCGCACCTGCTCTCAGGTACTAGTTTTTGCCATATGGAAAATCCTATTCATCCTGAATTGAGCCTTGCTAGATTTAGTTTGGATAAAATAACGTTGCCCTGACAAGTGAGTGCCAGGAGCCCATCTTATAGTAAAGCCTTGGAAAGCAGCTCCCAGTTGAGCATGTGGATAAATGTGAGACTAGAAATTTAGGTTGCAGTTCTCACCTGTGGGAATTAACTTTGTTATAATGTGGTTTCTCTGAAACAATTCTGTCATGTGCCACAGACGTCAATCCCTCCCCAGAATGGCATCCCCTCCCACCACCCAGGCGCCACCGAGAGTAGTGGAGAAAGAGGAGAGAGTGACTCCACCAGTGCAACGCGAACAGAGGGAGAAAACAAAAACGGCAACCACAACAACGGCAAAAGAACAACGGGAAAAGAAGGACACGCAAACTTCAGGGCCCAAAGGCAGGGAGCGAGAGAAAGAGAGGGAGCACGACAAGGAGAGGGAGCGGGAGAAGGAGAAACGAGTTCAGCCGCAGCACGAGAAGTTGGAGAAACGCGGAGCAGCCGAACGAGGTCGGGCGAAGGAGGAGAAGAAAGCGGTGGAGAGGAAAGAGAGGGAGAAGGCGGAGCGTCCACCCAAGTCCAAACCGGCCAAAGTGAAGGCAGAGCCGCCACCCAAAAAGAGGAAGAAGTGGCTGAAGGAAGTACCTTCATCATCAGACTCCGACTCGTCAGATGAGGCAGCTAGCGAGAATGAAAGTGAGATGCAAATTTGTTTTTTTGTTTTGTTTTTTTTAAATACTTTGCTGTTAGAAGTCAAAGCAGTAAAGTTTCCACTCACACTTGATGCCTTATAACAAAGCAGTCATTGTTGATGTTTCCTGGTTCTGGATGGTTTTAAACCGTGGTTCTCACCTACTCAGTGCCCGTGAAAGGTGGAGTAAACAACCGTGCCATGAGGGAAATGTTCAGGAGCTATGTGGAGATGCTGGTCAGCACGGCCCTGGACCCCGACATGATCCAAGCTCTGGAGGACACAGATGGTGAGAAGTACACACAGTAAACACACACACACATTGCCTTCCTCTTCCTCTCTGTTACAATGAAGGGCCCTTTAAAAATCGACTGACATGTAGGCGACAGAAATTGATTGTGAAGTCACACAGAGCTTGTATTGTCTGAGAACATTTCTCTACCACAACCAGACCTGCCTGTCTGGTAGCGTGTCTGAATGTCTGTATCCAAAGAACTGTATCAAGGAATTTAGAACTGCAATTTCAAAAGCGGCTTCAGTATCAGTATGCAATTCAGGCAGCTTTAATAAAAATCACAACCACTGACAAGTTGCAGCTGCCAGGTTTCAGGTCAAACCTTGCGACAGGAAGGGAACTGTCCGAGTGCTGCTGCAGCAAATTTTAGATGAAACTTTTAATAGTTTGGGAAATCTAAATAAATAAGGTGTGACAGGTTTTAAGCAAAGCCCCAGGAACGCTATGAAATCTGCAGCCAGAAAGACACGCTTTGAATCTGCCCTCGGCATTAAAATGATTGGCAGCTGCATAGACGATCACTAATGCAACTTCCTGTACTGCTGATTGGCCTCCAGATGAGCTGTACCTCCCACCAATGAGGAAGATTGACAGCATCCTCAGCGAACAGAAGAGGAGGTTGTTAAGGAGAGTCAGCATGAGCTCTCAGCACCAGGTAATGTGCCGTGAAATCTGCCTCTTCTCTCTCTGTCTCTGAAATAACATCTATGACTTCCTACGACTTGCTCTTCCTTTTATTTAAATTGGCACCGATTCTTTTTTTTTTTTTTCCCGGATTGTCAAATATGCTAAATGTAAAAACTGTAAAATATGTCAGAAGTAAAATACTATAATCACTAATAACAATATACTGTATTGTTAGTCCTTTGATTCACTAAACAGAAAATATATTGATAATCATCAATGACACTTTAAATCATTCATCAGTTTATGTTTTTTCATCTTTCTAGTAGTGAGGTTTAACTGTCTGATGTTGGCTGATTTATTAGTAATAAAGATAATCATTGAATCTTCCTGTAAATTGTCTCTTACTCTTATTTCAATTCCTCAACAGGAGGTCCTGCATGCGTACCCCCAGATCATTGTAGACCCCCTGGACACAGGAGTGGTGAGGGTGCGGCTAAGCGGAGATGCTTACAACCGCAAGACCCTCAACAGAGTCAAGAAGTCCCTGCCTAAACCACAGGTAGTTTTGTCACTTAACATTTTATTTATTTTATTCTGAAGTATCAATATATTAATGGCACCTGTGTCCTGGTTTCTGGGTAAGCCCTACTGTGAACTCTATAAAAAGAAGAAACGTTGGCATCACGCAGCACAAGGAGCTAAAAATATAAACAGTGAAACCACTGCCTCAACAAAATGAACTATTATGGTTTAAAAAAAAAAAAAAAACCTAGTGAAGATGGGTGACGGAGAACGTGAAGTAAAACGGTGTGAGCTTCCTCTCTTAACACCTGCTGTAAGTTTCTAAACCTGTTCCACTTTAACTCTTTCTCACACGGAACTGCGAGGTTATCAGTCTCTGGGACTGTTTTTGTTTTGTTGTTGTTTTTTAACCATATGTTTATTGCTTTTAACAAACATCAATACAACATACGAGATAGAGATAGACTAGACTAGATATAATCTAGAGATGTATATTCTAGAGGGAGTTTTATCTGTTTTCCAGTTTGGTTTTTATCTATTGACGCCAGTGGAAGTGGACAATTCTTAATCTGATATTTTTTTTCCTCTTAGGACCTTAAACTGTCGGCTGATTCTTACCGGATTTACAGTCTCTACCACTCCCTTCATCACTATAAATACCACACCTTCTTACAGTGCAAGAAAGAGGTAATCAAACATGTTTCTAGTATCAGTATGAGTATGTCCCGTTTCAATACTTGTATGTACTTGCACTCACCATAACAGTGTATGATAAAGTGCAAATCTGGCTTCTGGGTGGTTAACACCCTAATTTGAGTCTCACCATCACAACGGTCTGTGTCTTCGCTTCCATTTTCTAGACCAACACCATCGAGCAAGCAGCTGAGGATCCGGGCCAAGAAGAAGTGGTGCAGCAGTGCATGGCCAACCAGAGCTGGCTGGACACCCTCTTCAGCTCCTTCATCGAGCTGCTCACGCTCAGCACCAAAGCCTGAGCCAATCGCAGAAAAAGAGAGTTAATTAAAGCAAGAGGATTTAAGAAAAAAAGAAGAAAAAAAAACCCAAGAGGAAATTACAAAAAACAGAAAGAGATGGATCCCTAATGTACAGCCCCCGTCCTTCTTCAAATCTCTAATATCTGAGGATGAATTTTCATGGCCCTTGATGAACAATAGGGTGTCTGTTTATGTGACCTCAGACACTGGCCTCTGTTCTTTTTCTTGTTGTTGATCAATGACTTAAGAAATGTCTTACTTTGTGAGGAGGTGAAGGACCCCGCCGGATCAGGGGGTTACTTGTAGGTCAAGAGGAATTTGACCGTTGGTGAAAAGGGAGAGGCGCGAGACGGAAGGACGGGGAAAAAAAAAAAAAAAAAAAAGAAAAAAGAAAGAAAAGAGGAGGAGCCGTGATGCCAAGTCAACGGAGGAGCCACTGACATCTTGTTAACTGTGTGTCATAAAAGACAATAGTTCAAAGAGAAACTATTACTGCTTAGTTTTTACATAAATTATTTTTTTGAAAAGACTAACATCAGCTGTTGGCTTTTGAAAAGAGTGGAAGAGGGTGAGAATGCTTTTTAAACTGTGTGTAGAGTGTGCTGTGAGCAGCGTGAACATGGACTCGTCCACGGATAGAAACATGAAATGTGTTAATAAACGCTCTCCCTCTCTCATCCTGTGCTATGTGAAGGGCAGCACCAGTCAGCTGTGTGATAATATATAAACACATTTTTATTATTTATATGAGGAGGTTTTTAACTTAAACTCTCACAAGCGCTGGTTTGCTGCCCTGACATTTTAAATACCTTTTTATTTTCCACAGGTTCAGTATACAATCGTAACCCACATATCCAAGTCGTCTTCCCCTCTATACAAAAGAACAGACGTTGAGAAAGAAATATTGTATCAAATACAGTGGGTGTAAAATAAAAAGAAAAGAAAAGAAAAGATGGAAAAAAAAAAAAAAGAAGAGAATGGGAAAATCTATTTGAAACTTACCATTGTTGTGCTTCAGTTCAATCATCAGTCATGCAGGTGCAAAGAAAAAGAAGTAAACTATCCAATTCCCATGTGGGAAGAAGGAGTATAAATAAGTAATATTTAAAGAGGAAATAGTCATTTCATTTTTATCATTTTGATGTTTGTGCATACTATGACTTATTTTGAAAACAATCTAATTTTCCATAAAAAAAAGGAAAAAAAAGGCGTGTAAATATTGTACAGTTCTTGATGAAATTCTTTGTCCTTCTGTACATTAACTCTCCTGTATTTGAGAAACAAATAAAATCTGCAAAGAACAAACGGTGTTTCATTTCCCTGTGGCATGTCTGGCTTTAACTTCCACATCCATCTTTCTGTGAGGAGGCTTTGATTCAACAGATCTCAGGAAGTGAAGACGTAAAGGAAATTTAACAATTCCTGCATTGAAATTTAACTGAATAATAAATGATAAATAATGATATCAGACGCAAACTAATATTTAAAGTAAAGTACGGGTTGGGGTGTTCAAACGTGTTTTATTGCAGTTTAAACTTCAGGATGATGATGTGGATCAGTGTAGAAATGAATGAACCATGTGTCAGACGCCACCTCGCGGCTGTTGGTGGTAAAACGAGAAACGCGCTGACGTCACATCTGGAAAACGAAACTGAAAACTCGGGGGTTTCCTGAGAAACACCCAGCGCCTGTGACTGCAGCCGGAGCCCGGACGGTATTTAGAGATTTGATTTTGGGAAATTTAGCGACAGTTTGTCACGCAGCTCCGACGATACTGTTTCACCTTCCTGGACCGCGGCCCTGACCTCTGGTCCCTGAAAAAGCGACTTGCACTTGAACTAAACGCGGACCTGCTTGTTATCGAAGGTATGAGTGTTTACTAGAGCTGTCAAACATTTAACCAGTTTAAATGTTTCCATTCGTGCTTTGTTGTGAAATTTTGAACAACTATTGAACATAGGAACAAACGTGTAACCTGTGTAACTCTGTATTTTTTTTTTTAATCTTTTCAAACACCACACAGTCACAGGTTATTTATTTCCTTATAAAATTGTCATTTGTCATTAAAGTGACTGTGCACTAGCAGGCCTATATTGTTTTTATGGAACTTTATAACGTGTTTATCAAATGTTTATCAAATGAGTATGTGTGCTTCTCATGCTTGATGTTGTTTTACAGCAGTGTTTTAAAGTTATTGAAAATGATATATATATATATATATAAAATAATATATAATATAATATAATAATATATAAAATATATATTGAATATGTTCTATAGAGTATCTATAGGGTATTTTTTTGTAATGGGTGCTGGAAATGTCTCATATATTCTTGCTTCCTCTTTCATCTTATTCAGAAATTGTAAATATAAATATAAGCCAGTTTTGCCAGCTCCACCGTGGCACTGCAGAAATCAGGACGCTGCATATTGCTGATTTAAAAAAAAAAAAAACCCTTTGTGTGTAAAAGGTTGTAAAGGACAGAAAGAGTAAAGCTTAATTCTGATAATTAGGATCTTTGCACAAACATTTACATATTCTTATCATAAACCGTTTAAGTTCATGTAAAAATGTCAACTCTAAGTGGCTGTTTCTTTAGTTCCCTTTATTTACACTAATACTTACTGATAACTGATAACTCTGTTTGCATCAATCTGAAAATTTGGTAAATAGCACCCTCGACAGGCAGGAGGTGTCCTTTTTAGATTTAATTCAAAAGTACAGTAATGAGTATAAACGCATGATATAGCTCAAGTAAAAATATAAATTCCCTCTAATAACTAAAGTCATTTAACAGATACTGTCGTAGCTGTTTCTGTTCAAATAACATATATATGAATGATTCTTTCACCAACATTATTTAGTGTTTTGTTCTCATAAACTCACTTTAAATGTATGGGGTTTTAAATGTAATAAATGATAAAGACTGATCCTAAAATTGTGACCAGGTATTGAATTAATTCTTCTGCACGTCAACCCTGATGTTTCTCTTGATGATTTCTGCAGAAATGTCTCACTCTAAACCGCTGCTCATCCCGTGGCTGCGCTCTCAGATCGACAGCGGCCGGTATCCTGGAGTCCAGTGGACAAACTCAGAACAGACAGAGTTCTCCGTCCCGTGGAAACACGCTTTAAGACAGGACTCCTCTGATGCTGACGTTCTCATCTTTAAGGTAACAGTCATGCAGCATAGATTTTGACAGACACATTCATTCACGGCGCTATGGACTGTTCATACAGCGTAACTCCTCCTGCCTCCAACCTGTGTCTTTCCCTGCAGGCCTGGGCAGAGGTGAGCGGTAATGGCCGCGCTCAGGGAGACCCTTCGGTCTGGAAGAGAAACTTCCGCAGCGCCCTGAGGGCCAAAGGCTTCAAACTGATTGAAGACTACAAGAACGAAACCGCCAACCCCCATAAAGTGTTTCAGTGGCCAGATGATTCAGTATCAAAAGGTGAGGACCCACCAATGAGTGTTTAGTCAGTCACTGTTTGGTCTTTGATTGTTGTGGTCAACAGGTAAATCTAGATAAATACTATTTCTTCTGACACAGTGTAACAAAATGTATGTGACATCTATTGAATTAGAAATGCACAAAAATATACACAACACAATTTTTCAACTTTTGTTTCATAATTATAATGCCAGCATGGGAGTGTGCTGCTCAGTGCACCGTGTTATTACTGTCAATAGTCTAATGGAGCAGGAAGCATCTTCCATCTAACTTGATGTCACTTATATGCGGCTTAACATCTTGCATATATATTTCTGCATGTGGTTCAAGGTATTATATGCAAATGTTGAGCGTGTGAGTGAACTCTATTAGTGAATGGGATTGTGAGATTAGAGGGGTGTTTCTGAGGAGAATGAATGATGAGAAGAATATAATAAGGAAAAATCTTTGCTTTTGATTCTTCAAGCTAATTCTGGAGCTGCTGGATCCCAGGACAACGACTCCCAGGACCTGCTTGAGGATTGTGGTTACCCTGTACAAGAAGTAAACAATTGTATTGATGCTAATAGAAATTGATAATTGTATAAATGTTAATAAGTACATATGAGCTCATTCAGATGTGTAATTGTGTTTTCAGAGCCAACCTGACGCAGACTTTGAAGCCGCATACCTTTACCTCCCTGAAGAAAATTTATATTCAGGTAAAAATTTGTTTGATACTTTCTATTTATTTACTTTATTTACTAACCTTACCCCTAATATTTATAAATTCTATGTATTTTGGTTGTGAAAATGTTCCATCACTCTCAATCTTTCTATCAGAAACCACTATCGACCACGATATTCTCCAAGAGTGTCTAAAGGGGTTGGACATTGGCGCTGACACAGGTAGAGTTATCAGTTCTGCGCATCATTTCCACCTCACTGCTGCAGTATGAATAGAAAACGAAGAGTAACCAAGGTACTTTTCTAGAAACATTTTTTTTAATATATTTATTTATTTTCTCCAACTTTTCCACAGAGGGCACCGCAGGCTTTGAGCCTCCTCCTGAGCAACAGCAGCTGCTGAACGAGGTCGCAATTGGTGGATATGCGTTGCCTGGGCAACAGCAGTATCCAGTAGCGTTTGAGGATGTAAGCGGTGAAGCTGAGTTGCCTGAGCAACCAGCCGGTCCAATAGAGGGAGCTGTGGGAGGGGCCTGTGATGGGCAGCTGGCAGAGGAGTTCATAAATACCATATGCAAGACCAATGATGGAGATCATATCAGTGAGTCGACAGATGTAACTGTACAAATAAAATGTGGAATTTCCAGAAATATCCACATAGAGTATTATAAAATTTGAATTATTTTAGAATTATATATATATATTTTTAAAATACATAAACTGGCTTAGTGGCAATTTTTCAACTCACTCTTTCTCAAATGACTCTTCTCTTAGAGACACAGTTCAGAGTGTCGGTGTACTACAGAGGCGTGAAGGTGTCTGACCAGCTGGTTGAAAATGAAGGTGGCATCCGTTTAGTCTACAGGTAATATCAAACATAAAGCTTTAAACAAAAGAAACACACCTTGTCTTTACTGTATTTTTGATAATAGATAACAGAGAATAGTTGTCTGACTCATTGTTATAAAACAAATAAGCATATTTCCCAAATGACAACATGCATTTCTTTGTTCCCAGGGCTCTGTCAGTCACACAACTATTCAATTATCTCAATAATTAAATGAACAAATCTTGTCTCCACATCAGGCCTGATCTCACCGGGACAGTAGTGGACCACGAATCAGGCCTGTCTGTGGTCTCCCTGCCAAGTCCTGGAGCCATGTTGGATCGAACTCAAGTGAAACTGACCCAACGGATCCTGGACATGCTGGGCGACGGTTTGGACATAGGGGTTTCACGACATGTGGTCTACGGCCTCCGTCGGGGAGATATCAAAGCGTTCTGGAGCTTCACTAAGTTTGATCATAGCGGTCAGCCGCAAGAGATTTCAAAACTGGAGCCACAACCTCTCTATATGTTCAGGGACTTTGTGCAAGGTCGGTGAAAAGAAGAAGTTAGCGTACCTTAAATAAATGTGTAGTATTTTACATGTTGGCTTACTGTAATGATTGATTGCCTTCTTCCTGCAGGAATACTGGACTTTATCACAGGGAAAGAAGCCCCCCCCTGCACCCTGTTCTTCTGCATCGGTGAGAAGTGGCCTGACCCAGACAACAGGCCTTGGGAGAAGAAACTCATCACAGTGGAGGTGAGAGAACCTGTAAATTATCAGACGGTGTAATGCTTTTAAACACCTGCTAACATTGTTTTAGTTTGTTTGAAAAAAGGACTTATGTCAAATTTGAGTGGTCAAACACTAGAATTACGCCCCCATGAGGCACTTTTTCAAGTGGCAATTTTTGTCTCAACATTGATTAACAACAACGAGGGAACAAAGTCTGAATACTGGTGGTGACAGCTGAGCCCTCAGGTAAAAGCATTTTCTGCTCCTGAGCTTCTACAGCGGAGGAGCGCACTCTGATAGATCAAAAGCTTATGCAAAAAGTGACTTCAAAGAAAAAAACACGTCTCGTTGCTCAAGCGTTCTTGGGCTTTTATGATTTGTGTCAACCTTAAATTTGCTCAATTTGCTCTTGTCATTCTTGTCACAGCTCCTGATTCCTGACACCTATGTTTTTTTTTTCCTTCCCGTCTCAGGTGGTACTTACTTCAATGGAGCTACTGAAGAACATGGCCATCGAAGGTGGCGCCTCCTCCCTGCAGTCTGTAGAGCTGCAGATGTCCCTCGAAGAGATGATGGAGTGGTGCTGATGTAGTTTCAGGAGGCTGGAGAAAATGACTGTTTACACCCTTTTTTTCTTCTCTCATTTTTAACCTTAACAAAAACATCTCAAATTTTATATCTCGGTTTTAAATCCAGTAGGATAGATCAGGTGATGGTAGTGGTACTGGTACTGGTAATACCATATTTAAACATAATATATGCAATTTTAAATGACCACATTCCTTGATATTGTAAATAATGATCAATTATGATCAGTGTTGATTTGATAGGATCTTTCTGGTTTTCACCGTATTATTGGTGCTAATGATTCTTAAAAATGTGGACCACATTTCTAACAAACCCTGTAGGAAGAAAAAAGAAGAAAAAAGAGGCCTTTCACTCATTCTGCATTCAGCTCTGGCAAAATTATGTGTTTGTGCTGAAATAAGTGCTTTCCACCTGGTTGGTGCTATAAATCATAGCAGCAGATTGTGTTTACCCCTAAATGTTATTCAAAGGTTCAGTCATCCTGGTGGTGATCTTATTCATTCATTCATTCAGTTTTCAGTAATCATGCAGATAAAAGTGATGGTGAATCATACAAATGTCTACACACATTGTATATGAATATACATGAATACATTATAACAAGAGCTAATCGTCAAACACACAGATGTGAAGTCTTGACCAGTCATGTTTAAGTCAGTAACACAGATGTGATCAGAGCATCTGGAATCAGTCTGAATGTTTTTTTAATGACGAGTCACATTAAATTTATGGTGCAATATGCTCAATGTACAGCTCAGCACGAGACTGTTATACACCATGTACTTGCAGAGAGAGAAAGGCAGAACAGAGAGAAGTAAATGTGCTGTGCAGATGTTTACATGTAATTTATGGCTCACTTGACTGCATGTATTAGATGTGGATATTTGGAATGTTATGATGATGCATCTTTATATTTGAGATATAAAAAAAAAAAACACATCACAACGAATGAATGACATTTCAAGACGGTTTTATTTATTTTTATTTTATTTTCAACTAAATCCACTCAAACCAATGTGACTTTTATCATGATCGGCATTACTATCATCAATTCATAGTAGAAGAAATAAAAATTAGCTTTTTTATGAGCATTTTTGAGTTTCTTAAATAATGGTCAGGTTATTTTCCTTTTATTTACAATAGATATTTTTGCAACATGAAACTTAAAGAGACTGGATGTTTGCACAATAAATAAATAAATAAATAAATAGAATGAACAGAACTGACATATATTAGTTCTTCTCTCCCTCCTCTGTTTCTCCATCATTCTCAGACTCCTCCTCAGTGGGAGAATTTTCCCTCATTTCCGACACTGGGATCAGTTTCCCCTGTGAATCTACTCCCATCGGCTGGATGATGCTATCTCTGCAAAAGACACAGACAGTTTAAACGGCAGCAGAAGTAGCAGAATCACCTCTTTTCTAGATCTTTAAAAACACAGGCAAAATAGATTGACACTGGGTCATTTCACCGACCTTGACAGTTTATTGAAGAGCATGATCAGCTGTCTGGCCTCCTCCTCCTTCTCCTCCTCCGTCATTCCCTCCATTGGGTCTGACTGTTCTGGCTCCACCCGCCCCGTCACCGGGTTGACGCGATCTTTGACCTGCCGGTACTCCTCAGTGTCAGAGTCCGAGTCACTGGAGTACTGGACGTTGGAGGTGGGAAGCTTGGGCCCCTGTCCGCCGAGCAAACCCCTGGTGGCGAGCAGACCCGCCGCGTTACCGTAACCTGTGTACTTGACAAAACGTCTCACTGGAGGAAGAAGTGAAAGGGACAGAGAGTTGAGTTTGTGCTATTTTCTATTTATGTCTTTAATAAACAGCTATAGAAAAAATAAAACAAAACAAAGAAAACATGATCCATTTAAGCCAATTTAAATGTATTTTAAATTCCAGAAAAGTCCAGTTAAATTACAAGGTTTAAGGATTTAATAAGTTAAAATGATAAAAGAAACAATATTGAGGTCAGAGGTCAATCTTTAGAGTCAAATCACAACAAATGTAAAATCTGTGTCTCATAGTTGGTATCTGGATCTGCTCTCTTGATCTCATCCGGAAAGTCTCAAAATTAAGTCTTTGATTTCAACCAGACTTTGTTGTTTAACCTTTCCCCACTGATCCAGAGAAAGTGATAATGTCGGGGATTACCATTTTCCTTGCAGAGAACAAAGATGAGATCAGCAGCACAGTGTTTGAGGCTTGTATCCAGATGAGTCATGAGACGGATCAGGCGACTCTTCACCGTGGAGCCTTCCTCCGGCCGTTGTGAAACATCTCTCAGGGGAGGCAGGACCTGATCGGGAGAAATTAGAATTTCGAAATCAGAAGAAATTAGAGCATAAACAAGGCTTGAAATGTTCATGTTTTCAGAGGAGTTCTTACAAGTTTCCTGATGTAGTGTCGTGTTTCTCTGTGAGCCCTGCAGCTCTCTGTCAGCAGATTGAGGACTGGTGTCAGCTTCTCTTTGATCTTATCGCCCTGACAGTTAAACAAACAAGGAAGATGGCCGCTCTTTACAAATCAAAAAGTTCACTTTTGTAAAAAAAAAAATAGCCAACTCCTCAAACACCATAAATTAAACTGAAAGTGTCAGCGCTACTTCTGGTCCCTCACCGACTCCAGGCGTCTCTCCATGAACATCAGCAGAGTGTGAACACAGTCCATGTTGACGCCTTCGCACTGCTCCGAGTCGGGCTCCAGCGGCACCAACAGCAGCACATCGAGACACTGGAGAGGCAGCGCTGTCAGCAGGTTCACTGTGTGACTGTGGCATTGATATTGACAGATGATTACAGGAACTTGGCATGATTATTGAACAATAAACCTCCAGCAAGATGTAAAAACACAAACATACACTAACCATAAAATAAAAGTGTGACTGTCCTGCTTCACTCTGGTTCACTCTCACCTCTGCAGTTCATCAGTGTCGGTCGACAGCAAACACTTCCTCCTCAGGCAGAGACGCAGGATCGCCACCAGGTGTCGGTATAGAGCTGCATCATCCTGAGGCGAAATCATTCAGAACAGAAAGACAAACGATAAAGAGTAAAAATAAAAGAAATGTCTATGAGAAGTTCCAGATGTTTCCTCTAACTGTTTCTATTACACCTAGAGGTTAATTGTTTTCCTCAAACTCACTGACCTCACTTGGCTCCTGCCTGTGTGTGCCATGAGTGATGTTAAAGAGGATTTTCAGTATCTCGATGATTTGCTGAGAAGCTTCCGGAGAGATTGGTGGTGCTGCCGGATCCAACACACACTCATACTGATTCTTCCACTGAACCTCCAGGCAGCTCTCCAAGGCTGAAGTGAGGGTGGATACCCCGCCTTCCTGGAGGAGTAAAAGAACCAGTGTGAGAGCAGAAAGGAGGCCAGTAAAAGAATCCTGGTCTGTTCTTATTAGTATTAGAATAAACTGAAGGTGGTGTGATAAACAAAAAGAGCTCAGTAGAACCAGTTTTAAGTGTAGTTATGTTACCTGTTGAAGCTGATTGTTGAGCTCTGGCCGAAGCGCAGTCATGAGGAACATGAGTCGTAGTTCGTAGAACTGAACACTGGAGGGAGACGAGTGACTGACACTGGACGCCAGACGCTCTGTGAGGCCACACATGAGGCTGATGAGAGAAACAACAAAGACGTTCGCTCTTCAGGAATAGAATAATATGTACAAAAACACGGTGAGTGTGCATTGGCTTCAGTTTGGCTTGTCAAAGTCAATCTCAGTTTGGGATTAGTATTAAGAAAATGATCATCATTTAGTCACTGCTTGTGACTATGGAAACCTGGTGCAAAATACTGACTCTAGCTTGGGGTTCATCCTGGATGAATAACACAGCTTGATTTAAACTGTGTAGCTCTATTGTAGCTATGGGAAATTACAGCAAACAACAGCTGAGTTTAACAGTATTTAGGTCTGTGTGCGTGTATGTGTGTGTGAGCCCACCTGAGAGCACTGAACCTCTCCTGTGCCCAGGTGCTGTTGTATAGCACATTACACAACACCTTCATGGCCTCTTTTCTCTGTGCCTCCTCCCCAGACTCCCCAACCTCCTCCCCCCCTTCCCCCTCCTCTTCCTCCCCCTCCATCTTGCTCTCTCTGCGGTCCTTCCTCCCTCGCTCCAGCTCCTTGTGGTGGACACTGCCTCTGTGCATTTCATTGATGCTGGTCCTGTGGCTCCCGCACCAGGTGATGCTGTCCAGATCACCGCTGTTGGCGTTGCTGATGTCGCTCTTGTCGTCTTCATCAAAGGCAGAGCGATCTTCGCTTGCGTCGGCCTCATCCTCATCGTTGCGGTTCTGCAAAACTTTGGCCTCGGCCAGAGAAGCGATGATGTTGTCGTAGAAATCAGAGCCGGGGTCAGCAGTTTCATCAGCGGCGTCGTTTGTGGTCAGACCTGCTAGTTTTGCCAGAGTCAGCAGAGAGCTGTCGGTCACCAAGGGGCCAAGGACCTTTTGGTCCCTGGACAGGATCCTCAGGGTGCGCAGACATACTCTTAACAGACGACATTTAACTCCTGTTCTTATGAACATCATCAGAACAACAGCTAGATTCTGAGAACAGGAACAGAAACAGACCTTTAGTTAAACAAGATTCTTCAAAGGAACAATAGACAATTAACAGAAAGAGACAGACCTGTCTGAGGATGACGCTTCGATCCTCCTGCTCGCACTCATCGTAGTCGGAGTCAGAGTCAGTGTACTCCCTCACTTTACTCTTCCTGAACTGGTACAGAAAGACACATAATACATAAGATCAAAGGTTTCACACTTTACTAACGTTTAAGCATCATTTCTGAAATGACAGCATTGTACCTCTTCTAGTTTCCTTTCCTTTGGAAGGTGGATAATAAGATTTCAGGTGCAATAAAGCATGAGAGAGAAAATAATATCAGTACTTATTAACAAGGCAGAGATAAATAACAACACTCTGAATCTGTGTCTCATAGTTGGTATCATCCTGAAGCAAAGATAATCCTCTATATTCTTATGTTGCTTTTCACAAAACTGCAACTTTTACAGAGGAAGTGAGGGAACTGCTATTATGGATGATTTCATGTCTATAAATACATTTACTCTCTATGTCTACAGTGATTTAATGAGATGTGTGGTATGTATCACTGAATGAGAAGTAAAGATTATATATAGTATACTAGTACTACTATTATAGTAATACTACGGTACCAGTCTATAAAATTAAACAAAAAATTAAATTAAAGACAAAGTTAAATAAAATGATCTGATTTAATCAATATATATTTATTGGAAATTAAATGATAAATTAGATTAGCTTAAACATTCTTTAGATTAAAAATTGAATAAGATCAATTTCAATCAAATCATGTAGAAAATAAACTATTTAAATGATTTGAAACATTGTTGTTTTTGTCTTTTTTTCCCCCAAATCATCAGCATCATGAGGAAGATTATCTGCAGCAGCTGATTGTGAGCAGGTTGTAGTGATCGGATTTTTTGCACCTAAACGTCACCTAAAGCTATGACTGACACGTCCCGTAGTTTTTAAAGGTTTATCTGAACTCAGCAGTATATTGGCTATTTAATCGTTGCGTCTGGGTTCAATCTGCCTGAGTGTGCAAGGAGGGAGGATCAGGAGATACAACTGATACAGCAGAATTACTAATCACAGATAGACTGTGCAGTGGGGGTAGGGAGGGGGATGACACTGAGGCACGGGGGTGAACAAAAGGTGAGGTTTAAGGAGCGCTGGGAGGACGGGCACAGGACAGCAAACTTTCTCTGAGATAAAGGTTGTGACAGGAAGCAACTTACCTTCCTGCGGTCCCTCTCCTCTGCATCAAAGAAGAAGCACTGGGCGTACTGTGAGGAGAGAGTAATGAAGTCAGCGGCGGTAGGTGACTGTAACATCCACACATACATTCACAACAGACTCTGTACCTCTTTGTTGAACTCCTGCAGCCGTTTCTGAACACCGTTCTCATCCCCCTGCTTGATGCACTGGATAATCCCCTCCACATCCACGTCCATCATTGCTGCTCACACACACGAACACACGAGGGAGGATTTTAATCTTTCAGGCTATAACAAAATTAAACTCACACTATAACAATAATGAAGAGGGTGGTGACAGAGGACAGGTGACACATGACAAAAATACACAGTCAGCAGTACACGCTGGGAAGTAAATGATGATGATGAAAAAAATACTCATCATATCACAAGGACCACATCAATTTAATCATTCAGAAATATTTCTTTACATGTCTTTTACAATTTAAGAGAATATGACAATATGGAGATAAACGTGTTAACCATCACAACAGCACATTTGTCTTAACTTACCTTGAGTAATTGATGTTTCAGCCAGCTGATGATCTGTAGTTATGCCAAATCAAAATGCTGTCAGCGATCCAACTTCTCTCAGCTCGTTTTGCTGTATTTCTCGGTCCACGGCCGCTGCGTTCTGCCTTTGAATTTGCTCACTTGCTTTCCAGTCACCCTCATGCACTCAGCCTAACTCTCTCCCTCACTTTAATCCAAGAGAGATGGAGCAGCAATGGAGAGGTTATGGTTATAATCCACTAATGGACTCTGAGCTTATATCTCTGTGTTAACCCTCTAATCTTTTACAGGTTATCCAGACTTGTGCTGCACGTCTCTCTCTCTCTCCTTCTCTGTCCAACATTAACACATTATTTTACTCAAATCTGTTATTGGCTCAGTACCAAAATAACTATTAATATTTTGTTTTTAACACACTTCTCTAGCTGTTGCATAACTGCTGTGAAGCTACAGTTTGTTAAGCCAGATATGAAAAACACTGCTGTGTTTGCACATTCATCTGAGATAGCGTCAGTAATTTTCAGTTGAGATTTTACAACCACAAAACATCTGAATCTTTCTAACTAGCAATAATTAAATCATTCATAAATAAGTGTGTAGAGTGACTTACATGTGAGTGTAATTCTGTGTTTGTGGAACAAAAAGATTAAGCTTTTTTTCATTGAGTGAGTGGATGTTTTTATCTACATAACAGTATGTTTACAACTCTGCACTATAAACTGTTTTTGTTAAAAGTAAACTTTAACATTGCACTGCACTACACTTACTACAGATGGTGCTAAGCTACACCAGAGCGGCTGCAAGTGAAAAACACCTTCAATTGCAGTGTATTAGCTGTTTTTGTTTTCAGCATAGCTAACCTCCTCCAGCTCAAAAAGATGTTTACACACTTGTGGCAAAGTGTTGTGAGTGACCCAGAAAGAAGATGAAAACTGTGAGAAGGTGATGTGCTAATGAAAGACAGGTTTTCCTGGCAGGATGCTCACTCTTGTGCCCAGTGGGTAGAGGAAACAGGGCAGCGAGGCTGAAGTGGCCGGCCGGTTGCTGCTGGCTTACAACAACAGGATGCGGACTACGTCAGTGATAGCGGGAGAAAAGTCAGCGGAGTCCTGACAAAGTGTTCTCCTGGAAGCAAAACGGCATATTCCTTCAACGACGAATTAGACAATTGAGACATTGGATATCAGCAAGTCAGAGCTACAAGAGGTTGATGACCGACGGTGACCTTTGACAGCTGTGGAAGAAAACAATAGTTCTTGCTGACGTCTTCAATCTATGACTGTCTGTTTTCATCATACTGACACTGACTAAAATCATGACCTGCTGTCATGACAGTTAACACCATGAATAGTCTAAACTCAGCTGACCCCTGTAAGAGTCTGGGGTCAAGACACTTGAGTAGTAAACTGTTCTGGACAGCGTGTGGATCTTTATGTTCTTGGTAGCTTGATAGAGTGTGTTTGTGTGATATATGTGTTTGTGTGTATATATATATATATATATATATATATATATATATATATATATATATATATATATATATATATATATATATATATATATATATATATATATATAGGGGTTAGAATATATTGTGACTATGGAAACCTGATGCAAAATACTGACTCTAGCTTGGGGTTCATCCTGGATGAATAACACAGCTTGATTTAAACTGTGTAGCTTTATTGTAGCTATGGGAAATTACAGTAAACAACAGCTGAGTTTAACAGTATTTAGGTCTGTGTGTGTGTGTGTGTGTGTGTGTGTGTGTGTGTATATATATATATATATATATATATATATATATATATATATATATACACATTCATATGAGATGTGTCCCTGAGATAGTATCTCTGTTTTAAAGCACAGTAAATATCTAAAGTATAGAGCCTGTTATTGTTGAATCTGCCACCAAATTATTGGTTGAATTATAAGTTATCTAAATAAGACATGTAACTTCATGTGAGTTTATAATGTTTTTACACGGAGTCTATATATACTTTTACTATATTTTACATTATATCTTATATATTGCTTAAAATACTACTTTAATAAACATTTCTAACTACATTACAATGGGTTATAAACAACTCATTCTTACATTAACTATATAATACATATTATTTATGAATGCTTAACCACAGTCATTTATATATATATATATATATATATATATATATATATATATATATATATATATATATATATATATATATTTCTTTGACCTTATGTTTCAGTATGTTTCATTGACCTTAATGAAATTTTCTAAATGAAGCCATAAAAACTGTTATTACAAGCTCTTAAATGGAGAATTTAAAGGTCAACATTAGCGTCACACTTTGTTTCATGTTTTTTGTGTATGTTTTTTTTTGTTTTGTTTTTTTTTCCTCTGGTTTAAAATGTTTCAGCAAATGAGGCAGCAGCAGCAGGTGTTCAGGAACCGTCGAGGCCAGAAGGTTGCGCTTTTGCACGTAATTTGTGTCATCACGCTTCATCATAAAAAAAAAAAAAAAAAAAAAAAAAAAAAAGAGGATATTATTCACAACACGGTTGCTGCAATTATTTTCTTAATCATGAAAAATCACATAATTGCCATATCATTCTCCTGCAAATGCTCTAGTGTGCACGCGTGCCAGCGATGACTCAATCCACTAACTCTGACAACACAGACTACCCAGATGGTAGTTACAGGAAACGCACACAATGGAGTGGAGAGAGGAAGCTGTGATTTTGAGAGAAGGAGAGCGGCTGGGGGACAAGAAATGTGGAAGCTAAAAAATATTAAATGTGATACTGGCTCCCTGAGGATTTACAGTTTTATTAAAAAGAAAAAAAAAAGGAATTTTAGGATTCATTCCTAGAAATGTTAGAGTGTGGCAATACTGAAATGTCCATCATCCATTTCTTATTGCGTTGACCATTTTTATGTCTTTTTTTGAAAAAATGTTTTAAAATTTTATCAAAATATGATAATCTTTGTGTAAAAAAAAAAAGGGGGGGGGGGTGAGATTACACTAGTGTTTTCTAAACACTGTTTGGGAGGAGTAGTGAGTGAAGGACGTTTCAGGAATAAACACATTGACGGCAAAGGTGACTCAAGGGAAAAAGCCACAGGAAAAAAGGGGCCGATAAAGAAAAGCCTGGAGGAGAATTGGGGTTATTTTAGGCTCTGCGGGCTTCCTGCAGGTGATGGAAATGAAAGAATGATTTCTAGAACAATTGCTCAGCAGCAAGTGGAGTGAGAGAGGAGAGGGATGGAGGAGGATGTGGAAGGAGGGAGGTTGGGGGGGGGGTTGTCGTCAGTGGAGTAAAGAGTGAACATAAGAATAAATGTAAACATCATTAGAGGTAAAAGGTCATTTTAAGTGTTTTCACATTATTATGTTTGGACGCTGTTGGTAAGAGGTTGTTTTTGTTGGTGTTGCAGCTGCGGAAAATAGAGGATAAAATTGTCAGCAGGACTGATTAATTAGTGTGGGAGTTGGTGTGGAAGTACTACAGACACACCCCCACACATTGCCATTACACTATAAAGAGCCAGAGGTGGAGCCGGGTGATAGATTTGAGCATCCAACCATCACCAAGAAAACTACAACTCAAAACAACAAAGCTGGTTTTTACATTTTCTTGTTGGTAAGTTTCATTCCTTGTTCGTCTTTGTGCTTTTGTGACAAGATCTCTAATGTATAATTATCATGTTTGTTTGTTGTTGTTGTTGTCTCAGTATCACTAATTATTTTTCTGCCACAGGTCAACACGGTATGGAGATAACTGTCCTGCTGCTGCTGATTGTGCCTCTGACTGTTGCCTCACCCCTCAGACCAACTCACAGGTGAGTGAAAATTACTGAAAACTGTTTCAGGGAAGAAGGAATTTAAAGTTTCCCTCCATGACTGTTTATCTATATTCTACATTACTATAAATCTGGAGCTCTTTGGTTTATAAAATACATATTATTCAATACCACGTTCTGTTGGACCCACAGGTCAGATGCGCACGCTGTCCTCTCAGATGATACTGTTCAGGCATCAGAGGTGAAAAGGTCAGAGGACGCACCAGAGGAGCATGCTCGAGCACTGAAGATCATCCCATTTCATTCAGAAGACAAACAACTGTACCTGGATGCACTGAAACACAAGTACGAGAAACACACATACTGTTACAGAGGCTGTAACTTAGAAAATACAGCAGTGGAGTGTTTGATAACACTAGCATGTGTCTGTTATTATTGTGTTGTATATCCTGGGGTACTGTAGTTTCCTAAAAATATATACAGCTACCGAGCTGGAGAATAAAGCAGATTGAATACAGTAGTTAAAATCCAACGTCTACTAAAATAATTTAAGTGTTTCTGTCATTCTTTAGAGCACAAGTTTGACTTGTTTGCTTCTTTTTTTTCCTCACTGACAGAATGGCAGCGAAGCTACGTCCACGCCGTGCATCCCGCCGTGGCTGCCACCTCGGGACTTGTCACCTTCACAACCTGGCCAGCACTTTATATGACCTCAGCAAAACGACGGGAAAAGATGAGTCGAAAAAAGCCCACGATCCGCAGGGGTTTGGCAAATAGGGCCATACGGAGGAAAGACAACTGGGCAATATGGACTGAGGACGTGTTGAGTTTCTCATCATAGTCGTCTGTCTATTTACAACCAAATATCTCAATTATTTGTATATGTTCTGACTGACTGGTACTAATCGATTTATGCTCATTAGGCACATAGAGTGTGGCTGTTTGAATGTTGTGTAAAATGTCTGATCATATTATAGTTTTAAATATAAATTTGTTAATATTTAACTATATTTTACAATAAATATTTTATATAAAAAATGGTGTTTTTGTTGTAGTGTATTGATATTTTGATTAATGTGATCTGTGGAAGGTATCAAGAGTTTTATTTATCTGAATGAGCAAATATGTTGAAATATAAATGTAAATTAAATCAAAAACTATCACTGTCCTTGATGGTGTGGACCTGATTGACTGAGTGAAGGCATTTGACCCCATGTAGTAACATTATGACACACACACACACACACACACACACACACACACACACACACACACACACACACACACAAACACACACAAACACACTCCAGGAAGTAAAGTCAGTCCTTATCTGGCCCCACCTATTTACAAAATCTGGTGGATGGCACCTACAAATAGTTTGTGTGACCACACCCTCACCTGTGTGGTGCTTCTGCACTGCACCTTGTTTCCCTCCCCTCTCTCTCTCTCTCTCTCTCTCTCTCTCTCTAGTGTGTGAAGGTCGGTGCAAAAATAGTTTCCATGTAGATTTGATTTTAGGAGAATGATCACAAGGAAATCCTGAACCCTCCTTATTTTCCCATTGAGTCGAACTGCAAAAAGGGAAAAAAAAAAACATGAAAGACACAGAAGAAGAAGGAGGAGGCGGCGAAGATCAAATCAGAAAAACTGACCAGGTAGGTAGGATTTCTGCTAAATCATTTAAGAGCTTTTTTCTCAGCCAAGTTAGCAGTTGTGGGGGATGTACAAAGTGGAAGTAGTGTAGAGGTCTGCGGCTGGTAGTGGCTCCATGTGGTCCTGAGTCACGACGACAGTCTGATTTAAACATCACGTCTCAAATGTGTACGAGCAAAAAAACACGTTACTCACTATTTAAGAGTCTGCTTCTTTGAAATATAAGACGGACAGAGTTACAGCTGTGTGTTGTTTGTGTGGAAACTCATAGACATGTTAAGCAACAGCTAATTAATTAGCGCTTTGTTTACACTGAACCGTCATTAGTTAACTTGTCAAACCGGCGGAAGTTTAAGCTAACGTTGACGTTAGTGTTGGTAAAACGATACTGGATGATTTTACAGCGTATTACTTTACCGGCTAATGAACCGCTAAGCGTTTTTCTTTAACGTAACAGTCACCGTTCTTTTTTTTTTTTTCTTTTTTTTAATACAGTAAAACACAAACGAAAAGCCAGTGGTTTATTTGATACAGTATGTGTACTTGTTAACCGACTTCTTACTTCCGACGCTCCACGTAACTTTAAAGTCAACGCCGCAACAAAGTATCGCGACACTTCCAACGTTCCATTCAATATTAAAGGTAATCTAGAACAAAACATCGCGATATTAGCGACCAAGGGATAAAAGGCTGCGTTCCGTTGTGTCAGCCTTCACAGTCCTCAGGGCTGTTGCCCACTAGTCCTCTAACAGGGCCGCTGGCACAGCTAAACGGAACGCAGCCATCCTGTTAACAGCTACGCATGCTGTTAAACCGTCTATGGATACAAAACTGTAGATTAGGAATTAATATATTTTAAATAAATGGTGTAAATTTTAATTACAAACTTATAGTGGTAGTAAGGAAGTCAAGTTCATTTTCAAATCCCAAGGCCAATCACACACAAACACACACAGAAACACACACACACACACACTCTCTAAACACTGAGAGAAGTCACAGTCAAGTGTAAAGGCACAGCATATCTCACCAGCCTATCATCAGGTATTTCACTGAGCCAAAGTCAACATTCCCCATTTGTACACAGTTTTCTACACCCTGCAGCCACGTGAGTTCCAGTTACACAAGGGAAGGGAGGGGAAGGCTCAGAATGATGCTTTTTGAAGTCGAAACAGTCTATATAAATTCGGTTTCTTAACATGTTTAACCATGTTTTTCAGAGTTGGATCCCCAAAATCATAAAGAAAAGAGTGTGTACCACTTTTGTAGAAGAAACTTCCAGGTACTGTGAACTCCTGTGGAGCTAAAGTTTGAATTCATCATGAGGTGATCATACCTTCACACTGATGTATTATCTTATCACCTCTCTCAGTAATGGCACACATTGCCAGTGTGGAGGTAGGAGAGATGCCCACGCCTCTGTGGCTCTGGGTGACTATTTCAGCACGGCGATGGTCAACCACTGGGACACCGCCCAGCACTCCTCTGAGTACCCGACAGACGCCTTTGGAGAGCTGCAGTTTGCTGGAGCCAGCAAGAGGCACAGCTATGTGGGCTGCTTTTCTATTAACCTGATAAACATTCATTAAATTTATTTATTATTATTATTATTCATATTGTCTGAGGGTACTATAAAATCAATGTTATTTCTCTTGGATTTCTCAGTTCTTGCGTCTGTCATGGGACACACCACCGTCTATGGTCTACACTTTGATGACAGCCCATTGGGGTCTGCCTGCCCCCAATCTGGTGGTTTCTGTCGTGGGTGGAGAAGGGAAGACGAAGGTGAAGACCTGGGTACGCGAGGTCCTCAGACAGGGGTTGGTCAAAGCTTCACAGAGCACAGGTAAACACATCATGAAAGCAAACTGTGACTCTGAAGTAACTAAATCACCAAAGCAAACACTGCTACAAATACAGATCAAGGTTGACGAGGCTGTTAACAGAACAGTGAACCACATACTCACTGTTTACAGTATCTTGATAATATCAGATTTCACAGACTGTTCCTCGGGGATATGGAAGTTATTGTTTTGGTGCTTCTGATGTAGCCACTATTAATTTGGGCACAGACACCAGTGTGACACTGTTACATAACAGTATTTGTTAGTGTAACTTCCTTCCTCATCTTGTTTTTTTTTTTTGATGGAAAATGTGACTAGTACCATTTAAATCTATTACTGACGTAATTCAGATTTTACCAAAGGCTGACGAAATTTTGCTTTTACTTCTGCTATTTTTTCGGCATCAGTGGCTGTTCGGCTTTTCTTATGAACCCATATGAAACATTTCCCAGGAACTCACAGTAAAATGCTGTGAAGTAATAATGAATAATGACACCACATAAAACCTAGTCATTGTGAGGGTTTTTTTTTTTTTTTTTTTTTGTTGGTTTTGTTGTTTTTTTTTTTTAAGCAGGAAAACAAAATAAAGCTCCATTACACTTGGGTCCAGTCCTAATTTGGTACTACAATGGCCATTTCCCCCTCTGAATGGTGTGCAAAGTGCAGGTGGCACACGATGATACTGATCTCCCGTCATCTGAGGTCATTTTAAATCGCTGTTTTCTCGAAGGCGCTAAATTAAAGCAGGAACAAAAAGACTCGTGCAAAAAACATGAGAGAAACACACACACGAGGTTCTCGCATAGAGACAGGGCCGCTAAGCACAAACATGTTTGTTGGAAAAGGAAAAGGATCCAGTTGTAGTGAGGAAACAGCAGATTTGTTTGTATTAAGTTATTGTCACGCACAAAAACAAGCAGATGTGCGTATTTACTGTGGTATCTATTGAGTTTTTCTTCTTTTAAGTGATCAGTGTCTATCTTTCTCTTTGACTTGATGCGACACATGATTATATTCTTGTGGGATTCTTTTGTTTGACTTTGCTTTCTTCAAATCGGTGCCAGACTCTTTTGTACCATTGTTGAAACTTGTCAATACAAACGTGAAAACATCTATCTAGGGACACAACTCTTGTTACACTTGAGCTTTCTGAAAACGGAAAATAACTGACAATGAATCCGTAACAGAAATGGATAAAGGGCGAGTATACACAATAGTTTAGAATGCAAAAAGTATATTTATTAGTTCACTTCACAGATTAAGCTGTGAAATTAAATGACATGATGTCGTTTTTCAGGCAAAGTAAAATTACAGATGGTATCGCATTCCTCCCCTGTCTGCCTCCCACAACCAATCAACTTCCTCATTCTCATCTCACTTTTTTTGTGTTTTGTATTTTTAATTTTTTTTTTTGTATGTTCGTTTGATAATTGGCACCCAGGAGCGTGGATCGTGACGGCAGGTTTACGTGAAGGTGTTGGCAGATGTGTCGGAGAGGCGGTGAGGGATCACGCCACCGCAGCCTCGTCACTTTCCCTCAGCAAAGTGGTGGCGCTGGGCATCTGCCCCTGGGGCCTGGTGCACAACCGAGAGCAACTGATCAACCCTGAGGTTGAAATGTTTTCCATTTACTTGTCACATTTTGGTTTCAAACTTTTAGTTGCCAGTTAAACAATTAAAAAAGGACATAAATATAAAGGTTGTATTTTCCTCTTTGTCTTTTAAGTGTAGGTGAATTTCTATAGTCTTTATCTAGACAACCTTGTCTCCTGACTGAATTTCTGTGTCATCACATCCAAATAAAATCCATCAGGAGTATCTACCAAAAGAAGTGGAGTTTTTCTACTTTTAGGGTTTTATTATTTTTCAGGCATTTCTGCCTCTTTTAATGATAGAGACGATGTACAGAGAGAGGAAACAGGGAGGAGAGTGGGGGAAAGACACGGAGGAAAGTTTAACTTGGTTGAGATTCGAACTGTCAAACAGCTGCACGACATGTATACGCCAACGTGGTGTGCCATCGCCATTCAGCTATCCAGGCCCTTTTTACCTTTACTTTCATTAGAAACCGTTCACTAACCTCCCGGGGTTTCTCTCTGTTTTTGCAGGGCAGCTTTCCAGCAAAGTACTCCCCCGAAAATTCATCCGAGGACTCCTGCATCCTGGACAACAACTACCAGGCCTTTCTGCTGGTCGACGACGGCAGCGTGGGACGCAGAGGAGGGGAGACGGGGTTCAGGGCCAAAGTGGAGGACTACATCTCCCACCAGCGCACAGGGGTCTGGGGTGAGAGTTGTCTTAATGAAATGTCCTTTACTCTATCTGTAACTGATTATCAATGACAGAGCTAAAAAGTGTTGTTTGTGATTGAAGAAAACTCAAAAAAATTTTTTGCATTTGTTGTTTTTTGTTCTTTTGCTAAAATATGTGGAAGAAGTGAATATGGGGAAACCAGTGTGGATGCATGGAGGGAGATGAAAATTTAATCCAGGAAATGTGCTTTTTGATGCATGAACAATCGAACAATGATTTGGCCCTCTTGTGGTGAACCTTTATTAATGAGCACGACTGTAAGATGATCCGTTGGTATCCGCTGGATAAAAGCCATTGCGTGTCCCTGCATGACTTAGAGACACGGCTGTTAAACGTGTAAAATCAGGCACAGGTTTGTCCTGAATTGTCATCTCTCAGCTTTAGCTTTATGAGGAAAAAAAAAAAACGTGTAATTTACAAGTGATTTTAATGTCTGCAATTAAATCAGATAATCAAAGCAAATGATTTACCAATGTGCTGGATGAATTTGTAAAGAAAAAAACAAAACAAACAAAAAGCTTGTGATTTTGTAGGAAGTGGCACCATTGACATCCCTGTTCTTTGTATGCTGATATCTGGAGAGCCAAGCATGCTGGAGGTACAGTCAGTCTTTATGATCAAAGAAATTATTACTTTAATGATTATTTAATGATTCAAAATCTATTTTTAATTCTCGCTCTCTCTTTTTTTTTTTTTTTCATCAGAGATTGGATCTTTCTCTGAAAAGCTCCATGCCCTGGCTGGTGCTGGCAGGTTCGGGAGGCGTGGCCGACTTTTTGAGCGACGTCTTGGAGAACCTGTCGTCGGTCCCGGTGGTCCAGTCCTCGAGCGAGGGGGAGGATGAGGCCAGCGCCAGCGTGGACATGAAAGATAGAGTGACAGAACGTGTTAAGAGGCATTTCCCCACGGAAGTAGAGACGGACAAACTAGTAGAACGAGTAAGTGTTGTGGACGGGGATGTGCATCATTGTCATGCAGCCACAGGAAGAGGAGGGCCTGACTCATCTCTCTACCTTATATATGCAGCAGCTGATTTGCTTTGTCTCATGGTCTCAACACCCTTGACCCAATTCATATTGTTTGTTTTTTAAGGCCATAAGATCAATATTCTAATTCCAATATAAAAGGCTGATGGCCAGTATATGTGCTGAGCTTATTTACGCTCTGTTGATATAATATTTCTTCTGGCACAATCATCAGTTGCTGCAAACCAGTTTAATTCTCCGTATGTTGCCCTGTAGACTTTAGACTTTATCTTCAAATTACTCCCAGTCTCACTTTGTCTCATTCCCAAAACTGGCTGGCTGTTATTATTTATCCTACCTTTTCTACAGTTAACCCACTCACAAGCTGCGTTTTGGAAGTCCATTTCTAGTTTTGCTTTAGTTATTTTTACAACACTGAAGTCTGAAAGCGGTTTGGCCGAGTTATTTCCCCGCTCGGCGTCCTCACTGATCTCTCGGTTTTAAATAGAAGCTGATGATCAACAGGAATTGACGGCATCACATTACTATTTTTAATCCTCGCATTAGCTTCGCTGAACCTAACTCTGTCTATCATTAAGTTAATTGGCCGAAGCTGTGTTGCCGCCGCAGAGATAATCAGCTCTTCAACAATGTGTTGTTTGTGCAACAATATCATCGCTTGCTGCCTCAGGGGTGTGTGTCAGGTTATTGACTCACTGACGCAGTAATGTAATCAGAGCTTCAGATCCAATTGTGGTGTTATTTGCTATCTATTTAACCAGGAACTGGAGTCACACTCTTTATTCCCATTTGTTTGTGTTTATTACTGTTGTAAATGTAAATGTCTTCTACTCAGCTCATCATCATGAAGGGGACATACACTTCATCTTCTTGTTAATCATTCTCCTTATTGTGGGTCCGCAGGCTCTGAGTATTTACCAAAACAGAGGTCTGATTTCAATTTACCACGGGGAGCAGGAGGGCCCAAATGATTTTGACACAGTCCTGCTGAAAGCCTTAGTGGGAGGTACGTGCAATAAATTCATGCATTATGAAGATTTCAAATGTTTTACGTGACGACACGTCTTTATTTGTTGATGCTTGGTGGCATAATTCTGTGTTTTTTCAGCCAGTAAGCACCGCGCGTCAGTGGACGCCAGCCCTTACAACGAGGAGCTGAAGTTGGCCGTCACGTGGAACAGAGTTGACATCGCCAAGAGTGAACTCTTCAATGGAGACATTCAGTGGACGGTGAGCAGGGAGAAATACTAGCACATAGTGTATTGTGATATTAGTCATAGTGTCAACTGCATTAAGTATCCTCTTAAAACGCAGTATTGAAATCTTTTTCAATTAATACAGTATAAAGACTTGGAAGACTCGATGACCGACGCCCTGATCAACGACAAGCCTCAGTTTGTGCGTCTTTTCACTGAGAACGGCCTCAACATCCTGGACTATCTGACTTATGGAAGACTGGAGAGCCTCTACCGTGCAGTCCCCGCTGGGACGCTTCTTTATCACCTGCTGCAGCGCCACCTCATGGAGAGACTCGGAACAGCTGCTGTAACTTCGCCGTCTAACCAGCAGCAGGGCTCTCCTTCTAAAGCAGCAGCAGAGAAGATACAGACCGGGCCGGTGGCAGAGATCAGTCTTTTTGAGGTGCTTCTCAAAGTCGTTTTCATTTAAAAATGTGAAATAATAAATAATAAAAAAGAATAACTTCTCTACGTCCTTGTTTCCTCAGGTGTCAAGGATCCTGGAACTGCTAATGGGTGACGTCTGTCAGCTGTTCTACTATAAAGCACTGGGCTTAGAACAGATCACATCTAAGAGAAAGGCTCTTAGGGTAAGCTAGACTATGAATATGTAGGTAGTATACTTCTGTTTTAATTAGTTTCACCTATAAGAATGACAAATGCCGTCCAATCTACTGTCAATACTACTCTTTGTTAATAATCTTTTATTTCATTCCTCCCAGCGTGTGAGTAAGATGCTGCACGGAGACTGTTTGTATCGCGGGAAGCGCTGCCTCTTCCCCTGGGCCTCGCTCTTCATCTGGGCCGTCCTGCAGAACCGCAGCGAGATGGCGACTTTCTTCTGGGAAATGGTAAAACGTCTGACACTTACAGAAAGCACAAATATACCCCGATGGTGTTGAGTTTGTGTGAAAAGAACACACGATGGAGTTGATGCCAAGTGATTCATAGTCATCACAGCTGAACCAACTGCAAATAACTGTAAACCTGTGATCAGTTGCTCACACTGCACTGTTGCTCTCAGGCGGGGGAGTCGGTGCTGAGTGCTCTGAGCGGCTGTAAGATCCTGAGAGAAATGTCCAAACTGGAGATTGAGACTGAAACCAAACTCTCCATGAAAGAGTTGGCCCAGAATTTTGAGAACTTGGCACATGGTGAGACAATAACAATAACAATAACACATTTATGAAAATGTGCAAAAAAACGAAAGATTTCAGCTTTATGTTGTTAATGATAATGGGCAGATAATTCAGGGGTTTGGATTCTGTGTACACGATGACTTTATGAGCTTCACTTGTGTGTGATTTTTCTTTTTTGAATTAATTTATAAATAAATGTATTCAAATATATAGATATATTATGTTTGTAATATATTGTATTTTTATTTCATTAAATTTTAGATGGTGTGTGTGTGTGTGTATTTATGAATATAATATTTATCTGAATGAACTATTTTTTCCCACACGTCAGACATCTTCAGCTCATGTTATCGGAGCAACGAGAGTCGCTCTTTCACGCTGCTGATCAGGAAGTCTCCAGTTTGGGGTGGAACGACCTGCCTCCAGATGGGAATGGCCGCTGACGCACGGCTTTTCTTCAGCAATGACGGCGTGCAGGTGTGTCACGGCTTTCGCAAAAACTTTTAGGAGATTGTCACAAAGCACCAGGACCAAGTCGCCGCTCAGTTCAACCAGTTCTGTTGAGTCGGTTTAGAACCGGATCAAATAAATAACACTCACTGTTATAACTTCAGAGGAAATAACAGAAATGTCCTCTGCTCCGTCAGTCTCTGTTGTCCCAGATCTGGTGGGGTGACATGAAGAGAAACACAGAAGTGTGGAAACTCCTGCTCACCTTCTTCTGCCCCATCCTCTGCTACACCAACTTAATCGCCTTCAGGTTAAACTCCACACTACACTATTATCCTTAGTTTGACTGTGTATTGCTTTTTGTGGTTTTATACATGTTGTAAATTTTCCAACATACTCCACTTTGTAGGGAACAGGAGCACCAACAGCAAGAGGAGAGGGAGAAGCCTATCGACGAAGGGCTCGGACGAGACAACGACAGCCTCTACGGCACCACCATCTTCTCCTTCTCCGACATCAAGCATATGTAATGTTCTGGTTCTGCGTTTGTAAATGGAACCCACTACTTTGTATGTATTGTAGTGTTCTGATTAATTAAACATCACGTTGTTGTTGTTTTACCAGTGAAGCTGATGCACAAGACGCCACCACCCCCAGGACTGGCAACCATCAAAGGTGAATTTGTTATATCTGAAGAAACGTTGCCGCTGTCGCAACAAAACTATTGTGACTGATCAGCTTCTAATGTGTCATGACCCTCGTTACAGGCATACCTCACACTCGCAGGCCGCCAAAGCGTCCGTTCATAGTGTCGAGATGGCGTCAGTTCTGGTTTGCACCCGTCACCTCGTTTTTGGGCAACGTCTTGATGTACTTCCTGTTCCTGCTGCTTTTTGCCTACGTGCTCTTGGTGGACTTCAAACCACCTCCACCACGTGGCCCGGCCATTTCTGAATATGTGCTGTACTTCTGGGTGTTCACCATCGTGTGCGAGGAGATCCGGGAGGTGAGTGCAGAGATGTGTTTTTACATTATTTACGTAAAACAAGTAATGAAAAACGTGTGTTAAGTATTTGGACACAACCAAACCTAAACTCTTTTTGATGCGATTCTGACGAAACAGTTAAACCGATCCGTTATATTTGTGTTTTCCTCTTCGAGACCTTCTTTTTGGGGACGATGACATGGCGTCAGAGGATCAGAGTTTACATTCAAGATGTCTGGAACAAGTGTGACCTCACTGCCATCATACTGTTCATCATAGGGCTGATCTGCAGGTAACTAAGCAATGCTGACAATGACATCTGAGTCATATGATCATGTTTTATGTTTATGTTTCGTGTGTGTGTGTTAAAAGCAGGCAGAAGACCATGAAGATTATGAAAACCCTTTAAAATTTTATGAGGGGGAAAAAAAAAAGGATTTTAATGCAAATCTGACAAACACCAACACAACATGTTTTTTCATGTCTCTGATGATTATCTCATGAAATCCTGTCCTGAGGTAGTGTAGTAATTTTACAAGCTGCCACTAGGTGGTGGTGCTACCACAGTTTATTTGCCTTATTGTTTCCACGTGAAGTTACTTCTCACACATGCAGCAGACAGCAGGGGCTGACACACACACACACACACACACACACACACACACAGTTCCTCTGGGTAATGTCATCATTTCAACACGTGTGAAAGCAGCTGTGTCTGTTTTCAGGATGTTCGAGTGGTCGTATGGATTTGGGCGGGCCGTCCTGTGTGTAGACTACATGGTCTTCACTGGGCGCCTCATTCATATCTTTGCCATTCACAAACAGCTGGGGCCAAAAATCATCATTGTTGGCAAGATGGTGAGAAATATCAAGGAGTACCCAGAAAGCTGACATCTCACCAACATTATGGAGATGTAAAAGTGTCATTATAATAACAGGAAAATGAATCTCTCCTGTTCAGATGAAAGATGTTTTCTTCTTCCTGTTCTTCCTGGGAGTGTGGCTTATGGCGTATGGAGTAGCCAACCAGGCTTTGCTTTATTCCTACGACCCGAGCCTGGATCGCATCTTCCGCCGAGTTTTCTACAGGCCGTATTTGCACATCTTTGGACAGATCCCTGTGGAAGAAATAGATGGTATTTGTATTTTTTGTGTTCACGCTGAAGTAAGGGGTTTTCTGAAAATGATTTATATATTTGAATCTTTTTTTTTTCTTTCCTTTCAGTGGGGAAACAGTGGGACATGCCCTGCACAGACAATGCGACTTTGATTGCGAACGGTGCGGAGCCGTGCAGAAGCACCTACAGTAACTGGCTGGTGGTAATACTGCTGGTGGTTTATCTGCTGGTCACCAACATCCTGCTCATCAACCTGCTCATTGCCATGTTCAGGTAAAGGAGAGACGTGTTTGTTGGTCTTTTTCTCTGTGGCTACACTCATGAGTCAATTTTACACACGTCCCTCTTTTTTTTTTTTTCTCTCCATTTGCGTCCACGCAGCTACACCTTCTCCGAAGTCCAGGCGAACAGTGACATCTACTGGAAGTTCCAGCGCTACAACCTGATCGTTCAGTACCACTCACGTCCTTCCCTGGCGCCTCCGTTCATCATCCTCTCACACATTAACCTCTTTATCAAGAGGTCTATCCGCAAGGTGCCTTCAGTCAAGATCCACCATTTCGGTCAGTTGTTTTCCTCCGCTCAATAAAAGCAGTTACTGTGTTTGTAACATCTACTATAACAACCGTTATTTAGTTAATAAAATGACAATTTGTCTTTTCTCTTAGTGTTACAGTTAAGAGGGAAAGCAGCTAACAGGCTAATGACGTGGGAAACCATTCAGAAAGAAGACTTCCTCACTACACAGACCAAGATCCAGAAAAGCAGCGACTCTGAGAGGCTCAAACGGATGTCTGTGAAGTAAGCACACCTTCTCGTACCTTCCTCTGAATTGATAGAGAAAATCATACTTTTTAGCTCCACCATACTGAGCTGATCTGTCTCCCTTTGTTTTTTTTCCAGGGTGGATGGTGTGATGAAACATCTGTCTGAGAGCGAAAGAGACTTTGACCACAGGCTGAGGGTTCTGGAGAATGAGGTGTGAAATGTCTTTAATATAATATAACCATGATATAATGTGTTAATTTGAGAATGTTTGAGGTGCTGGTAGCCACGTTGGAAGTTTCCCACTGGGTTTAGCCTTTATGATACGCCTAATTAACTAGCTATTCATGTCATTATCGAAGTCGACAGAAACATGTGGGATTAATCTCCCCATCTGACTGTCTGACATTCTGTGAATTCCTGTTGTTTACATCTTGACAAACTATTCTTATAGCTTTCATTTAAACCACAGATGGCAGAAAAAAATGTATAATGAACAGCTGTACAAAAGGTTTTTTTTTTAATGTTTTGTCATAATTATTTATCTTGGTCGTTTCAGATGGAGTATTGCTCTAAAGCTCTCAGCTGGATTGTGGATACTTTGGCTCAAGGCAGCACATTCAAACCTCCTCGGCCACCACCCACATTTAGAGGTACTAATGTAAAAAAAATTTAGAGCTGCATCTTCAAAACAGTGAAGAAAAAAAAGCACATCGGAATGTCACAGGTGCATTTGCTTCGAGCCATTCATACCAAACCCGTGGCCTCATTTACATCATTGTACTTTACTTTCTTTGTACAGATGTGTTCCCTGCTGCTTCCAGTTCCACCTGATCTAACCTCTGTGATGTCTTCACCTGTTCCACGGCCGCAAAAGACAATGCTTTTCAATCTCAGTGAACTGAACCAGTCAGTAACCAGTCTTGTTGTTTTGTTTACCTTAGATCTGACTTGAAAAAGACAGATAAGCCAGCGCATCTTGTTACAGTACTGAGTAAAAAAAATATATGTGTATGTATATATATATATATATATATATATATATATATATATATATATTATCAGTGTGCAATGTATCTTATTCTAATACCAAAGACAAGATTATGTATTTATGTTGCAGTGTGATATATGTTTTATGTATTTTATTTACCACTGCTGTTATGTCTTTATTGCTATAGTTTGAAGCTAACATCTGAAATTCTGTTTTTTAAAAGGTTTTTGTACTTATACTTTTAACTGTTCTATTAAAACTATGGTGTTGTTTAAGGTGTTAATTAGCTGTGGGTTGTGTTGATTTATCGTTAAATTGAATTACTTTATGGGATAGTTTCTTTTAACAACCTTAAATTTTAAATGATGACTCATTTCACACTGTAAAACAGATTCTATTTAAGAGTGTGGGTTCTTATTGTTTCAGGTTGAACACTGGTGTAATTATTCAGAAAAATGCATGATGCATGTACTTCAAATGAAGTGATTTTCCCAAAGAAAATCTACAAAGTAGAGCTTGATTTAAAATATGGATGAGAAGTAGTTGGACACAGTGTAAAGAGAAGGGGGTATGCATAGTGTGAAAGGTGCACCATGGTGCCTAGTTTCAGTATGCCAGTGCTCTATTGAAGGTCACATAGTGGAGCAGGGCTATTGAAGGAGCCTTTACTGTAAATAGCCGGCTGAGGCCACCTGTCAGTCGCACCAGCGGCTCAACAGAGAGGCAGCGTCATCAGTTTCTGCTTCGCTGTCCTCTGGTTGCATGATGGCTACATGTGCAAATATGTACCTAGTCAAGTGAACATGCGTGTCTCGCTTGTCATGTATCTGCGCGTCGGTCATTTCACACAAGCTGCAATGTTTCTGAATCTAAACCAGCTCTTTCCTTGTCTGTCGTCAGGGCGACGTTATCAAGACGCTTGAGGAAAAATGTTCAAATGGGAGAGATTTCTTTGGAATGTCAGCTGTACAAGTGCAGACAGCCGTCATCTCCCATTTCCTTCTATTTACATCTATTCCATACATCATTCTGACAAGTTCTCTGCTTTGGGGTTTCACAAGCAAATATTACCTTTGCTCTTAAGGCAAAGGTTTAACCATGTGGTAATTATACATATCATAAAGTTTAATGGAGCTTTTTCCCTCATATATCACATTGTTTGTTCATTGAGTCTTTTATTCAAATGTGTCTGCATTCAAATATGCTGCAGAGCCATATACACAAGCAGTCCTAAGTTTCATCCAGGAAATCGGTTATAGATAAGTATACAGTGATAAATAAGCAAAGTGTATTGGTGCATATTATGACACCTCTGGCAGCTGATCTGAGAATATACAGCAAAAGTAAAGTTGTTGTGAGTATTTCTTCTCTTTAATTATCTGTAATTATTTTTATATTGGACAATTTTTGCTCTGGGGAATTTACCAAAATGGGAAGATTTAGTATGTCACTGTTATGTCAAACAAAACGATGATGATAAATTAACAGACATTAGTCTGTTGTTGCATAAAACTGTTGCTTCAGTTTAGCTCCATGACAACATTAAGTAAACTTAATTGTCAATTTGAATAATTTAATAGCAGCAGTTAAACTTCCCTCTAATTTCCATATGTTCTTTGACCTCTCTTTTTCCCTCCCTCCTGGAGTCTACCCCCACCACTCGTGTGTGTGTGTGTGTGTGTGTGTGTGAGAGAGAGAGAGAGAGTGAGTGAGAGACATACACGCCCACTTGTCTAATAGACTGTGTTAAGGGCATCAGGAGCATTCTTCCTGGACATGTGCCTCTGTCACTCATGCACACGCAGCCACACAACTACACCTCGCACCCAGTTGTATTTCCACTGTGTCCTCTGTGTTCCCAGCACAAGGCCGGCACACTGCTCTGTCAGTCTTGTGGACGCTGCCCTCCATTGCCCCTTCTCTCTGCAGCCGGGAGCAAAGACCTAAATAACATTCTTCAACTGACTGCAGCTCTGTTACATTTTCTGTGGACTTTATGGTTGAAAATCCAGCAATTTTTGTGGAAAATACAGGTTAGAGACGTTCTTCCGGTGTGGACTTGTGGCTAACAAAAAAGCTGTTTGAATTTTCCAAGATGGCACCTGTGAGGGGCTGGATGGTAGGACTCCTACTGGTGCTCCTGTGCCCATCCCAGGTACCGCTTTCTGGACTAGTAAGTGCCCAGGACGTGGCTGAAGCAGAGGGAGAGCTCGATGCCAGAGATGATGATGAGGTTGTGGCAGAAGAGGGTGAGACCACTGAGGGTGACGATGGCATTGGTGAAGAGGAGGAACAAGTAGCAGAAGATGAAGGTGAAGAAGAATCGGATGATAGAGACGAGACTGATGAGGAAGAGGCTGAGGAGGAGGAGGAAGATGAGACGGAAGAAGCGGAGGAGGATGATGAGGAGACTGCTGAGGAAGAAGAGGAGGAGGATGATGAGGAGACTGCTGAGGAAGAAGAGGAGGAGGATGATGAGGAGACTGCTGAGGAAGAAGAGGAGGAGGAGGAAGCCGCCGATGAGGAGACTGAGGAAGAGGCTGCAGAGGAGGAGGAGGAGGAGGAGGAAGCAGCTGAAGAAGAGGGTGAGGAAGAGGAGGCAGCTGATGAGGAGACTGAGGAAGAGGCTGCAGAGGAGGAGGAGGAGGAGGAAGCAGCTGAAGAAGAGGGTGAGGAAGAGGAGGAGACAGCTGATGAGGAGACTGATGAGGAAGAGGAGGAAGAAGAAACAGATGAGGAAGCAGCTGAAGAAGAGGGTGAGGAAGAGGCTGCAGAGGAGGAGGAAGAGGAGGAAGCAGCTGATGAGGAGACTGATGAGGAAGAGGGTGAAGGAGAAGCCGCAGATGAGGAAGAGGATGATGATGATGAAGATGAGGCTGACGAGGAAGATGAAGATGAAGATGAGGAACAGGATGAGGAGGATGCTAATGAGGAAGCGGAGGCCGCAGCTGAAAGTCAGGAAGAGGAGGACGTGGCAACTGAAGAAGAGGAGGCCAACGACTCTGAGGAAGATGAGGAAGATGCAGCCGGAGCAGAGGAAGATGACGGTATAACCACTTTTAAAAAATATTTTAGATATATTTATGATGAAATATTATTTTTCTTTGGTGCCTTGAGTTAATCTTTACCTCTAAAGTTGCTTTTGTGACCGTTTCGGACGAGCAGCAGCTACTGTAGAAACAACAACACATATCGGGCCTAAAATAGACTGGCTTATCTGTGTGGTAGCTGGCACCCAGCAGCTTCTAAACCATTCATACCTTTTGTTGAACCGAAGTGGCTATTTTGGGACAAAACAGTTTCTGTGAAACTGTGTAAGTGCAGATAAACACTTGCTGATAACAGTAGGGACGGTTTGCTCACTTGGATATTAAACTTTTTTTCCTATCTGCATATTTTGCCTTTTCCTTAGAGGCCGGTTTTGCATTTTTGTACTGTACTTTCTTTTTACCTATCACCTGATATGTTATATCTATATAACTGACACTGGCTGATATATAAACATAATTTGTTGTTACCTACTTTACATAGATGAATCTGAAGCTGACACAGAAACCCAGGATGACACAAGTGAAGAGGAAGCTGGAGTGCAGCAGTTCCATTCCGGCTCTTTGTGTAGCTTTTGCTCCATCTGTGAGGTAAAATCATGTGATTACCCTCAGCTACCTCTCCACAGTCTTGATGCATTACTTCAATGTAACTGCCCGTTGTGTGTCTGTGTCTCCTGTTAGCACTGCGCTAATATCTGTGACAAGTGCCCATGTGAGGAGGGAGATGAGTCAGATCACTGCGACGCTTGCCAAGTAATCATCTTGTCAAATTCCCAGCCACTGTAATTAATACTCAGCATTTCATCATGACAAACCTTTTCATGTGAAACTGTTTTGTTTTCAGGAATGCTCGTCTTGCTACATTTGCCCAATTCTTTGTGACACAGTTTGCACACCAGGTAAATATGGTAGTAGGTGGTCATACAACCGATTTGTTTGTTTGTTTGGCAGCTCTTAACTTTTCTATGTATTGCTTTATTTCTTTTTGTCTTTTCTTTTCTTTTACAAGGTGGTGTTGTTGATGAACTAACTGGATCCCTCTATCAGTAAGATCTTTCATTTTTCACATTATACTGATGTATTTATATAGCTAGTGTTTGGATTGTTCCATCTGGGCTACTGTAAAAACTCTGGGCGGTGCAAAAAGGTGAATTTCATCTAAATCAACAAAAACACAACAATTCATATTTTCAGATTATTATTCGACGTTAAAAACATAGTTCTGAATATCTCAGATAATATGTTGTAATCATTTTTTGTTTTATTAATAGTTCAACCCTAAATCCTACACTTTGGATGTTTAATCTGACGATAACGCTCTTCTTCTTTGGTTTGCAGGACTGTTGCGTCTTTACTCTGAGTGCCCTGGAGAGTTTGTCACTATCTTGTGGTCACTTGAGGTAGTGCGCTCAGGATTGTCACTACCTCACCAGCTCAACCGCATGAGAGTATCACGAATCTGACAGCTGACAGGAAAACAAAAACCATGCTTAGTTTTTCATTAACCTTGTACTAAAGGCTGAAATAGTCCGTTTGTATAATTATCCTTTCCCTTTATTTGACGAACTGAATATTGTATATTTTCAATACAAAATGGCTGATTTTTTTTTTTTTTTTAGTAAAAGTATTATTCTGTATGAATATACTAGAAAGATTACCACTCATGTAACATGTAAATATAAAAGGATACATCCTTTTGAGTTTGCAGCATGTTACAGTACAATTTTACACGTATTGTTATCTGTTGTCACCTGACAATAAATTTCTCCTTATCTGTAAAATGTTGTTTAAGGTCAACAATGTGTGCAAAGGTGATATGTGTCGTTAATTTGCCGAATGTTGCCATTATGCAATTTATTTGATTTTCACTTTTCCTTTTCACAGTGTTTACTGACTTCTCAAGTATTTGATGATTGATTTTTTTTTCTTCTTCTGTGACCTCCACAACCTCCACCAATCACACAGTGATTAACAGATGAAGTTCAGCTGCTGCTCAGGTGAAGAGTGAAGTGATTTGAGTTAAATGTTTGGTGGTTGTTCCTGTTGGGAGCTTGTCAGGTGAGATCCTGTCGTGTGTCAAGGAAAAACAAAAGTTCGTGTTTGTGTGTGCGCCAGTGACTCTACGGGGAAAAAAAAAGTAAGAAAAAGGTGTGTGTTGTTGAATCAACACAATTGGAGCCATGGTGGTATAATCTTTGGGTAAAATGACATTGATACAAACCTGTTGTGTTTTTAAGGCAGCAGCAGCATCTTTTTTTCCAGGCAGTCAGGTGAGATGCCTCATGTTAGTTCAACTGAGACTTTTTGAAAACTATGAAGTGTCTTTCATTCATTCACTGACTGAAAGAACAGGCCCAACCGTAGCCTGAGGCTCTTTGGCCTCTAGTATGTATGGCTTTAATTCCAATCATATTTGCTATTCAACTGTAAGTTATAAAACTAATAATAGGGGATTAAAAAAAACAGGATATCTCACCTTCTGTTAGAGGTCATTTAGAAAATGACCTCTTTTTTTCTTTTAAAAGTCTGTGTGAGTCACCCATTTGATTCTTACGCTGCACATTCTTTTACATAAAATAATAATTTAGCTGTCTTTTCCTGACGCACTTGATGTCATTTTGGGAAATAAGCGTTTTGTTTTTTCTTAGAGTTGGAGTAATGAGGTGTGACGCCGGGCGAAAACATAGTGATGCTGTGTATTCATTTAAACGGGATGTGTACATGAAAACAGGAGTGGTCACAAATAAACAGTACCATGGAAAAAAGATCTTGACTGTCTGCCAGGAGGAAGTAGTCGCCATCAGTATCTGTTAAACTTGCATCTGTAAGTGAAAAGGCTATGAATGATCAACTGGCTTTAAGCACCAGTTCAAAATCTTTTAAACAAATGTCAAATTGTAACTTTTTACTTTGTTTGACATTAAACAAACAAGATAAGATATGAGAATTAGTGAGTGCATGGTAGGTGATGCCAGATGGAGCAAGGCCAGCTGGTTTTCCCTGTTTCATGCAATGCTGAACTTTCCAACTGCTGACTGCAGCTTCAAATGAACCACACAGAAATAGAAAAAGTCTCATCTTTCAGACAAAAACCATCTCCGTTTTTATTATTATCAGTGATCATTTTTTATAATATTTAAACTAGAATTTCCTTTGTTTATTTTTACACAAAAGAATGAAGTGATTGCAGGATTAAAAAAAAAAAAAATCCACAGGGGTTGGTTTGAACCGATCTTACAAGCTGAGCAGGCATATAATGAAACAAGTGACATGGGACCATATCTCAGCATTACTGAGTTTATAGTCACAACAATAGCCTCTGAAAACATGAAACTGACATAAGAGCTGCTTGGGTATCAGTTTGCAGAAACACCCATAGGGTAAAAGATTAGTCTCACTGTGTCCTGTGTTTGAAGGGGATGTTATGACGATGCAGTAAATTGCTGTGTCATGTTATATCCTTTTATCTGGATTGTACTTTTGTGCATTTGTACTTTTGTGCATTTGTATTTTGCGTCTGTTTTCTGAGCACCACAAGTAAGGAAGGGTCAAATGCTGTTTCCTTTCCCTGGTAAATGTATGTTTTAAGTTGGTCCTGTGCTGCACTGTCGCAGATCGACAGGTTATTCAAGGTCTGATCTGAGGGTTTTCCTTGTGCAGGTTTATAGTTGGACTAACACTCTCACATATCTATTAAATAATCAAATATATAAATGGTTTATAACTGTTTCAGAAAGCAGGTTTAGTTAAAACTCAGGGTTAGTTGCCTTGGACTCTAATGCAACTAAACCTGCTTTCTGAAACAGGCCCCAGGACTCAGACTGAAGTTGACGGCATTAACAACATCAGCAGTCAGAAAAGATTAACCAAAAAAAACTCAAACAAAATCTGCTTATAAACATCCTGAATTGCCTGGACAGAGATGGGAAAACAAATGTAATGAGAAAACATTTTTTGGGTCACATTTTTGATTCATACAGTGTGGAATATTTCATATAAAACATATGTTGTAAAATTGTCATTTCCCTGTGTCTGTTTACATCCCATAAAGTGCTTGATGATGTTGTTATTGTCTTAGGGGAAAATTTGACAAACAGAGCTTGGATTAATGAGGCTTGGAACTGTGTGTGTGTGTGTGTGTGTATTAAACACAACGTGGTTGAGAAGAATGACTGAGCTAAGATCCTGTTAGACACTGGAAATCATTGTGGTTGACAAACAGCAGAAGAAGGTACGAAGGTAGTGGCGATAGACGTAGCAATCCCAAGTCATAGCAACATCATGAGGAAGAAGCTCAAAAAATACCTTTGGCTAAAAGAGGAGCTAGAGAAGATGTTGAGAGTAAAAGCAACAGTGGTTCCAGTGGTAATCAGAGCACTAGGGGCAGTGATCCCCAAACTGGAAGAGTGGCGAGGGAGAAGAAGCTTGTGGCCCTGTTCAGGTTTATTGTTGTATACACAATCCCATCCCATCGCATGTCCCTCCTACTATATATCTATGTGGTGAGAAATTCTAGGACATTTCTTTAACGTGTCTTGTTTGATGAAAGTGACGGATATTTTTAATGTGACGCTTCATACTAACGTTGTACCTTTTATTTTTCTAAGGTTTGGTTCCAGAACCATAAGGTAGGACTTTAACACATGATTTCACTAAAGTTTTTTTTTTTTTTTTTTGTGACATTTGAGTAATTTGATTAGTCAACTTAGCTGCAAAATTAGCAACATTTGCAACCAGTCAACGTGACAGATTCTCATTTGTGATGCTTTTGAAGGACCTTTTTTTTTCAGTCGAGTTTTAGAACTGTAACATTGTACACGTTGTACAAAAACAGGTGGATGGTTCATATTGATTAGTAACTACTTAACTTTTCCTCCTGAAGATGTGTCACTATTCCCTGTTGCTGTGTCTGACTTTTTCAGGCATTTTCCTAAAATATGGTGAGTAAAATGCATCATCTTCAACTTAAATGAAATGTTTGATAACGAGTACCAACCATTTCTCTTTCCCATGATGTCATAGCTGTGATTTATTTTTTTCTGAAGGATAATTTAGTTTATTTAGGCTTCATTTGAACGGTGACATAAATCTGTCCATCATAATGCATGACTGCTGCCGGGTTTCATGATCTTGGTGTTTACTGGTTAGAAGTCAAACAAACAGTTATTTAAATACTCCAGAAGAAAATTGTATTAAACATATCAAAAGTAAAAGCACTTGCTTTGTAGATTTTTAATTTTTTATACCAGTTGATGTGTTGCATTTCACACTTATTAGTCCCGAAAATTCTAGTTTTCAGATGGATTTCTGTTATAGTACGAATAATGACATACAAAAAACAATGTTCGTCTTAACTTATTTTTAAATTGAATTATTCCAGAGTAGTTATTCTAGAGATCTAGAGGTGAAAACTTCTCTTTGGTTGGACAATATTCATCTGGTCAGTCTATTCACAGTATGTTTCCTGTGCCTTTCTTTCAGCAGCTGGAAGTAGTGAATGGTGCTATTCTGGCTGTGGTTAGTAAATATGCTGTTTTTGGATCAAATGACTTTACATTGTTACTTTACATTGTGCTTTAAGGGAACAAACTCCTGTCTCTCTTTATTTTTAGATCACTCCCCAAGCCACTGGAAAGATCTCCCTGATTCCTCCTGTGGAGAAACCAGGCAGTCTCCAATTAATATAGTTACCAGTAATGTTCTGAAGTACTATGACCTGCCTGAATTTCACATCCTCAACCTCACCTCTGAGCATGTCATCGAGTCTGTTGCGAACACTGGACATACAGGTACAAGAACTGTGTAAAAGTTATAAAAAGGTCAAAGTAAAAGGCTATAAAGGTCACAGAACCATTTGTGTGACTTACTGAATGTCTGTATGCTGAAAGAGTAACTACATAAACATGCTTCTCCATCTTTCCTCATTAATAGTGAAGTATACATTGAAGGAAAATGCAGTTGAAGTAAGTGGAGGTGGACTTTCCGACATTTATTCCGCACTCCAGTTTCACTTCCACTGGGGCGATACCGAAGATCACCCTGGTTCAGAGCACATGATTAATTTGCACAGATACCCAATGGAGGTACAGTAGAGGCAGTCACTGTCATGATTACATGTGATTGTGTTTTATCTCACTTTGTTTTACTGATGTAATCTTTTCTAGATGCACATTGTCAGTAAGAAGAAAAACCTCGCAGTGGAAGAGGCCAAAAATGATCCTGAGGGATTTGCCGTTCTTGGGTTTTTTATAGAAGTATGTCACATTATTTAGAAAAAAAAAAGACATAGTATAGAGGGGTTAATTTGCACATTATTATATTCACATTGTAATTATTCTCCCCTAAGGCAGACAAAGAAAATGAAAATCAGCCAGAATCATGGAAGAACCTCATGTCTTACCTGTCAGATAACAGTAGGTGTTTTGTTGTTTGACTATCAAGTATCAATCAACTTTCAAATGATGGTACGACGTTAAAAGAAGCCCGCAATATATGTTCATTGCTAGCATATGTTTCAGCAACACCTCATGTTTATCGTGTTATATTAATTTTCTGTTACGCCTTTATCATTACGCCAAATTAACAACCTCTTTTCATGTAATGAGAGCTTTTTCTTCACTTCACTTCATTTTTTTTTTTCTTTTTTCAGCAAACAAAACAATTACGGTGACGCACAAAATCTCTCTTGATGACCTGATTGGATCGGTTAACCGCACAATGTTCTATCGGTACATGGGCTCCTTGACCACCCCGGACTGCAACGAAGCGGTTGTGTGGACGATCTTTCACCAGCCAATCAAAATCAGCAAAAATCTGGTTAGTCAAGCAGCAAGGAAAAGCGTGCTCTTCAGCAGTGAGAGGAATGTAAAGGCCTTCTTTAAAATGCTTGCATATGCAGCTTTACAATGGCCAAATCCCAAACCAATGAAAAACAGAAGGAAATGCAATAAAACATATATATATATATATATATATATATATATACACACACACAAAAAAAAGCTCAAATGGAACACATTTTTAACTTTTTACTTACTTACTAAAGCTGAGTTTGAATTAACTTGTCATTCAGCTAGTAACAGTTCACTCCAACTTCCTCCTTAATTTTAGCAGCTGGTGGAGCTTGAAGTGGCTAAAAAACAGATATTTCCTGCAGGTGGCAGAGAGCAAAAAACAGACCTTGATTATTTTCACTTTTGCCATTCGCCATTCTATAAATGGAATAATAATGTTGCTCTGAAATAATTTGTGTAAATGAGCAGACGCTCACAATATTATAAACTTAATAGGTAATTATATGTAAATGTTCACAAGTTGCCTTTCATTCTCCTGAGCAGACACACACATCAGTACTACACATGTGAATACATGACTAAACACAATACAAAATAAAATGCTCTGTAAAACACTTCACATTTATAAAAAAAAAAAAAAGTGACTGTTGCTTTATTGCTTATTATGATTGACTTATGTTGTACATATGTCACCTATTTTATACCCTTCAAGCCGCTTCATTTGTCTCACCTTACCAGTGAAACTGGAAAGTGTGAACAAATGAAAACCTCTCCTTGATGATACAATAGATTTATTAACATTGGGTGAGGAAGATGAGAAGATGATACCACACAAGTCAGTCATACAGAATTTTGGCTGGGTCACAAACCAACAAAACTAACAATGGCATCTAAGGCATATTTGTTCTTTGTCATCATCAGAGTTGTTACCAACTTGGCCAGTGTGAATTGTGTAACGCCGAAAGCTAGTCATCGCTTTGTCATGCTGCTAAACTGAAACTGTTAAAAAAAAAAAAAAAAAATTACAATGACCTATGATAAGTGGAGTAGTAGTGTTACACAAACAGCTACTTATAACATGTAAGCAAAGATATCTGGTGACATACAGAACATACAAGTGCTGCACCATACTGGTAGTGTATATGCTGGTGACAGTTTTGATAATCAAGTTAGATAATTGGGCTTGTTTTATTCTCTTGACTATAGCAACAGGAAAAACCACTGCAGAGCAGGCTGCATGTGACTAAAAGAAATCAGAATTTGAGTCATTACACATCTTATCTATGTGACAGCCGTCAGCGATCTACAGATAAGCATTCATCTCTACATCTGGCTCATTCTTGGCTGTGTGTCTGCAGGTACATGACTCTTTGACCTCTCCTTTTAAAACCCAGCGGCAATCTGTAAAACACATTAAACAAAGTTTAAGTAGATGGTGATGTCACAGTCACTTCAAAGAGTGATTTTTCAGGGTTTTTTTGCTACTAGTTCTATCAGTTCCTTAACTCTGCCCAAGGTAAAATCACTTAAGTAACTAAATCACCATAGGTATGGAGGCGTCCACACACAGGAACCTGTCGACTCTCAACCCAAGATGTGCTGCTATGTCAGTGCTGAATGTTTGTTCTCTTCTCAGATTGAGATGTTTCCAAAGAAGACTGCTCTCACCAATGTTTATCGGCCTACACAAGCTCTTAATATGCGTACAGTGTTTGTGTCCCGCGCAACTCCACTCTCTACAAGTGAGTTAAAACAACACAGTCATGACCCTGAAATATTTATGAGTTGATATATTAAATATGATTGCTCCTCTGTCCTGTTTGTTTTTTTTTTTTTTTTAAAAAAAGGTCACTGGTGCTATGATGATCATTGTGGTATGTATCTGCAAACTTGCAAAAACACATGACTGGACAAACGCTGTCAGAAGTTTTAGACTTTTTCTGAAACACTGGCTTTCTTCACTACCCTTAGAGTACACACCGTCTCACTGGCACTATTTTTCTGAATACTGTGGTGACCTCCGCCAGTCACCTGTTAACATCGACACACACAGCCTCGTGACGGATGAGCACCTTGATGCCCTCACCTTTACAAAGTTTAACGACAAACAATCCATCAAGAGCATTATTAACACGGGCCACACAGGTTTGACCATTTTCTGACTATATTAAATGTTTTAAGTCTGAGTACCCACTATAACGAATTTATGCTACTGTTTCATCAGTAAGACATTTACATCTGAGCTTCTCACTTAACTCCCAGTGAAGTGTGTGCTGAAGGAGGGGTTGGAGGTGTCCGGGGGAGGTTTGGGATACGTGTATTCTATCCTTCAGTTCCACTTCCACTGGGGCACTGAATCAAATACTTCTGAGGGCTCAGAGCACACAGTGGACTCAAAAAGATACCCAATGGAGGTAGTTACAAGCACTGAATGACACTGTTGTTGCGTTCGTTTCATGTCATTAACCCTATCTCGTCTTTGTTCAGATGCATATAGTAAGCAAAAGGAAGGATTTATCTTTGGAAGAGGCAAAAAACACTCCTAATGGCCTCGCAGTTCTGGGATTCTTCATTGAGGTAAAATTCATACTGGTAGCATTTTTGATTCAAATACATAATTTGTAAATATTTTTATATATTGTTGTTTTTTGAGCATTTTTTTGATAGAGACAGTGTAAAGATGCAGGAAATGGGGAGAAGAGTGGAGGAAAGACATAGGAAAGCTCAACTCATTCAAGATTCGAAACTAAGGAACAACTGCACCACATATATACGCCAGCGTAGTGCACCATTACCGTTCAGCTATTCAGGCGGCCATTTTTATGAAGTGTGTGTGCACGTGTGTTTCTACTGTGTGTGTGTGTGTGTATGTATGTATGTATATGTGTGTATGTGTGTGTGTATATGTATATATATATATATATATATATACACACACACACACACATACATACTCTAAAAGAAACATTTCATTGAATTGAAATTTCTAGACTAAAATAAGTATGGTATGATTTTATCAACCTGCGTCTCATGAAACAATTTTTTCATTGCAACATATGGAAAAGTGTGTATGATCACCTCAAGACGACACTTGCATTTCCAGTTTGCCAAGGACAGCACATAAATAACAGCCTGTGCCCTCATTACCGGTTGCGCTATGCGCTGTAAATGTTTCCCATGCAAACATATCTATGGCAACTGACACTGGGTGTGCATACTGCACCGAACGTCTTGATGTAGCACAGTTATATGACGTAAAAAGGGGTGAAAATGAGTCCGGGTGACAGCTTGAGGTAAATCACTCAACTGGTAACATCATGTACTGTGACATGCCTGCACTTCAGCAAATAAGACAAGAATGTGAAGCTCCTGACATGACCCAAAGTATTTTATGTTTAATACCTGCAATACCTGTCTTATCAGGTTGACGTCTAGACACTATGTATCACCTCTATACGTGCGTTTCTTTCAGAGGTCTAGTTGATGCTTGACTGGCAGCACCATGTTTATTTGCAGGGGAAATCACTTCCTTTTAGATTATATTATACTTAAACAAGGAGGTTTCCTGTGTCAAACGTTATTCGATATCTATTCTACAGCCTTTATCTACCAAGAGTGAAAGAAGTGGCAGCAGCAGCAGTTCAGACAATCATGAGGTTAGTGGTGTAGCGTCCTCAAACCAGGGCCCAAATGTTGACAGCTGAGATGACTCAAGTCAGATGTTTTTAAATTTAATTTTGACCTTTTTCTTTGTAGACAAATCCCACATCAAGTCCAAGTCCAGCATCTAATACAGAGGCCTGGAGAAAACTGACCAACTACCTCTCAAATGTTAAACAGACGTGTGAGTGCGTATTGTTTAATGCTGATTGTGCTGTAATAAAAGCACTTCTTCACTTTCTGACTTTACTTTTTTTTGTTATTTGTTATAGCCATAGAAGTTGAAGTCACAGAGGAGATCTCCATTGATGACTTACTTGGTGGCGTGAGCCGAACTGTATACTATCGCTACAATGGCTCCCTAACCACCCCTACATGTAATGAGGCAGTGGTTTGGACAGTCTTCAAAGAGTCTGTCAAGGTGGATGAAAAATATGTAAGTATAATTAATCAAACTAATGGTGTGCCACTATGATTTGGATTGTAAATAGCATTAACTGTAAACTGAAGCCAAATGATTACAGTGTAGTAAATGATACTTAAAAGTGGCGTTGTTGCCAGACTGGTTCAGTCTTGAATTCAGCCAACTGCTAATGAAAAAACTTACAGGTAGTCTTTCTGTGGTACATTAATTATGACTTATGATTAAAATAGAGTAGTCTCTGGGTGTGTCACACACGATTACTCTTAGAAAATCAATCATCTGTCTCCAGCATGAATGCTACCTCCAACTTCATAATGTTGATTCTGCTACTTTCTGTACATGTTACAGAACTTCCTCCTTTGTCACAGTTTTAACAGGCGTAACCACCATAGGTTGCCTAATAAAACTTAACTATCAACTGCTTGCACAGTCTGTGTGCCTGTATTTTACAAGACAGTTACGGGTTTGAGGTGGGACCAGAGCTTTACAGTAAAAGACAATGCAATCCAAGCCACAGACACTGAATGACTGATTGCCTTCATCAACAGCTGCCTCATGTTAACATCTTCATTATCGCCTGTTAGCTCAAAAGTGAACTAAAACAGGAACATAATTTTCTAATAAGATTTGATTTGGTTTGATTTTTTTTTTATCCCTGACAGATGAAAATGTTCCCGACTCAGACAGGATATGGCAACGTGTTTCGTGATGTGCAGCCTCTTTACGGCCGGGTGATATACAGCACCGCATCAGCAACCGAACCTCATGGAGCAGCCAGTGCTCCCGGGCCGTGCATACTGTTTTTGCTGCTGGCTTGTCTCTGTATCTTCCCATTTACTGTGCACCTATGAAACACTCAACTGGAACTGCTGTGAAGAATATATTGTATGTTGCACTAGTTGTTTGCGTTATTTCAATATTTATCAGCAAAAGACAAGGTGGAGTTTCAGTGGTTGTGCACTTATATAATCTCATAACAATGATATATACCAGGGTGTGACTATCTAGTTTCAACTATTGCAGTAAAAAAAAGAAAATTGAAAGATCAATAAATGCAGCAATCACTTCTTGAAAGTAGAGTTGGTGTTTCATAAATTTAGCTGTTTTCAAAATTTGTAACGGTTAGTTTTGTTTAGACTGTGTCTACATTTATTACTGTAACCAGGGAAAACTAAAATAAACTATTAATGGGTTTTTGATAAGCAGTCACAGACTAGAAACTTGCATCTAGTAAAAACAACATAAATAGGCTAATTTTGTTATTCCATTTTCTTCGAATAAAAGTTTTAGGTATCAATTCATTTAACATTGTTTTAACATATTACAAGAAGTTGAAGAGCCATAAATTATCAGTGAATCAAAATACCATGGGGTGAGATTACATAGATCAGATGATATCTGTGAATGTTGAGGTTCACTTCATGTTCAACTGATAGATTTCTGTGATCTAGGTGCAGCAAATCACACTGAGGAACACGACTAACGCGTGTGTGTTACATAAATGGAATCTGGTCTGAAGGATGTTTTCAAGGTTAGTTTATCTGGCACTGTTGTGCAGCGTTATGTCACAATGGATAAAATCATATGACCGGTAAAATGAGCAGATACTCGCATGATTTGTACGTTACAGATTTCTCTTATCTTTATCGATGTGAAAGAAGTAATGGTAAACTGATGAAAATTCAGAACTTCTAAACATAAAAAGTCCCATAAACCTGCTTTACAGTGGTTGTACACTAGTTTCCCCGCGTTACTCAAACTAATGTGCTCAGTTATTAACAAGTACTTCCTGGAGTACTCGCTGCTCTATCTGACAGTCTGATCTGCACATTTAAATGAAGAAAGGACGTTCTGTTTAAGAATTGAGTTATATGACTCACTCGATACAAAAAGAAATGCTGATAAGGCCGACTTAAAGCCTAGGTGGTGTTGCTTTTTCCGTGACAAACATGGGTGATATATTCAATGTGAAACTACTGGGGTGCCACAGTATTTGTTAATGTGGCTGGTTTTGTGAGGAAATCACTACACCTGACAGGTAATAACTACTAAAAAAGACTCTCGATGGCAAAACGTCAAGTAGATGAAACTGACGTCCCTGTGACTCAATAATGCAGGTCATTGCAACTCAATTAAAACAACACCACACCTTGTTAGAGGCAGACTACACAAAAATCAATAACCGTGATCATTAAATTGTATGAAAAGCTCCAAAAACCACTCCCATAAGTTTGACTGGAAAGACTCTGGTTGACATAAATCACAGGAAACCTCCCCATGAGCAAATAGTTCCTGTGTAGTGACATTTACACAGGAAAGAATAGAAACACAAGTAGAAGAATAAAAAATATTGGACTTATCCATCAGATGGCCAGAATCATATGACAAACAAATAAATAAATGTTAATGTTGCTTCATTTCTACCAGATGTTCAACATTTTGACATTTTTCACAGTCATGTTAACTACATCTCTCCTTCCTTCTGTGTTATGTTGTGTGCTCAGCATGAGGTAATAGAAAACATTTTGTAACATAATGTAACATGACAAATACATAAATAAAATCTGTCAGGTTTTTGTCACCAGTCACAACCAGTAAAAACATTTGCCTGAAATAAAAGTGTGGTCTACGATATGGTGGGAAGTAATCAATAAAATGACCTGTTTATGTTTTCTGAGAGAAAAATACATTTGCATGTTACTTTTTTAAATGTTGCCTCCCTATGTAGCTGTTGAGCAGATTGGTTTCTTTGTTCGTTTTGATACCACACCCAGAAGCCTTCAAAAGGTTTGATTGACACTCAATCATTAAAAAGCAGGACTGACAGGGAAATTATGGATTGTTGTACTGCCCCAATGTTGATGACAATGCACGTACAATTAGTGTATTGTGAGTGAAAACATCAGTTTGAGTCACATGAAACACACCAGACGCCCAAAAAAGTAGGCCAGGCCAGAAACAAATGAAACGAAACAACGGCTGAAGATGCATAATGCATACTGTTTTATGCAATGCATAATGGCATCTACGTAAACATGGTATAATTTCTACAGTATCTATCACAGTAGTCAAGACTGTCACTAGGTGATTACTTAGAGTAATAAATCACAAAGGACTTCAGTGACATTTACAACTCCTTTTAATGTTATCCAACATGAAAAATGATGATTATTCTTAGATTATCTATAGTGTATATATATATATATATATATATATATATATATATATATATATATATATTGATGCTGCCTCTATGAACTAAAATAACATTAAAACTATGAACTGTTTGTATTTTGTAGCCTTGATGCTGTATTGTGACTTCTATTTTAAATGATATTACATAACCCTTCATTCTAATGCAGGTGACCTGCAAAATGAGGCTGAGCCAAAGAAGTAATGTGTTAAAGAAATTCAACTCAAAAATTCGTTCCATTTGTTTTGCCTGAAGACGGCCTGCCTGTCACTAAACCTGTGTGAAGACTAGCATACCTACATACTCGTTGAAGGCTCGAGAATAAAAAAGAATGGTATCTCAACACGCAATTATGTAGATAGTGAAACGGGTTTTGAAAGAAAAAAAAAAAAAAAGAAAAGAAGAAAAAACACTAAATTGAAACTGGAGAAGTCAACCCATCCTCACGACATGAACCATTTACTGTCAGGATCAGATCTATCTGTCTCTGTCACTATCATTTATGTAATCACTTGCAATAAGTATGTCACATGCTTTTGTACAGGTATGTCGAGCCACCCATCCCAACCGTCTTCCTGAAGTGTCACAATCACACACAACGTGACACTGGTGCTGCTTCTGATGCTGTCACAAAACTGTTGGAAGCCATGTTCAGCCTTTGATCAAATGACGGCTGTGGGTTTTCAATGAGATCAGTCTCAGCAGTGGAGTCTTTACGTTGGAGATTTGTGTAGACCCTGGATCTTCAGTCAGTTAAATTACTTGCAATTTTCTTTGAGACTCTTTAACATGATATTTCTAATTCGTTCCGAGATATTTCATGTCAAGTTCCTGTCATTTTTTTTAGATCACTATCACAATATCTATTTGTTTCTCTCTCTCTCTCTCTCTCTCACACACACACACAAGACAATAGGTAAATCAGGTCAACAGTTATACTTGACTATAACGATGATAGTGGGTATTTAAAGAAATGGAAAATGAAGACATCTGAAGGAAATAAAATGAATTTACAAAGCAGGAACAATAGATCCAGCTGGCACAGTGGGGTGAGGCATGCCATTTTTTGACATTTAAAAATATATATCCTCATCTGCCTGCTTCTGTTGTTTAAGCAGGAAATAAGCTTATTGATCAGGAACTACAACTGAAGAATTAAAGAGTCAGGTTCTTCAGTCAGTAAAGCTCTTAATTTTCTTAACTGGTGTCCAGGTTAGAAAACTTCAAAAACATCTCTAACAACTCCATTTAATAAGTTTAGGTTCTCTCAATACATTAAATAGAAATTCTGTATGGTGTTTTTATACCAAAATAATAATAATAAACATACATTTTTTCTTTTTAATTCTCATCTCATCACATAAAAAAGTCGTCTCTTATTTTTTCCTACTATCTCTCTAATGAATCAAATTTCAAAAAGAAGAGGGGAAAAAAAAATCCTCCGGTGTTTTATCAGTTCCAGAAACTTGTGACAGGAAGGTTGAGATGTTCACAGACGTCAGACGTCAGATGGAGGCGGTTTTCTCCCCCCTCACATAGTCGCTGGAGGAACAGAGGGAATAAAAGCAGGAGGGCGAGGCTTCACAGCTGTTAGAAGATACTCGGGACGTACAGGTGCGTCAAAGGTAAGACTCTGCTGCTCAGGTCAATTGGAATCAGCTGCACCAAGAAGATCTGCTCTAATGGTTTCAACGGACTTATCTTTGGTTTTTTGTTTGTTTGTTTGTTTTTAAGCAAAATCAAAGAAATCTGTCGCTTTTTATCAGAGATTTTACCATTTGGAAACATTTTCACCAGTTTTTGTTTTAATTCGTTTTTGAAAGTTAATTTAAACGAAAAGTCTTTTTTTTTTTTTTTTTTTATCCATTTGAAAATTAACAAATAATTTGATTGTTATTTCTTGCTAATGCTTTAATGTGGATGGTTTTTGTTTATTTTATTTATTTATTATTGAAATAACTGTTGAGTGACTTTTAAAATATGCATTTTTGTCCGTCATTTTCAGATGAACAACTTTCTTGTGGCTGTGTTTGTCGCGTGCGCCCTCGCGCCAAGCGTACATTGTGCAACAGAATCAATTGGTGGGTATCTGATTTTTTTTTTTTTTTTTTTTAAATGATTTCTAAGGAAATGTTAGATATTCGACTGTTTATAATGAAAACGTTTTCTTCTTTTGTCTCCTCCAGCCTGGTGTTATCATCTTTCATCCTGCAGTGAGTAAACCCGTTGTATTTTCTTTCTTCTCCCAATCCATCTTCAAAAGGTTAAAGTATCAGTATCACCTCTTCAGCTATTCCAAGAGTCTTGTTTCTGTTTATAGATGACGCCACCTGGCCAACCATTGCTGCTCCGTTTTGCAACGGCACTCGACAGTCGCCCATCAACATCGTTTCAGGATCTGCAGAGGTGGATCCCAAACTGACGTCCTTCACTTTTGTAGGTTACAACAACAAATCCGCGTTGAAGAAAATAGAAAACACTGGCAAGACAGGTGAGGAGCGACATGGGTGTGGACAGAGATTATCTCTAATTGTAACGGATTATTTTAATGCAAACAAGAAGGAAAAAGGAAGACTAATCACATCATCCAATTTAGAATTATAATTGTTTTATTTATTCTTTCTTTATCTCCTCCAGTTAAGGTCCTCTTAAACAGTGGTCTGAAGGTGTCAGGGGGAGATCTGTCAGAGTCTTATGACAGCCTCCAGTTCCACTTGCATTGGGGTAATGGTACCGCTATCCCAGGTTCAGAGCACACAGTGGATGGCAAGCGCTACCCCATGGAGGTATATATATGTGCATACATGTATATGCAGTTTTATTTAAATGCAAAGTTATGAAATGGAATTTGCAGTCATTTCATGTCATTTTTTTGTCCCATTCAGTTGCACATTGTCAACAGCAAAGGCTCCTTTAATGGAAACACAGCTCAGGCTGTTGGAGACTCAACAGGACTCGCTGCTCTTGGTTTTTTCATCGAGGTAAGTGACGATGCATTCAGGTTTTCAACTTCATTATTACAAAAGTTTTGACTATCAACCACTTTGACTAAAACATACTCTGACTAAATTAAACAACGGTTGCACTTCTCCAGGCCATACCTGGTAGTTCAACAGGCCAACCTTCAAGCTGGAAGACCTTGACCTCCTACCTCACCAACATCACTTTGAAAGGTAAGAGAACATGTGACTCTTTTCCTGGTGTATTTATTTATTTGATCCACCTTTCTATGAAATAAATAAAATGTGATTGTTTCTGTCCTCAGGCGAAGCAGTATCGATTGCAGCTGGGATATCACTGGACGATCTCTTGGCCGGTGTGAATCTCTCAAGCTACTACCGCTACCTTGGCTCCCTCACCACCCCCAGCTGCAATGAGGCTGTAGTTTGGACTGTGTTCAAGGAGCCAATCCAAATCAGCCAGGATCTGGTGAGTCTTGTGTGTCCAAAAAAAAAAAAAGTTCTACCTGTGCTTCACTTCGCTCACCTAACTGGTTGTTAATATCTTGTTTTTTCAGATTGACCTGTTCAGCAAAACAGTACGCATTTCCAACACTACTTCGTCAGATTTCATGACAAATGTCTACAGAAATGTTCAAGCAAGTCAAAGAGTTACCACCCAGGCTGCAAGCTCAGTGTCTAAAACCTGCTACTCCCTGGGGTTAATGGCCCTCAGTCTTATTCTAGGAAGGAGTTAGAGCCAAAAAAAAAAAAAAAAAACCTGATGATTTTTGTGTCAGGTTTTATTTTTCCAAATGATTATTTGACTTTAGCCTCATCCAGAAAATAGATAATAATTCATGAAGACTGCACTGAAGTTCTTATAATAATATTTTAATTAATATTTAGTCTTTTCACATCTAATCTAAACTGAGCCTTAACACCAGCAGAAAATACTTGTTTTCTAATGTAGCTCAATTTAAAAAAATGTTATCACTTGAACAATGTTAAACGTAATGAAGGCTTCCTCTGCTTTGATAGGTTTGTCAGGTATATAGTTTTAATTGCAATGATGAGCCTTGGAGAATTATTCATCCTCAAGTTTATGTGTGTGTGCGTGCCCATCTCAGACATGGTGTACTGAAGTGTTTATGAAGCACGGACAGTTTGGGTGCAGCTTCTTTTTGTTTGGCTGCAAAAACTGCTTTAATATCCAAGTGCGTGAGGATGGGATGCACTTGTACTAACTTAGTTAAGTTTACAAGTAGTTGTAGTGGTTTAGAAATAGTAAAAGTGTGACAACATTTAGTTACATTTAAAATCTGCCTGTATCTGAGTTTACAGTTGGTCACTATAAATGGTTACTGCAAAAAATGTCACTTTTCTTCTAATTTAATGGTTTGGTAATTCTTTTTTTCTTTGAGTTTGTTTGATTTTATTATTTCCTTGTTTTTGTAACTTGATTTATTATCGTTTTATCTTCACCGGTGCAGATACTGTTAGCAGATCAAAATGTAGCCAAATAGTGAAAGTCGAACAGTCAGAAAACATCTGTGCTGCCCTGTTAAGTTGATCTAATGAAGGACTGAGGTGTCTGTATGAACATGATTATTTATCACAAATAAACATGCTACATTTATACCTTTAACCCTGTACTGAAAACTCTGCTTGTGCATGTAACAGAACCAAACTAAAAATGATCTAGTTTCAGTTGCTTTTCAAAAACTGTGATTTTACTCTTTGAAGAAAAATATATATATATATGCACGCATTAATTTTGTGAGGGATTTTTTTTTTTTCTTTGGTTTGTTAGTGTGCTTAAATGACATTCAATCCCTCCTGTTGCTTTTGGACTGAACATGAGCCAAACACCATGGAGGTGGCTTTTGAGAGCTTACTATTGTACTTCACATAATATTAGGTTACAGGAAAGCCTCTTATACTTGTTAAAATGGGTGTGTTTTATTTTAAAGATCCCATGTTTAAGTTTCAGTCACTGTGCTTCCTTATGACTATCACCTACCAGGATGCAGTTGTTCACAAGAGTGACCTGTGCCTTTTACAGTTCATCCAAATAGTTCACACTTAAGGAAGAGAATGAATACTCCAACGCAAACACAAACTTCCTGGAATAACTTGAAACAACTTTGAACAAAAAGTTTGAGTGGCTCACTAAACAGAATATCAACACCCAAGTTATAAGTTAAAAGATGAAGGGCCTTGAAGTAAAAGCAAACAATTTCAAGTCGGCAAAAGGTTAGTATCAAAGTAAGTGAATAATAAAAACAAGCAGTATGTAACATTTTGTTTTATATTTAGAGTTACCGGAGATGTTTACTGTGTAATCTGAGCTGATGATCGTCATATCTCACCATCTGAGAGGAGAATAGTATAAAACATGAATAAAACATGATTGATAGCGCGGCTGATCAGGCTAAACAACAGTCTGATGTGCTTTGTGCGGCTTGTGACACCTGTAAGTATGTCATGACCCAGAGGGAAGGGTTTGGCACAATACAGATTTAAATAAGTGTTCTAAAGCTAATGTATACGGGACTGTCACTGGAGAACGAACAGTATGTTCTATATTTATAGCATTTATAATAGTCATGAATGTGAATCACGAGTTAAGAAAAAAAAAACAGTTCTATTGTGATGGTGATGAGATCAGAAGATAACAGTCAAACTTTTGATTTAAAACAAGTTAGAAAGTATTATTATTTTATGTAAAAGTTAACATAAAAATTAAACATACATAAACACAACATAAAACACAGATGACAAGATTTTCTAACAATGACTTAAAACTTGTACTTCATCTGTTTTGTTTCTTGTTGAGTTGGAAGAAAAGCAAGAAAAATATCAAAATTAAACATACATGATTTCATTCATTATTAACAAAAACTTTGCAACTGTAATAATCTTTTGTTTCCACTGTAATTTATTCTCATAAAATTACAACATCTGTAAAATCCATAACCAAATGTATAAAACATATAAATGGAACAAAACGCAAAAAAGAGCTCTGATAGAGAAACTGACCGCTACACTGAACAGACATCACACAGTTGTACCTGGTGGTGGGAGAGTATCCTGCACACTAGATTTTGGTATTGGATTTCTATACATTGTCCTATGGAGGCTCTGTGTAATCCAATACTTAATCTAGAAAAAGGAGGAGGTGACACTCTATAGCAGGATACAGGAGCACGCACAACTCCCACTTTTCTCTTCCACTATTAAGGTGAAATATTTACAGTAACACAGGCCATGTGTTAAACTTTAATACATAATTTTAACCATCTGGTTTTGTGTTGAATGTTTGATAACGTAAAGAGCCTGTTATAATGAGTTGTGTTACAAACAACCTGTCACCATTAGGTAACATCCAGACTCCAGAGGTTTGGATTTTCTAATAAATTACCAATAAAACAAAGATTATGATGATCCAGCTGCCTCTTAGAAATGAAGATGAATCCTTCAAGTCACAGTGGCATCTTGGGTTTTGAGGATATGTGGGCGTTGAAGGTGGAGCAGGACATCTAAGCCAGTCCACAGCAATGGATTTAGGAGTGATGGTATCTTCGTTTAGTTTGCCGTTCTTTATTACCCAGTAGAGGTTGTCTTTGAAGAAGTGGGCATCTCCTATAGAGCAGCAGCGGCGGCGACAGCAGGAAAAAGGAAAAGACAATAGCTGAATAATGAACATGAATCTAATTTTAGACAAAAGTAGTGTTCAAACCATTTGAGCATGTTTATGAAAACTGGATTGACTACAATCAACCATAACATTAAAACAACTGACAGGTGTAGTGAACAATATAAATATGAGCTGGGAAACAAACATGACAATGTAAAGCTCTGCTGGGAAACCTTGGGGGCAGACGTTCCTCCAGACATTACTTTGACAGACGTAACCTCCCTTTACATTTTTTTCTGACTAAACATGTGACACGGCCACTCCTAGACAGCTGCATGTCCGCCCCAGCAGGATGATGTGCCCTGCAGCAACACAGGAACTGATAAGAATTAACTTGAGGAATTTAAAAAGGACCCAAATTTAACAGCCTTCAAAGTCCCTACGTACAAATCTGGTTTGAGCACCTGTGAAATGCTCCTTAATAACCTAGATGCAAGGAGACAAAGAATCTGCTGCTAATGTCCTGGTGCCAGAAACTGCAGCCCCACCCTCCCACACCAAAACTATTTTGTAGCTCTCACAACATAGCGATGATTTTAATGTTGTGGCAGATTAGTCAGTGGTAACTTACTGCTTACATACTACTCTTTACTAACCTTTAAGCCTGTAAGGACAGTAAACATTACATTTGATGGACAAACACCTTTGCATTGTCCCTGTAAGCCTGTTGTCACACTAATCTAACAGCTAGTGTTTAGATCAAAGAGCTAAAGTTAAAGCCAGCTGCTAGTATGACTTTTTACTCTTAATCTTATTATGAATTAAAATAACTCAATTTCAATGTCTTATGTTTACTTTTTACCATTACCTGTGTATTTTTACATCATTGTAAAGTGATAACTGCAACTGATCAATTTTTAAATTCTAGTGAACTGATGTGGCCTTTTCATTCACCTCATTAGTCATCTGCCTGTTCACTCATGTCAAACGAAAGATTTCTGGTGTTTGTTATTTCTTTGTTATTCTTTTGATTTTGTTCCAGGAGCAGGTTGGAGTTACACCTGTCACACAAAAAAAAAAAAACTCTAGCCAAGAATAACCTTTTGTTGTGGTGTTTATTTATCTGGTCCTGGTGTCAGATAGTCATGAAATATTTATGTGTCTAACCACATTATTACCTTCTCCCCAGCTGATGACATCATCCATGAGTGGGGGGACTCCAGACCAGAGGCTGTTTTTCCGTGGGTAGCCTGGCTCCGGCGCCTTTACCAGCAGATCATTTTTCTGGCTCTCGTCAAACCTCCAAAACATACCACCGCTGAACAGATAGGTCTTGCCGTTATAAGCCCAGATAAAAGCCGCATCCACTTTGTCCACCAAGGCCCCAGTCTCCGTTCTCATGCCCCATTCGGAGAGCGGCCGAGGGTAACCGCTCATAGCCTCTGTATCTTTGAACACCCAGTACTGAGGTCCTGGACAGATAAAGAAAGAACATTTTAGAATTTGTTTATAGAAAGTAACAGTAGCATCTATTGTCACAACTTTCTAATTAACGTCAGTCATGAGATGCTTCTACAAGCATTTAGTGTATTACCAATGAAGAAGATGATACTACTGTCACTCCTCCTCTCATAAACAGCATCAATCTTGTTTGTATCTGGTGGGAGGCCAATCCAGAAGTTTTTGATCTGAGCTGGATTGAAGGACAATAAAGAACCGTCTCGCTTCGTTCTCCAGAAGTGTGCACCTTTCAGAGAAAAGAGAGTGAATGTAACATAAAACAGGAACAAATCATCCAGACACAGTGTGAATGATAAATGAGATCAACAAGTCTGTGTATTTAACTAAAAAGTGGACAATTAATGTGATTTTGAAGAATTTAAAGGATGCAATTTTAATGAAAATTATGTTGTTTTTTTTTTTTTTTTCTCACCTTTAAAGAAGAAGACCTCTCCCCTGATGTTTGCCACTGCATCAAATCCTCCCTGACAGCGCTCCTGGAACGAAGGGTCAGCACTGGACGGATAAAAGTTATGTCAGATCTCTTGTCATATTATATTTTCCAGGATGAAGTTTGCTAAAACAATCACTAGAGGGTGCAACAAACACTAAACACTGTTACAGTGAGACTCAATCAAAAGGCTTTTATCTGCATCATTGGTCTTAAATTACTTATCATCTTTGATCTGTGTAAACTGAGTGCATGAAGAGGATATTCATAGATTGTAAGAGCAAATGATTAGAGCTTGTCGTCCGGATGGACGTGTGGTTGTATTTAGTAGTTTTTGGCTGTATACTCACAGCTGAGTGGGTTTTGGAGGAGGTGGACTGGGTAGGTGTGGGAGGTCAGGATTACCACCACCTGGTCGCTTGTCATCCTTTACACCTACAACAGAATAGAGGTAAAATAAGGTAACAATGAGGGGGCGGAGAAGGTGAAAGAGTTTAGAAAATAAAAAAAACATGCAAGAAACCACATCCTCCTCAGTGGCCAATGAAACACAGGATGCAGATGCAGAAATCGCTCAGTGCAATCCATCATGCACCTTTACACACATTAGGTACAGATGGAGTTACTTTATCAAAGCGACAGTTTGTTACCACATCATTTTATTTTTTGTTGTCAAATATACACTTATCTATATATACAGTATATATATCTCCAAATAATGAGGAAACTTTTACCAAACCTGTGGGATTGGGTGAAAAAACTGGCCCGCTAGTGGGAAGTGAGTCTACCACTTTGGTAAAGGATCCAATGTTGTGACTAAACACGAAACATGGTTCAAACATTCATTGTTAAAAACATATTGCAACCTGGTTTTATTGCCTCCTCTGACTTTTCACCTAATGCCACATAATCCCAATGACAAAGCACAATAAATATATATTGTGCCTGTTAAACATCACTGACCATAAAGCTGCTGGATGGCCAGTTTGTCATCTAGAGCCAGCTTGAAGTTATGGATGTCTTCCACAGGACCCTGGTAGTACGGCCTCATGATGGACGGATCGGTGGAGGAATGGGACAGGCCCAAAGCATGGCCAAACTCGTGCACTGCAACTGTGAACAAGTCTGTGGTACTGCTGTCACCTGAGGATGTGTGAAGAGAAAGTGTTACTGGATCACATAAACAACCTTAAATTGGGGATTTGATGTCACCAAATGTGAAGATATCTTCACTTCTTTAAACTTTTATTCAAAATTAACTCCTCTTATTTATTGTTCTAACATCTCTAATGTTTTATTGGTTATCATAGACCGCTCTCTCATTAAAGTATACATCTAAGGTAGTCATATTCCTCCAGCTATCATCTGTCCACCATGATTTCAATCAGTAAATACCTCCGTAGCTCCAGATCTCATGATCATCAAAGTGTGTGTCACCCGCCACTTCATCCCTGCCAGGGAAGAAGGCGTGGGCCAGGGTGCCACCCTTCCCGTCAAAAGGGTACCCGTCGTCATGCAGCAAACGGGAAAAAGACACTCTGATGTCGCCTTCAGCTGCAGCCTCCCTGCTGTTGCTCGGCAGCTGACTGATAGTCAAGGGGGCCACGTCGCTCCAGGCTTTGAAGGCATGAGTCAGGAGGCTCTCCACTAAAGCTTTAGGCAGGCCGGCTGAAAGGGTGGGTGATGGGTAGCTGTGGATACTGCACAAAAAAAGAAATCAAATTTTAATAATTGTCTAAATCTGCTCCTTGTTTTGTTTTTGTTTTTTTTTATCCCTTGTTCCCCACTTTTTGTGTTGTTTATGTGACACGTTATCACTATTTTTTCTGCTCCTGTTTCTCAAAAACACCTGAACCATCAATGAAACTATCTAAACTAAGTGTCGCCCCCTGCAGCCAAATGCTGACAGACCGGGCTGCTAAAATGTGAAAAAATAAAACACTGTTGCACCAGTTGACATGTTTCTCTGTTAAATCCTGCAATTCTCCTTAGCGCACCAAATGTGTATCAATCCGCAGATAAAAATAGTTCCCAGATATGTACTATTCACTCCTGTAAACAGGACAATGTATAATGACACTGATGAGCTGTGAAATAATACCAGTTTTGTTTAATGTGTAACCCTTTTAAACTATTTAAATGTTAAAAATATTTTTTCATCATCAACTCATCTCTCTGAAGATGGATCCTGTTACATTTCAAGCTACTAATAGAAATCGTGTTTGATGTCAGAAAGTGATTGTTGTGAGTCTCATGTCAGAGAAGTTATATGATACATAAATGTCTATGAATCAGGGGTCACACCTCCATGTGAGGGCTGTCTTGTGCCACTTGCGGCCTGACAGAGCATATCTTTTTCTCCTCCTCCTCTTCCTCTTTAACGTGTCCTCACTCCCAACAACATCAGGCAGAGAACATCGCGGTGTGGACATGAGCTTGAGAGTTTCGCTGTCTGGAAGAGAAGTTGATGATTGCATATGGTATGTTGAAACCAAAGAACAGATAATAGGAAGTTTGAGATGTCATGCGACCTTGCATATGTGAAATGTAGTGGATGTAATACATGTGATGTATGATCTTAATGAAGTCACGCTGTCATTACCAAGCACCCCAGTTTCCTGGACTCCTCCATATCTCTGCATGACACGGATCGCTTTCTCAATTCCCTCCTTGGTTTGCAGTTTACTCGTGCGTGGGTCAGGAGGAGGGAGGTAGCCATACCTGCTTAACCAATCCTGAGAAGAAAACAAAAGAAAAAAAACAAAGATAGACAAAAAAAAAAAAAACATTACTTCAAAGTTTGATTGATTTTGAAACCTGTGGCAGGAAAAGGTGTTGCCTTTACCTCAAACTGATTTCTCTTTCTCTCTCTCTCTCTGGGTGTGTGTGCAAGTGTCTGATTTATACACTATGATGGGAAAAAAGTTGTAATGCTTGAATTTTTCAATTTCTTTCTTTAGTGCTGAGAATATTGCGTATTCCCGTTTTCTTAGATATAGAGCCCCAGGATGCAGAAGTGAAACCAGTGCCAAAAAAAAAAAAAAAACTTCTTGAGGAAGTGTGTGTGAATTGAAACAAGAATACAAATACTCTTATAAATACTCTTATTTAATTCTGACAGATTATGCCAGATGACAGTTCTTTACATTTGCAAAAAGCAAATTTCCCCTAAAAATAGTCAATAGAAAAACATCAAAAATCCACAATCAAAACATGGACCTGAGGTCTCTTCCTGTGATTTGCTATTTTATAACTCTCATGGGACCATCGGGACAGTGCCTCATGTGCAAAAACCACCTTCTATGTCTGGGTCATTTCCTGCACAAGACCCTTGTCTCATATTAATGAAAGAAATCAGTTTCAACACATTTGATACATATAAAAGAGCACAGATGTAAATAAGCAAAGTGGGTTTCTTTCCACACAATGTAATTAGATATAAAGATAAACTCAAAAATCCATAATTCCTCATTAAAACTCAAGTAAGATTATGTTTTTGTATGTTTTTTGTGAATGAAATAACATTTTTTTCACAATGAAATAAAAAAAGAAATTGTCTCACATCATACATTTTTAGTAGCATTTATTTTCTACTCACCACCGCTCTGCTGTACTGGTCTGCCCCTGCTGATGCGCTGTCCATTAAGGTCAAAACCATCAAGAGTAGAAGACCCAACTCCATTGTAGTCACTGCAAAGACCAACACAAAGCCCACTTCATGATTATAGAAATCTTTATGTTGTACTTTGTTGTTACAGGAGTTTCCTCCCCAAAGCAGCAGCAGCCTCCCACCCTTCAAAAACAAGATGAAACAAAATAAAGCTCACCGTTGTTACTTCCTTATGCTCCACTTACTCTCTCTCTCTCTCAGTTCTCTGGGGGCTAGGCTGGGCTCCAATCGATCACTCCTCTCAACATCACCGCAAACATCGGTGCAGCTGTTGCTATGACGTAAGTAAGTAAATACCGTATGTTAGTAATGTATATTATGTATATATACTACATGTATTGTAAATTATTATTATCCATAAAACCTTCTGTCCTATCATGCATTGTAAATGTTATAAAAAAAATAAAATAAAAAATTGTGAAATTGTGGATAGATAAATAGATTTTGTACTGTGGTGTTTTCTGGCTCATTTCCACATTAAGTGGTTATTCTATGAAATGTCTTTCTGATTATTTAAGGAAGTAAAGGACAAAATACATAGTGTCATAGTGAGTAGAGCTTTAACTAATATGTAACATAAACTGACCGGGGTTGAAATATTAGGGGATAAGTACAGAAGTCTAATATGTTTCCATCTGTTGAAGATTTTTTATTTGAGTTTGGCATTGAAACATTTGTCAGACTGGCACTTCCATGTTCTCTACCACACATAAAAACCCCCTGTTGGTATGGTATTTTAAGAATAGGTTTTCTGTGAAAATAGAGGCCGTTTCTTTGAAATGTTTTTCAAAGTCTTAATTTAGTATCATTTTATTACAGTATAGTCAGACTTCAGCTTCTAAAAGTTGTGGTGAAGAAGGTGGAAAAAGTTATAAGAGCAAACAACTAACGTACATGCTCCGAGTCGTTCAACTTTGACGGAAATAGTGATGTATAGTCTAATTTTAGCTCATTGTTTTAGATTTTGTGAACGTAATGAAGCATATATCTGTGTTTACAGTTTGTTTCACTGCCTCCAAGTGGCCAAAAAAAAACTGTTGTTAAAGATTTAAGACACTGTATGAAAATTTGAAATAATGAAATAATCTCAATATGTGGTTTGGTATGATTGTGGCTGTTAAAATGATGCTTTGAATAAATGTAACTATCACCAACAGGGGTTTTTTATGTGTGGTAGAGAACAAGGAAGTGCCAGTCTGACAAATGTTTCAATGCCAAACTCAAATAAAAAATCTTCAACAGATGGAAAAATATTAGACTTCTGTACTTATCCACTAATATTTCAACCCCGGTCAGTTTATGTTATATGTTATGTTATATGTTATGTTATATTAGTTAAAGCTCTACTCACTATGACACTATGTCTTTTGTCCTTTACTTCCTTAAATCATCAGAAAGACGATTCATAGAATAACCACTTAATGTGGAAATGAGCCAGAAAACATATAGCACATATAGCACAACTGATTTTTAACCACTTTTAAAATAAAAATCATGTTTTTGACACCGTGAATTAAAACTGACATTTTAAAAATGTAAAATGTCATCAGAAATGACCCGGAGTCATCAAGACATCATTTAAATTCAAATCTAAAAGTACAGTTGATGCATTTTCAAGCATAAACATAAGTGAAAAGAAAGTGAAATATAATTTGAATGTGATTTAATTTTAATGTTGACCTCCATATCAAATGTTTAACAATATAAGTGAGAAGTTATTAAAATGAAGGTGAGGTGGTTCTCATGTCCAACATGAACTGTTTTGCCGGCATTATTCAACACTAACTACATGCATATGAAACACAATGGTGGGAAATTGATGATGCTGCATGAAACCAGAGTGCATTGGCATCTCACATAGCATCTTAGAGCTCCATTAGGTTCATGGGTCTGTGTGCTCATTTTCTCAGCAAAGCATCTCTGGTGTTATCTTTCCTTCCTCTTTCCTCGCCCTGCCCCCTCCTCTTTTGGTTGCTCTCTCATCTTTAATTTCTGCCCGTCCTCTGGGGCTCAACTGAGTCATGCCATTAGGACAAAACGTTGCCCTGCTAATGGTCATCCAGTTTCCGTCGTGTCCACTTCGTGTTGCTGCACCGACACCATACGTCTTTCTTCTTTTTTTTTTTTTCAGCTCCTCAGCGTTTAGCAGCTGATGGACGCCTCATCATCAGCGGCCTCTGACCTCTGAGTTTGACTTTTGAATGATTACTGTTTTTTTGTTTTTTATTCTTTCATTTTCATACAGTGTCTTAAATCTTTAACAACAGTTTTTTTTTGGCCACTTAGAGGCAGTGAAACAAACTGTAAACACAGATATATGCTTAATTACGTTCACAAAATCTAAAACAATGAGCTAAAATTAGACTATACATCACTTATAATCACAATGAGCAAGTTTATTTTTACATCTGATCCAGTATTGATTCACAGTATGTATGTTGACTTGTGTTAAGTTATTTATTTATTTTCTGTAAGAACCACATTATTCTCTATAATGATTTGTGGCCTTTCGTAGGAAAATAAAAGCTTCAACTAAGTTATTCGGTCATGTTATTGGTCAAACCCCAGCCTCTTTTCTTGGACCACAGTGGATGACAAGCAAAATGCAAAATGACATCACAAATCACAAAAAGAGCGTTTGATTTTATATTGATTACACCCAGTTTTATTTTCATTAAAGGGATCCAAGGCCTTCACAAAAGGGTTGACTCTTGGTAGCTATACATTACTAACACAACACACAACGACAACAGAAACAACACGGAGGACTTATGTGAACGAGTGAAAAGACCCCAAAAAAAATAAAATAAAATAAAATAAAAATTATGAGTTAAAAGACATTTCATATGAGATCAAACTGAGATGCATCAATAAAACCAATAGTTGAGGAAGAAGTGAGCAGAGGTTAAAACTCTGCCATGTACAGTAAGAGATTTTTTTTTGTACAATGCTTGATTGAATTCTGAAAGTAATTGATTGTCTATAGCATATTTTGGTCATGCACAGTTGATGAAGTCATTGTCATTGTATCAACAGTGTTGTAATAGCTTCACAGTTTTAGTTTTTTTTTCTTAGTTCTGATCTCCACTCCCTCCAGCTTTGATTGTCAGTTTTCAAGTCAAGTGTGTGTGTGTTTTTTTTTTTTTTTTTTTTTTTTGGTGTGCTATAATATTTGATTGTCACCGGCTTATGGATATGTTTCATTAGTGATGTGCAAAAATCACCGCTAACGCTCATATTAGCAGTAATGATACTTCATGATGCCTGAAAAAAAATCTCTGATTGAATTGATGTTTTTTTTTTTTTGTAAATACATCAGATAAAAAAACAACGTCATTGTATTCATGAAATAAAAAGAAATTAGATTGCTTTACTGTAGTTTTACTGTAGGTTTTTAGGTTTTATTTGTTTGGGGTTTTTTTTTTTGGCAAAAACTCCTCTAATACCTGTACATATGTAATATTTTATATTTGGCCTGGATTCAGACGATATCTGATACCAATAGTGATATGGTGCATCCCTATTAATTTATGAACTTTGTGCTTTGAGGATGATTTGAGTCCACGATGTGCTACATTCTTCCCTCCAATAGCATCTGACAATATTCCACAGTTATCTTCATCATCATACACAGATGTCTGTACAAAAATATGCAGTCTCAGTGTAATTTTGCTGGCAGGATAGGCAGGATTTATACTCTCGTTTTTTTTTCTTCTTTTTTTTTTTAAATGGTAAGTTTTGAAGTTTTAATAAAATTGATTGCCACAAGCAAGTCTAAAATCTTCACAGTAGCCTTACACAGCTTATGCTTGGGGGAACAAGCTAGTTACAATATCGTTGAGCTGCTCAAGTAAAAAGAAACCGTGGTTACACGTCACAATACAGAAATCTGCTGGCATTTACTTTTATTATTTATTTCTGTATAGTAAAACCTCGATACTTTTTTGTTTTTTTTAGAATTCAAACATTAAGCGTGTGTGTTCATTCAACACGTTGTCACTTGTCGCACTTACACAAACAACTTAACCTGAAGCCAGTGTTTATCTTGATCCTAATCCTCACTATTTTAATTCCTAACACACCCTCTCACTAATCCTGACTTCAGCCCTAGTATCAACACGCTATTCAAAGAAAAAAAAAAGTGCAACCTGATAATACTAAGTAAATACCAGTATGACCAGAGTATTGTCAAGTGCAACCAAAGCTGCTCTTGGCTGAATTTGTAAACATTTAATGCATTTCGGGGTCTGCAACTCAATGAGGCCCCTCTTTATCTCAAACCTGTGCTCCCTTAAAAACCTGTGTGTCCCCCATATTTGTTATTTGACACTTTTTTTTTCATGCCCTTTTTTCTTTTTTTTTTCTCTCTTCTTTTGTTAAGCCTGTTGTTGGAAGTGACTGTCTGTTGCTCACTGTAATCTGGCCCAGTACTGACCCAGGTTCTGACTCATGCTCTGCTGCTCAGTTCCTGGGACCTGGACTGGCACTGACACGCCAGGCGATATGAGCCCTGGACAAGAGAGAGAGAGAGCGACGGAAGGATAGAAAGTTAGTCAAACCGTTGTGGTTTAATTTAAAATGTGCATATTGTCATAAATGTAAAGTCTACGCCTCTTCCACATCAACCTCGGTATCACTCACCAGTGTTGGAGTTGGCTGAGGACGGAGTCTGCAGATGAGGGGAGGAGTACGCCGATGAGTCAAAACTACGCGGAGCAGATGGTGACGGAGGTAACATGCAGGAGTAAGAGGAGGCCGACTGGGGAGGAATGGACTGCGTGGACACAGGAGTGGAGGAGTGAGGGACAGGAAAGATGTGGATTAGATTTCTGTACCAGTTACTGAAAGCTAAACCATGAGTTGTTGAGGCGGTTTGATGCCAGTTTAACCACATGGTGGTGCTAGAGTAGCGCGGTGCGGTCACAGTAAACCACAGCCACAGCCACAGCGGCAACTCGCATTCATTCTCTGATCTTTAACTGAATGTTGAGCTTTTACTGTAAAACACAAAGCTATAAACATATTTTCATGATAGATTGATAGACTGGTCTGATGAAAGCGACAATAAAATACAATAAAATTTTATATATATATATGTGTGTGTGTGTGTGTGTGTGTGTGTGTGTTTGTGTGTGTTTGTGTCACCCTCATTACGCAAGCTTTTATAAATTTGAAAGGATGAGGTATCTGTCAGATCAGTGCCTCTGTCGAAACCATCCACAGGTTGAACAACATGCAGCAGCCCAGTTACTTATAAACCGACTGTATTTATTTAAAGTTCATCGTTAAACACTGGTTAATCCTGCAAAAGACCTTTTGACCTCACAGTTTTCAAACACTGAGAAATCTGCTTGATAACCTCAGACCAGTTATACCGTGATATCGACGTCTTCTCTGCCTGAAACCGAATAAACGACCTTAAAATTCAACGATGTGGCGCTTACATCTCTACTCTAATGACCGGGTTCATTCCTCATACCAACAGGAGGCCTTTCACTCTGCAAAGTTATGGAGTAATGAGTGATTAAGCCTGATTACCGTCAAGATTTGAGAAATTCTGTTGTGATAGATGAACTGGACTTGTATTCATTTCGTTTACTGTCATATATACATAATATACATGTGTGTGTGTGTGTGTGTGTGTGTGTGGAGGAAACGCAGAAAATCTTCACATTTAAGATGTTGAAACTGTCAAACGTTGGCATTTCAATACAGATTTTTACAGATTTGCTTCTTTTTTCAACTTGTCTGATTATCTTGATGTTGTTGTTATTATCATTAGATGTTTCAGTCATAGCTGTGTTAATATCTGTAACAATATCTTATGGCTTAGACCTCTAGTTTAACAGCTAGATAGAAGCTGTTAAACTGCTTCTGCTCTCTGATAACTTCCTGTGATGGTTTAGTTTAGACGGTGCAGATTAATGATGAATGATGAAAAATCCAAACCTGGACTCCAGATGAAAAAACTGACAGGGAGCTGTAGCTAGGCAGGGACGACTCAGCCTGACTCAACATGGACCCTGGAGACACACACACACACACACACACACACACACACACACACACACACACACACACACACACACACACACACACAGACACAGTGAGATGGTGAGAACACACATTTACACATTTGCACACGTGTTGTGGGAACAACTCACAGTGGAAATGTTGTAATATAGATGCACTCTAATGGAGAAACTCTAATGGTTTGCCTGCCTGCAAATGTCAAACAGAGGAGCTCTGAGGTTTGTAATTATAAACTAGTGACATATTTCTGTCAGCGGATATATAAATCATATGGACTGTATGTAAAGTCTCACTTTGAGGATTACTGACATTCATCTGTCATCGTGCAGTGAGCAGGTGATTACCTGAACTGCTGCCGTGCTGCTGATGATAGACAGATGTGTTGAAGGAAGTGGTCAAAGGAGCTTGACTCTGTGAACAGGAAGTCACGCCCCCTGACCTCCTTTGGTTGCGCAGCTTCTCCTCCCTCCTCCACTTGGCTCTCCGGTTTGAGAACCACACCTGTCAATCAAAGAGATTGGTCAGGCCTGTTTAACATGCAGTAATATATCATATGATGTATTTTTTTAAAAAAAGCATTGTTTGAAGTGTTTCCTACCTGTATCCTGGCTTCCGGCAAATCAATCTTATTCGCCAGTCTCTCCCTCGCAAAGACATCTGGGTAATGTGTTCTCTCAAACTCTGTGGATGATATTAACTAATGTCAAACACACACTGTGAGTCTTAATCCAGGCTGACAGGTCTACCGGCGTGCTGCTCGCCTGACGACCCTTGTTAATACATTTTTGGATTCATCTATTTATTTGAGAAAAAAAAAGCAACTTTCGCTCACATTCAAACAAAAATGAAAAATGAATGACCTATCAGATATCTGCAATCTCATTATCTGGACAGATATTGTGCAACTTATTGAATATTTACTTCTTAATATCAGCAAAACTAATTATCTTTCCATGGAATATACAAATCCAGAAAGCCAAGATGTATCCTTACAACCATATTTGAAATATTTATCTGTTGCACTTTGTATAAATTATTTATCACGGAGACACACAGACACGCAGAAAGTTCAAATGAAAGGATACAAGTTGAGGAGCTGCCTAAGCACTTTATTTTAAAGTAGGTTGACTCAAACCAAACTGAAGACAAATCCTTTCAGGCTTTTATTTTTGTAATAATTGATTTGCGTGTATAAAAATGTCCTATTCATGATGATTTGAATTAAAAATTGTCTTACACCGACTCACTGTACATTATATTAACAGACAGTCTCCATGTGATGTTGCTCAAACAACATGTTCACACCAAAGAGACTTTCTGTATCAGAGAATCATTTCTCTCTTTGGCAAGTAATTTATGGCTGACAAACTGCCGACATTTCTGTTGTTGATGAGTCGAAACAAGAATATGCCTCTGCCTGTACCAGACGGCCTGAGTCATCCTGATGAACTGAAAGTTTTACATGCACCAATACAGACGCCCTTAATGGATCGAACTGTCTGCACTTATGATGAGGTCTTAATGTTTGTTAGGCGTGTCAATAATTTACCAACAGAGAAACTCAAGACATTAAACTACTTGATGATTTGTTTAAAACAGATGGATATTGGCAGCAGAAAGGGTAATATTATATTAACACATAACCGCTGCAGTTAATGATTAGAGACTAAATTTCACACTGGCAACACATGGTTAATAAATCCATATTGCACAAAGACAACAACGACGATGCCGTAGACTGAGTCGGTCTCGCAAATTGCTCTAATTGGCTTGGTTATAATTGGCGTCTGTGTCAACCCATGATTGTTATTGTGCCTTGGCCGTGCACCGAGGTCAGTGTACCTCATTAATGTCATTTGCACAGAGTGACCACAGTGATACATTTCCACTCGGCTGCACAGTGGACATTGCGTTCTTATTTAGCTCAAGGGCCTGCTGCAGCCATATCCAGTCAAGGGTGGCTTTGCTGATCCCTCTGTGTGGTTATCAGGCGACGAGGCCCAGATCTCACTGCATAATACAACCACAGGAATAGATGCATTATCAAAACGGTGCTCTACATGTTGCCAGAGGTGTTTTGGAGCCCATCAAGAATATTTGTGTTTGGTCTGAGTTTGGTTTTGCTTGATTTGCATTTGAAAGTAATCATGGATGGGAACGCTTGTTCTCTCTTGCACAGGTTGATAAAAATCTTGTCCCGCTCAGAAATTTAAATGAGTATTCAAACACAATTCTGTGTGATTTCTCATGTTTATATCCTCTGGCATTTACCAAAAAAGCTGTAAACAAAGTGTAAAGGCTATAATCCAATAATGAAGGTGTTGGCAGGGAAAAAAAAAAAAAAACAGCAGGCCGAGCTGCGTCATGACACACTCTTGGAGGATGGCGATTGGCTGAAAAGCAATGACAGAGAGCGAGAGAGTGCTGCAAGTGCTCGCACGGCCTGACCTTTCTCCAGAGCCTCGATCTGCTCCTGTGTGAAGCTGGTCCTGTTCCTCTGCAGCTTCCTCTTGAGCTGAAGCCTCAGCTGAGACTCTTCGCCGTCGTCCCGCTCCACAGGGACTCCTCCTCCTCTGCCCGCTCCACCTCCCCCGGCCTCTCCTCCCATGCTGCCCTCGGTGTCCAGGAGACAGCCCTCAGACACTGGCAGAGAGAGGAGAAGGTGACAAAAGATGATGAGCAAGTGCCAAGTAAAATTCCTGCAGTGGCGCATCACAGATTGCAAGACGTTTCAAACTAAAATGAAGTTAGTGACACAGCAACACATGCTGAACTACATTTAATTTAAAGGTGGTGACATTAAACTGACTATCTGTGAGCAATGACCTGTGTTGAACCCCCACCCCAACTCCCACTACCACTACCTGTGCTATGTTGTGTCTGAACTCCGGTGGGGTCGTGGTACCAGTTGTTAGGCCCACTCCAATTCGAGCCGCTCTGCAGATTCAGCATGGTTAACTTCTCATACATGCTACGATTGTCCAAAACACCATGAAGAGAAATAAAAGGAGTCCCGTCCTGCGTGTATCCGCCCCTGTTCGCTGTCACCTTTGGCTCCGGTCTTCCTCCTTCAAATCCTCGACTCCTTCCTTCTGGAAAGTGGGCGGGGGGGGGAGGACAGAGGGAGAGAGAGAAAGAGAGAGAGAGGATGGGGGGTTGGTTAGTTAGGGGGAATGAGAAGCGACGAGGACAAGAAGATGAAGAAGGAGGGATTCACATCGCATGAGTTCACACATGGTCGGCATTGTGGTGAATTAGCCTCATGATGACAGACAGAAATGGAGTTAGTTACGTGTGTGCTGTCGTAACGTGTGTGTGTTATACATTGGTATCCTGGTATACCATGGGGAACTAAGGTACATTAGAACCCACTCTGAAAGCCATGACACTTATCATGCTACTCGCTTTTAGCTCTGGCTTTGCTGGTATGGGCGCACGAGCACGCGCTCACACACACACACAGACACACACACAGACACACACACACACACACACACACACACACACACACGCGTATGCATGAGAAAACACTGCATTTATATGAAGCCATGCACACGCGCAACCACAACACACACAGCTGTATTAGGAACAAGATCTCCACATAAAATATTAGGACCAAGTCCATGTTTAACTTTCGGTATGACATAATACGCTGTTGTATGTTCATAAATATTATTATCAGCCAAAATAAATACTCTCTTCGACTCTTATCTATTCTAGCGTTCCCATTCTTCTTTGGAAATTAGTTCTTTGGCGAACCAGAGAGAAATACAATGGTATGTCAAAGCTGAGCCAAATCTCAAGTATTGCAGCAGCACAATGTCAAAGGTCACACGTCATTCATTTGAATAAAGCAGCCTGCGAACGACTATTTATTCATCTGTTTTTCATTTAAATCCAGAAAATATTGATGAACGCTGCTGGCGGCGTAGTTAAACCCAAAGCCCTCCGACAAAAAAGTCGGTGTTAAAGAAGTGACATCGGCACAAAAAGGCACGGAAAAGATGAAATTTCCGCAAACTTACCGAGTGTCCAGGTGAAATGACGCAGGGGTCCTTTGGTGTGTTACTGTCCTCCTGTGTGGACCTTTATTCCCCTGTTCCCCCCTCCGTCCCTTGTTCTCCAGCTTTGTTGACAATACTGTGTGTGTGTGTGCGTAAAGGAGAGAGTAGCAGGGAGATGGAGAGAGTTAGACAGGGTGAGAGAGAGTGAAAGAGGGAGGGGGGGGCTCTGGAGAGAAATGCGTCTGCGGGCACTCTTGTCCTCCAAGCGATGGAGGATGGAGAGAGAGAGAGAGAGAGAGAGAGAGAGAGAGAGAGAGGGAGGGAGAGAGAGAGGGAGCCACCGAGGGGTGACAAAGTGAGTCAACATCAGTGTCAAGTTTGAACTTAATGCCAGCGAGAGGAGGAGGGGAGGCCGAGAGAGAAGAGCATAAAACACAGATAATGGAGAGATAGTGGATGATAAATAGATGATGGAATTCAGTTTTAGCCACGAATTGCACATGAATATTGAGCGCCATTGTCAGTCATTGTCATTGTTGTTGTTTTTTTTGTTTGTTTGTTTTACACTAAAACAAGTGCAACCAGACAAAAGACATTATCAGATTAAACTCAACGTTCACACTAGTAAATACACATCGTCACTGATCCTCATTCACACAATTTGAAGAAATCATTATTAAAACTTTGCTAAAGCTTCAACATTTCCACATGTCTCTGCTGCTGAACTGTATTTGTTTTATTGCTGACCGCTGTATTAACTTTTCTTACTGGTCTAAGCCACTGTCTTTTTATGAAATAGTAAAAGAAACCAACCAGATAATAATAATAATTAAGTTATTTCTCAGTATTGATTTTATTTATATTCTATTTGCTTGAGCTACTAATCTTATGTCAAACATTGAAAAAAAATGTCATGTAGCCTAAAGACTCATTTCTAGATAATGATAAGATCTTTTTTAATTTCTTAATTACAAATTATGGATGACAAGACATAATTTACACTCATTTTGCATCATATTAATAATTAAAACACATTAACATTTTTCATAAACCAGATATTTGCTAGATAAATATAAGTAGCTCACTGTGTATTATTTCTGTTTTCTTGAATGTACTGAAAGAATATGTAAATTAAACGTTAACATTAAACCCTATTGAATTATCTGATAGCTGTTCAATAGAGGTGAGTAATAACAATACATGACTTTAAATTGTTAATCAATTTAACTAAAGACTTGTAAATCATGTAAATGATAATATACATATAGAATATGCATCTTTTATGTTGTGATTAGTATCAATTGTACAAAAGTATTTACATGTCTTGAAGTAAATGCTTTTTCTTATAGATAATATATAATTGGGCAGTTATTCTTTTGCTTCAATTGACGAATATTTTGGTACAAGAAACAGCAAAAAGTATTGAAAAGAAAGAGCAGCTGATGATAACATCGGCTTTTTTCCTTGATCACATTTTTTTTTTTTATGTCACACTTTGTATTGATTAATGTTACAGAACCTTGTCACCAGGTTTTAAGGCCCGCGGTGCACAAGTGAAGTTACCATCATTTACTTTATTTTTCCTTTTATTTTTTCAAACACACGAGCTGAAAGATTGTCCGCAGCGTCTGACCCAGACCACCTGGGTATTGTTCTCTGACTACAGACGTATTGTTCTCCACTGAGCTTAAAGCTATGGGACAACAAACAAAGGCATTGTCTGGGCCCCCAGAGCAGGTTAAAGGAGCACCGTACAGAAAGGTTTGATATAATGACGCAGGTATGACGGTATGTATGGCACAGTCGACGAGCGAGAGCAGAGCGGTGCAGAACGGGGGGTTTAAATATATCTTTTTGCAGCGGAAGGGAGAGAAGAAGAGAGAGATGGAAGATGGAAGCAGGGAGGAGAGAGATAGAGAGAGTGAAGAGGAAGTATGTGACTTTGGGGTGGGTGTAGGGGCTTGGGGATGGGGAGGGTGCCAGCTTGTTTTATTTCCGGTTGACAAGACTTTGCGCTCCCTTTCTCTCTGTCGCTCCCTCTCTCTTTCATACTCTGCTATTCTTTCTCCGCTGCCCCCACTGCTCTATCTCTCTACTACCCCCCCACCCTCTTTCTGTTACTTTCCTCCGAGACGTGCCTCGGAGAAAGGAAAGGACTTGACAAGTTCAAAGGTAAAAAAGAGTATATATATATATATATATATATATATATAAAAACAGTGGTGAAAGAAACATTCACATCCTTTAGTTAAGTAAAACTACAAAAATCAAATTGTTTAAAAACTCCAAAACAAACAAGGCCAACGTGCAACATTTTGCTGAGGTAAAAATATTCATGTCCAATCAGCAAAATGTACATCGACTGTCAAAGTTAGTGGCCAATATGCTGATATGACATAACTGCATTTTAATACTCATAACTTGTCAAATGTGGAGCTCAATTAAACTAGTTTATGCACCGTTGAGTTATGACGCTTCATATCTTATAGACTCTTTATATGTTTTGTGTAAAACAAAATTGACAAAGCAACAGTAACAAATGTGAAGAAGCTAAAAAATTGAAGGATAAACACTTCAAATTTGCACTAACTGAGTGCATTTTACTGAGCTGAATGTGGAAATAAAGAAAGAAAAGAGAAAAGAAAGACAAACAGAGGTAAGGAACAGAAGGAAATGTAATAAAATAGCTTAGGTTATTGTAAAACTAAACCTAAAAATGTCACACACACACCCTTCCATTCCCAGCTCCTGTTTTCTAACTAGTTACCCTTTTTTGTGTTTGCTTTATTCAGATATCACAGTTGCATCTTATTGTGTTCCAGTTGTTGGAATGTGGTTTAACCTATGTGATCCCTATGTGCTCAGTGCAATAATGTCTGTGTGAGCGTGTGCGTGTGTGCGAGTGTTTGACGACGCGTGCTTCACTGCAAAGATTCGTGTAGCTTCAGGACATGTTTTTTTTTTTTTTTTTAGTGCATCTTGTTAGTTCATTCCTGTCACCTCTCTCTCTCTCTCTCTTTCTCTCTCTCTCTTCTCTCTCTCTCTCTCTCTCTCTCTCTCTCGGCATCCCTTGCTTTTTTCAGCGCTGAAGGGGGGATGGGGAAGGGGTGGTGGACGGGGCTGGGAGGGGTGGAGGCGGCGGCGGTGGAGGCAGTCACCATGGTTACAATGCCACGACAAATATTCATCAAGTTGTTAAAATAAAAACAAACGGGAGTGCATTATAATTGCTCTTACTGACTGGATCCTATAATGCGCTCATATATTATGAGTGAGAGGAACGGACGGGGTAGGGGCTCGCGCACAAAAATATGTTGATAATAATAAATGAAATGAATATCAGCTGACCTGGAGACAAACACACATGACACACACACACTCACTCACTCTCTGGCACTGCCACACATTTCAGCTGTTTTTCTTTTGTGCAACTTTATTTCTCCATTACCTGTTTATGGAATTCCCTACGAGTACTTTCGTGAGTCTCTCCCCTCTTTTCTCTTTGTCCCTCCATCTCTCGCTCTTCCTCTACCGTTGTGTAGCCCCAGGCGATACTGTGATGTGTCCTCCCTCTGTCCCGCCCTCCCTCTCCCTCTCTCTCTGTCCCTGTCACCTTCAATTGCTCTGTGAAACTAGACACACTGCCTGGGGCGGGGAGGCAGGGTGGGAGGGTGGGAGGAAGGAGAGAGAGGGAGAGAGGGGGGGTTGGGGGGGGGGCAGACAAACAGCTTTATAGACAGACAGAAGGAATAAATATTTGGTGTCATTAAAAAAACAAGATTACTGTAACCTGGATGTTGTGTTAATGTTCACAATTCATCCAAAAACATACAAAAAACAAATAATGTGGCACCAGAAAACACCAAAAAAAAAAAAAAAAAACACACAATCACTGCTGAAATACACACATCTACCCAGATTTAGGACTGTGTTTGATCTTTGACCTGAATCTTCTGTCTTCTCAAAACCCAGATATAAAATACACAGATAATAGGAGCTGTTAAACTGATTTGTGCTTTCCACAAGAAGAAAAGAAATAAAGGAGTACTCCTTGGCCCTATAAACCCTAAGGACCACTCACAAAACAACGCTACAAGCGAGTTCTGAAGAAAGGCGTTTACCTGGAATACCTGGTATTCATACGACACCTGTAGCAGTTGGGTGACGTGTTTAGACAGATGTAATTACAGACGTTAAAACAATAATAGATTTACAGAAGAATGATCTAGATGCACATTTTAATGTCAATATAGTATGTTATTGGCAGATATATCTATCTATCGTATCTCTTATATATATATATGTGTGTGTGTGTGTGTGTGTGTGTGTATCTATATGTGAATGTATTATATTGTATATGGTATATTGCAAGTGCATGTCCTTGTATGTACAATTGGACCTTGAGTCTATATATATATATATATGAAAAATTCCTCTTTTTTTTCCTTTTCTTTTTCTTATATTTCTCATTGGAACACCTAAAGTACAAAGCTGATCCTTCTTTACTTTCACAGAGAAAGCTGTGGTATGACCCCATGTATCTGTGAAGTTTGCAGAAAAAAAAGAATATGCTATTATAAAAACATCGCCTCCAGCAACTCAAGGCAGAGGCAGATGTCTTTTAGGGTGAAAATAAATCATATTGGTCTAAACAACACAACATTAGATTGATATCTGAAATCTGTTTGACCCATTAAAATGACAAAGATCAACAAGTATTTCATACACCTGAGAAAACATAGGCTCATGTTTGTGATGTGATTTATAATATGACTCATATGAGTCATATTATATAAAACAAGGGAGTACTCACATTAAAAACACTTACTGTGTAACCACTCACCATTATGTGAACTTGTATTCCAAAAAAAAAGGAAATTGCTGGAAAACATCAATTCGTTTCCATTCGTCGTGCAAAAGAAACCATTTTACTGTGTAAAAGAGCAGAAAACTTCTTTTACCTGAAGCCGAATGAGGGAGGAGAATCTGATTCGTCCGCGGGTAAATTCCTTTAATCTCATTGGTTGATTTGGAGAAAAGGGGCGGGACGAGCGTTTTGATTGGCTGTAGGTGAGGCGTGGGGTAATCAGCGTAACGTTCTACCTGCAATTTAGATGTACTTTCGACTGACGAGTCCAGCGTCCGTCGTGGGTTGTAGTCGACGGTAAAACTCGTCAATCCCTGGTTGTAACAAATCAGTTGTGTTTTGTTTTTATCATAAATCCCTTCGCTTGTTTTTCGGATTTCAGCCACAAGCTGTTAAAACTGTATAAACAAGGAGAAGATAGAAGTAACGGTGCGGAAAGAAACAGGTGAAACTTCTGGTTCCGCTGCAGTAAAGAGCAGAAACATATTTTTTTTAACGCGAAACCTTCAAAAATGTCGGCGAAATTACAGTTTCCAGTGATTTTGTGGTGCGTAACAGGTGAGTACCAACCCTCCATCTTCTCCTTTGTTTTGTCTTTCTCCACCTTGTTTGTCTTTTGTAGCTAAACAACAAAACAGTTTTTTTTGTTTGTTTTTGTTTTGTTTTTTGAGGGAGGTGGTACTGTAAATAATAATAATAATAATAATACTCAGCTGCGTCGATTCAGAAATGTAATTTATTGTTATATTTAGGTTTTTTGGCTTCTTGCGCCCAAGAATGTGGCCGACCACCGTTAATGGAGAACAGGATTGTGGGAGGGATGAACGCCGAGGATGGGGCTTGGCCTTGGCAAGTGGATATACAGGTGAACGGAAAATAGTTTCTATCTGTGTGTTGATAAGAAAATAACAATGTTCTGTCTAAATATCTGTGATAAGGTTCAACATGACCCACTGGATAATATGTTGAAGTTACCAGTCTATCATGTTTTAATTAGAATATAAAATTTGTCATGTTTTTTTTTTTCTTGTTTCTAGCCTTTCTGCCATTTCTCATACTTGCTTGTGTGTCTTTCAGTTGAACCCATTGCTCTAATTACTGCCTCATTCATGTTTGACCAATTTTGAAATCTTCAACACAAGCTATAATGTGCGCTTTAGTCTGGGGGGATTTGTTTCGCAAACTGACCTGCTGACAGAGGGATTTGCCTGTGATGCAGAGGTGACTCACTCTTTTTCCTCCCTTCGGCTTCCAGACAAATAAGGATGGTCATATCTGTGGAGGCTCCATCATCACCGAGAGCTGGGTCCTATCAGCTGCTCATTGTTTTGTCGAGTAAGAAAACTTAGATGATAAACAGTCCACAGTCTCACGGCTTCTTCTTATTTAGTTATTTGGAGCCTTAACAATAGTCAAATTCCCTCAAGAGTATCTGTTTTTGTTTTGTTTTTAATATTTTGGATAATCAAGAGCTTTATTGTTGTGGCACATAATGCCTCAGTCTTTCCTGAATTTTATCTCATCAGATTATTGGTAATGTGAGTACAAGTTTGCACAGTTTCACCTGTTTTCTGTAAAGCCGTTTAATTCCTCTTGACAATATCAGGTTTAGAGGTTTCACATTACACATCTCCCCCTTCTAGTCCCTCAGACGTGAGCTCTTATATCATCTACGCTGGTCGATACCAGCTGGACGGCTTTAACCAGCATCAGTCGGTGCACCGCGTGAGACAGGTGATAATCCCGTCCGGTTACGAAGAACCCAGCTACGGGAAGGATTTGGCGCTGGTGCAGCTGAGCACCCCAGTGACCTGGTCAGATCACATCCGTCCCGTGTGCTTACCTGCGTCTGGCACACTGTTCCCAAGTGGCATGTGGTGCTCTGTCACCGGCTGGGGAAACATCCGTGATGATGGTAGGACTTATTGAACTCTTAACATCATTTGACCATTTTTATACATACGTTTAATCCAGTATTTTGTTTCACTGGTCACTGAACACATAAAAATAAAATGTTCAAATAGAAGAGACTTTGTCAATCTATAGTGAGGTACAATGCTCCACTCAAAACAATGTACACAGGTACAAATGTAGAGAAGATTGACTTGTTTATGTTGGTTTAGAAAGACCTGTGTGGGGTGTATGGCCTTTTTTTTATAAAAAAAAAAAACTTATTACAGAAAGTTTAAGGGTTCAGAAGCATTTGATAGACTGAGACTCAACCAGCTGAGATTTTTCCACCCTTCTCCCTGAAAAGCTTTAGCTTTAGCTGTATGTTTAGGATGGTTGTTCTGTTAAATGAGAAAGTGTCCGATGTGTTTTGTTGCTTTTGCCTCAATCTGAGAGCAGAACACTTCTGTATAACTAAGCTTATAAATAAGCATTTGTGTTGTTGTTTCCATCTACAGTGAAAGTGTCAGTAAAGTGACGGCTCCATCAGCAGCCATACCTATACCCATATAAAACCAGACAGATGAGGTAGATGCTTTGTGTCATGTGCTCAGATAAAGGATGATTTTTTTTTTTTTTTTTAATCATCAGTCTATAGAACTTCAACATCTCAGCCTTCATGTTGTTGTAGTCGCGTTAGCCCACATCCTGAAGATTATTATTTACTTGCTGTTCCGTACACAACCACACCTGGCGTATCACAAATGGGCCCAACTGTTGCTTTTGCCAAACCAGCTGTCTTTGAAATCTCTCTTGCTGACATTTGTTCCCTTTGAGCCCAATAATCCTCACCAGCTCATCTCATTGTTCCTTACGGTCGTCACACAAGTCGTCAAGTGTCCATTTTTATTCGAACGTTTGCAGTTTTGGACACAGGTTTCACAGTTACCAAATTAACCAATAATTGTCACTTTAATGTTGTATTCATTTTATTTTATTTCAATTCAATGTCCTGAAGCTCCCGAAGCGTAAAGAACAAGAAATGTTTGACTACCTAAATACGTACAAACAGAATCCATCATGATCTTTATTTCTTTGCTTTTTTTCCCAACAGGAGCAAAGAGTGTCAGAAAGTATACAGCAGGAAATAATTTATACTCAGTTTGCTTTAGGCATCATTGTAATTTCAGTGGGAATATATCTTGACACAATCAGACTGTGCAATTAAACGTTGCTTTCATACTGTTAGTTTGATTTATTTAATTGTGTTTAATGTTTTTATTTTGTCAATGAAGATTTGTTTTTGAAGATTAGTTTTTAAGTGTGAAGTTGAAGTGACGATTATATTGAGTTCCAGCATTTGAATAGTTTGCATGTATTTTTTGCAATTACAAATGAAACACTTTGATATTATCAGATTTATTGTTGAATCATAGATTTTTTTTTTGTCAGGGGACTTGAAACTTATGTAAAGCAGATTTGCATCTACCAAGCTTGATTTGTAAAAAAAATCATTTGCATGGTGACATGCTGGTTAGGGATGGTTTTTATCCTCAATCAGTTAAACACACACACAAAATAAAATTCAGCGGGTTTATTCAAACAGAATACAACAAAAAGCAAAAAGTATTACAATAGTAGAAAAGAACAATGACTGGCATGAAACACAATCAAAGTATCTCTGTCTATACTCTTTATACACTGGACAAAAACTGGCCGCCTATTCAGAAATATGAGAAGCTCACGCTCCTTTTGTTCCTCATCATCCATCTGTCCTTGTACCTTCACTTCAGTTCCTCTGCCAGGCATCGGGACTCTACAGCAAGTGGAGGTGCCAATCATTTCCCAGAGTTCATGTCAGAATATGTACGACACGAATCCATTGGAGCAGGTGGACATCCTGTACGACATGATCTGCGCTGGATTGCAGGAGGGCGGCAAGGACTCCTGCCAGGTACTTGTTAACATTCATAAATACGTACTAGTATAGATGAACAAAATTAATTACACTGAAAATAACTTGCTACTATTCTGTGTAACTGTGCTACTTTTCTGCAGCCATCCACTGTTTAGTGTTTAAGACTTTCTTTTTGAGGACTTTGATACCTCCCAGTGGTGAAAGCCGAATGAGTCACTGTGTGTGTTTTTTGTTGTTTTTCCAGGGTGACTCAGGAGGGCCGCTCGTCTGCCAGATGGTAAATGGGACCTGGGTGCAGGCCGGGGTGGTGAGTTTTGGACTGGGCTGTGCTCACAGAAACCAGCCGGGCGTCTACACCAGACTGACCAGCTACTCAAGCTTCATCAGAAACACGATACCAGAGATCAGGCTGTACGGCCGAGCGGATCAGAACTGGTCTGGGAGAGCTGCTGTATTGATCAGCTCCTTGTCCACTCTACTGATTTTACTTCACAGATAATCCACTATTTTTTTTTTTTTTTTTTCTGGGAAGCTGGATGTAAAACAGGCCAAATGAAGGAGACGGTTAATTGCAAATGCCTGACTTGAGTATAAAGTTAACCTTGAATTGTCAAATGAGAAAACTAAAACGAATGCACATTAAGCCATTCTGAACATGAAATCTTTTTCAAATCTTTTTCATGAATTTCTAGAACTGAACCTCTACATAATGACACGAGTCAACGTAGGTTTTATACGTTTATATTTTAAATCAGAATTATGAGCTAAATATATTATGTCTTGCATATTTGAAATAAATAAAGTTGATTCTTAATATATTACCTCAGTGCTTTCTTAACCTCTAACTGGATTTGTATCATTGTTATATATGAACTACGATACAATATTGAGTTATGAAATATAAGGTTCCAGTTGAAATATATAAACCTGTTTTGAGAAGAAAAAAATCTCGTCATATCAGTGCACAATATAATGTTATTTATTCAAATATTATTTTTAAAGCAAAAACATCAGTAATTTAAAAATGTGTGGATCATTAAATATCCAGAGGCAGGTGATGATACGGTTTTCTTTATTATAAAGAATGCACAACGTGTCATAATGGTAAAAAAAGACTGTTTGGTAGTGCCTATTAAAAAAAGCTAGGTTTTAAATTAATCTGATAAGTTTTCATGCTAAAAAAAAGAACAAACATACAACTTTTACACAAATCCAAGTGTTGTCTTTCCACAAAAAGAGGAAAAGTCAGGCGTCGGGGGGAATGGTATCAGAGAGGATCATGGGAGAGCCGAGCTGCAACTCCTGCTGCAGTGATTCCAGATCAGCTGGAGTCATGCGGTGAACCTCGCTCCAATCGGAGAGGAGGGAGGCCGAGAGGGGGGCTGAGTCAAAACTGATGGAGGAGAAAAATACAGAAAGCATTAAGAGGGGCCTTTAAAAAAAATCAAAACAAGAACAGAACCAAATGCTGCTGCTCCTCACTGGAGTTTTAAACACCTCAGTCCCTGGCTTTTCTGTAACGGGATGAATGTTCACTTGTGTAATAACTAAGGACTTCTGTGATGCTTCAGAAGACATTAATGACTAGTTCACTAAATCCACAGGGTCTTATTGATCACAGATTTTCATGACTGTAGATAATGATTATAGTGTAGAATACTAATTTCTGAATTGGACATAGAAGGATAGACCAAACTGAAAGTGATGTAGTAAATCCCTCTTTTAAGGTCTATTTTAATGATCAGTTTGAATGATAAATATATTAGTTTCCTTTCTGTGCAACATCTCCTTGACTTGGAAGATATTTACTTGATTTGTTTTATTTTCTTTAACTTCAGCTGGACGGCTCTCCTACACAGACGTAGCAACAACAAAAATGAAGTATATTACCCAACACTTTCCTTAGCTTTCTAACTTTCAAACATACTAAGCTGCAGGTAACTGTTAGATATAGGTATAATTCAATAGGTCAGACACCGGTTCTGTTGGTACAGTGGGCTCATGCTGAAATAAAACTCACCTGTCGCGGTCACAGTGTTGCAGATCTGTGAGCGACTGGTTGAGAAGGTCATCCAGGTCGAAGCCCACGCCGTACCCAGCCCCGCTGCCTTTAGGGGTGACTGAGAACACTGGGGGTAAAATGTCCTCCACCTGACAGGAAAAAGGGGAAACATTAGGCCAAATGAACTTTGTATCCTTCAGATTCGTTCAGGGCAAGCAAAACATTGTGACATTTAAGGCTGTGTATGTATGTATGTATGTATATATATATATATATACACACACACACACACACACACACACACAGTATATGTGTGTGTGTTCAGCTGCAGAAGTAAAGTAACCTGAGACAAACCTGGGACTTCGACAGCTGCAGTGTTACGGTGTGGATGTCCGGGGCGATGGAGGGCCCTTGTTGTCCTGTATCTGTGAATCCTAAACTGGGATGAGGCTGTGAGGGGACCCCTAAAGCCCCACAAAGCTGGTTTGTTGTCTGTGACCCGGATTTCTCTCCTGCAGTGGGACAAAGCTTCTCCATTGGCGCAGTGCTTGAAGTCGAGTGGGAGTTGAGGTTATTTTGTCCTCCGATATCCACATTCCCGTTTGTCTCTCTGGTGTTTAGAGTCGAAGCTTTAGTCAAAAAACTCTCAAGGGGAAGCAGCTGCGACTGAGACTGAGGGTCAGGTTGGGTTTGACTTTGAGGTTGGAGCTGGGGCTGAAGAAAGCTTGATGCTAGAGGTTGCTGTTTCCTGTTTTGTTGTGGTTGATGTGGTGGCCTTGTCTCTAATTGCTGCCCGCTCCAATTCCCCAAACAGTTGAAACCACTTTGTCCGTTGCTTTCATTGTGAGGCTTGAGCGTGTTGTTTTTAACAAAGCCACTTGTGACAGTCATTATATCTATTCCTCCACTTACAGCAACAACTATATCTGCTGAAGGTTTCCTCTGGCTCATGGAGAAAAGTACTGAGGGTTGCTGGGAACTGGAGGGTTGAAACAATCCTGGCTGGTTAGATTTCACTTGAGAGATTAACTGTTCATGAGGAGGAATTTTCCTGACTTCTTTATCTGTTTTATTATTCAGAGCTGCTTGAGTGTTGTCAGTGATTGCTACATTCTGGTGCAAGGTTGTATTGCAGTCCCTACTTTTTGCTCCATCGTTATTTGAAGTCTGAGATTTCTCATTGCGACTGTCCATCATCTTTGTCCAACGCTGCAAAAGGCTTTTGTCATTGTCACTCAGCAGAACCCCGCCCAGCGAGTCCCCCTGCTTTCCTTCTCTTCTCTCCTTTTCCTTCATTTTCCTCTCCCTCTCTCTGGCTCGTTCCTGCCTCTTCCTTCTCTTCTCCTCTCTTTCTCGTTGACGCTCTTGGGCTGTGACAGGCCTGCGCGACTCTTGAACAGAAGACAGGGACGACAACATACCTCCTCCTCCACCGGCATCCATTCCTAGAGCAGACAAACCACCATCTGCAATGAAAACATTAAATTAAGATAAGGGGTTACATGTCAAAAAAAAAAAAAAAATTAGATAAGACAATCAACTTACCACCCCTGCATTTATTCCTGGTGGGTTTCAATAGAGCTGCTCTGAGTGCAGCTTTAGTATCCTCTGAAATTGCTCCTTCTTTTCTGGTTCCATCTCCTGCACCTGGTGGAGGTCTGGCATTCTTGGACAGTGACTGTGAAAGGGACTGAGACAGTGACTGGACTTGTGCCACAGACAGAGAAAGGGAAGGCACGGTGGTGGGAAGGGGTGTCATGGACTGTGCTGGCGTTGCAGGAATACTGGTGGCGGCCTGGGTCATGGACTGGCTCTGGGTGGGCTGAGTCAGAGGAGCTTGACTGCTGTTTAGCTGCTCCTGTGCCTCACTGTCTCTCATTGTTTCTGAGGGGGCATCCTGACTAGACACTGGTGTTGTTAAATCTATAGTCTCTGGCTGACCGCTGTCTGAGTTGGCACTGGGCATGTCCACGTCAACTGGGTCACTTTCATTTTTGGAGAGGGGAGGCAAATTATGGGTCACATGAGGTGGGGCAACTTCTAAGAGGGATGTGGGTTTATTAAAGGTTTGCATCTGATTTGTAAAAGTACAGTTTGCTTTTGCTGGTGTGTGGTCCTGTTGCTGTTGAGCTTGCACTTCTCTGATTTGTTGCTGCTGTATCTGTGCTCCATGTGAGTGTTGTGCCATTGGAACCAGTGTGGATTTCGTCAGGTTGACAGTTGTGGCTTGAGTGCTACACTGGCTACTGGTTTGTGCTGCAGCTCCGCCATTCGCTCTCGCCAAAGGCCTGAACTGCAGCCTCTGACGATTGGTCTGTTTGTTTCTGTGAAAGTCCTGGATCTCCATCAGAATTGCTTCTTTAATTTGTTCCTTGTTCATTGGAAGCTTGTCAAATTCAAAGTCAAAAGCTGGGACACAGATTGGCTCATCGTCTGGGTCGTGATACTTAGACAGGTAAGGGTGCTCAAGAGCTTGTGTCACACTAATTCGTTCACGAGGGTCAAAGCGCAACATGGCCCCCAGCAGGTCCAAAGCCTTTGGTTCAGCTTCTGGGTAGAGTGTCGCCAAAGGTACAGCCATCCGTGATGGAAGACTCTGAACATAAGAGCGCACTCTGTCTGCTCTAATGGCACCAATTAAACCTTCCGGAGGAGTGCCCAGCACTGACAAGATGAGCTGGAGCTGGTGAACATAGTGTTTCCCAGGAAAAAGCTGCTTACGTCCCAACATCTCAGCAAAGATGCAGCCCACGGACCACAAGTCAATAGCCAAACTATAGTGATTCAGAGACAGCAGGAGCTCAGGAGCTCGGTACCATCGAGTCGCTACGTATTCTGTCATGAAGGAGTGAGACTCCTCGGGGTGCGAACTGAGACCTCTCGCCATACCGAAGTCACCGATTTTTAACTCGCAGTTCTCATTCACCAGCAGGTTGGACGGCTTGAGGTCACGGTGGATGACGTTGGCAGAGTGCACGTACTTAAGGCCACGAAGTAGCTGGTATAGAAAGTAGCGAGTGTGCTCTGGTGTGAGCGTTTGGGTAGAGTGTATGATCTGGTGCAAGTCGCTTTCCATGAGGTCCAACACCACGTATCTGTAAATATAGGAAATGGAAAAGTGAGAGGAGCGTTCACACAGATAAACAATCTGTTCATTTGACATTTAGAACTGTGGTAGTTTTGAATAACTTCACTTCTGACATGTTAAATCCATTAGTAATACACACTGGTATAATGTCCTCAAGGATGTCAAATAACACATGCACTGATGCTGCATGAGTCCCACTGATATAACATATTAAACATCAACTATATTTTATGGATAAGCCTAATGTAGGGATGCATGTCTGCAGGAATTGACCAGATGCTTTAAATTTGCTGAAGGGTCCTCATATCCTCATATTGAGTGAGTTTATTGTGAAATATTTCCAGATATTTTATTTATTAATGAACAGACTTCTGTGATCCAGGGAGGAATACTTTGTGTGTCATTTTTCATCGAACAATGAAAGAAAGGAGTACATACACAGACTTGAAGGCAGAGTGAGGAAGGTTCGGCTGCAGGATGTCCTTGATGGCGATTATGTTGTCATGTTTGAAGTGCTTGAGAATCTTGAGTTCTCGCAGTGTGCGTTTGGCATTCGTCACCACTTCGAAAGCATTGGAGATCTTTTTTATTGCCACCTGCTGGCCTGTGGAAAAAGCAAACATGATTCAATGAAATAAGAGAAGAACAAATGAGTTTGACAACATCAGTGTCGTTGAAATTCCACATTAATAATTGAGCATTGTAGCTTGTACAGAACGAGTTACATTATGAATGATTCCTACATCCAATCAGCCCTACCATTGTCCCGTCTCCTGGCAGATGAAACGACTCCATAGGCTCCTGTGCCGATGGTTTCTATAACATCGTACTCCTCTCCGACGTCAAACTTCACATCCAGAGAGTGTGCTTTAAGCAGAGCCAGGTTTTTTGCTGTTGTGCTGGTGTCTGTGGTGCCTCCTGTTGCCTCCGCTCCTCGCTGGTTCTGATTTTCTCTACTTTTGTTGGTGGCCATTCTTCCGGGTGACATGGCCACAGGTTGACTATTTTTACCATCTCCGTCCTCTTTAGTTGACATTTTTCTACAAAGAATCAAAAACAGTGAAAGTGAGTAAGTAATAAATATCCATTAATATACAAGTCATACAAGTTGACAAGTGCGTTATTAGACATAAAGCACTGGCTATTTTCTGCAAGTGTGGTCGCATGTGTGTATAGAGCATTTGCACAGAGTCAGTATTAAGATAAGCCTTAATAGTCTCACGGTGAGTAATCTGCAATGTTTACTGATACTTAACAAAAGGCAACTTTACTGCTCATTTGTGACTTTGGCATTTTAGTAATTCCTTCCTTCAGGTTCAATACAACTAGATCAGAGACATTTGGATAAAGTACAGTACTTATGAAAACTATTCATCCTACATGAAAATTGTAAGTTGACATAATTTGTGCCTGGGCAAAACTTAGGCTCTTTTGAAATAAAAGAGCAGGAAACAACAATCCAGTGTCCCATTAGAAATTATTGTGTTTCTAATTTGTCAGGCCGATAAACATAAAATCAGCTAATTTAATCATTGATTAATTATTCGCTTGATTGATTGATTTCAATAATAAATGACACACATCTTCCTGTTTCAGTTTCTTAAATGTGTCATGATAAGACCAGAACTTAACAGATACTGTATTTATAAAAAGAAATCAGATTTATCATGTCACTGAATAACACTGGGAATTAGACAACACTATTGTTGTTTTGTTCTGCTGTGGCCCCCAGGAGCCATTTAAGGACTCAATCAGGTTCAGGACCAACTTAACTACAACATAAATTGAACAACAACACTGATCATACTAAATTAAAGTTAATAAGTAACACCGCTGAGAAGACAGGTGTTGTGCTTTTAAAATGCTGATCAAGTGACAGTGGACATTAAAACACGCTCATAGGACAGAAACGAGGCGTGACTTCACACCCATTAGGCCTGACAGTCAAGTGACCAAAACCAAAACCTGTAGCTCTCGGTCCAAACACAAGTCTACGTTACAGCCGGCATCCGCTTTCAAACAAGACAGAGGACAAACATATGAGGACGTGTCTTAAAGGTCCTGCTTCTGTCTGTGTAACAGAATGATTAAATAAACTCTCTCCATGATGAAGACCTTACCCACTCTGTGACGCAGGGGCGTAGGCTAGTTACCTGAAGCTCAGGCTTGGTAGGGACGGTGAACCATGTCTTCGTTCGGTTATAAAAACCAAAGCCGACGGCACAGTCTTGTACTTCTAAGTAACACAAAACACTTTCACCACGTGAACCGCCTACAACATCTGTAATTATCTTTTTAATCGCTCAGTAACCCGGTTGTCCCTTGTTTTTGTCTGCCGCCTCTTCGTGTCGCTTCCGTGTTGTGCGTGAGCGACGTGTGGAGGACCAATGAGGTGAAGCGACATCGGAGGGACTGTCCAATAGGAGCGGATGACGTAGAGGGAGGCGGGACCATGCAGCAGATAGTAAGGTCTCTGTTGTGTTTTAGGTGGTGACGCTGTTTTCCAGAAGTTAATTAGTTTAGGAGGGGCTACGTTTAGACAAAATTACCCCAAACACTTAAAGCTTGGTGTATGTGCGACGGACTTGGAATAACAAATGAGTAGAACAATATCCACAAATACTACTGCAAATAATAAGATAGATTTGAATAAATATTTAAAATTACATTAGGACACCTGCACGACATGAGCCACAATATTGATTATACAATAGGCACAAAACAGAAGGTTGTGCAGTAATTGTGCACAAATGAAGCCCAGATAATCTATAAACAAGGAGTAAACTGCGGTGTCACGACATGGACTCAGGTGTTATATTTTCCCCAGAGTCCAAAAAGATTGAAGTCCACAGTTAAAACACGGAGTGATACACCCCCTCTGGCTGCTCCAACATCTGTACACAACTGTCCAATGAAACGCAGTGTCAAAAGTCCACCGGACCAATCAGAAGAGAGAGTCTGTCCTTTAACACGTCGCCTCCTCCAGCAGAGTAGTTCGGACAAGTTTGAAAAGGGTTTCTCAGAATCCAGAGTAAGACGCTTTTTAAGTCATTTTAAATCCAAAGCGCCCCGTGAGAACATGGCAGCCGCTGGACATCAGGGGATGCCGAAATGGGAGAGAAAAATGCGCGTATTTTTGTGCGTTTTTGGTTTGGTTCTGTCTGTTTACGCGCTTCACGTCGAGCTATCCAGAGAGAGAAATCCAGATTACAGGGCGATGTGCGACCTGGGGGAGTCTGTGAGCTGCTCCAAAGTTTTTACCTCCAGGTAGGCCAACCCTTTTCTTCCTTTTTTTTTTTTTTTTTTTTTTTTGAATTCACGTTTTATTTTGATTTGTTTCATTTAATCTTATTTGAGCGCTTTGCTGGTTTGTAAAAACAGTAGATCTCGACTTGTTCTGGTTCGTAACTTTTGCCTGTCAACTGTGAAATGTGCATATTTCATGGCAGCTCCCTTTGCCACGTGGAACATTTCGATAAAAAAAAAAAAAAAAACACCATGTAATGTGAAGATACTCAGTCAAAGTGCTGTTGATAATGTAATTGGTGCGGGCATATTCTTATTTTATAAAGCAATATGTAAATGTATAAATAAGTAATCTTTTAATTTAGTTTCACCAGTATGCTGTTCTGACTGTTTCTTCTGTTTTTTGTGTTTTTTTTTTTTTTTTTTTTTTTCTTTGCAGATGGGGACGTGGTTTTGGTTTGGTCCAGTTCTTCGTGGCCAAAGATAGCCCTCTGAACCAGCCCAACAGCGTGCTTGGCATCATATTTTATACTCTGCAGATGGTTCTTGGTTAGTCTGTCATTGTGTCCTGCAAATTATAGTACACTGCTGAGTGTTTTAAATTCAAGTGCTGTATCCATGACATGACAGGCCCTGTCAACATTTTTGGCTTTGTCAGTTATTGTTTATGAAGCATTTTTGACGTTCTGAAATACTTTTTTCGTCATTTGTTGCAGGATTGTCTCTGTCCAGGAAAGCAGCGCTGTTTCTGGTCTTCTCCTCCTGGGTGTCGGTGGTCGGCTCGCTCTATCTCGCATCTATTCTTGTCTTTGTTCTGGAGGATTTCTGCATGGTCTGCGTGTCGACATATATTATCAACTTTGCACTGCTCTTCACTAACATCAGAAGAAAGAGAGCAATCGCGGGAATGAAGGAAAAGGCTGGGTAGACTACTGCTAGTTATGAAATTCATCACCTTTTTTTTGTTTGTTTGTTTTCTGCTGAGCTGAAGCCACACTGGATCTGAAAAGCAAATTCTTTCCTACAATTTTTTTTCCAGAGTAACATGACTGGATATGAATCTCATCACATTATATTCAGAGCAGAATCTTTTCCATTAAAGCAGCATTCATTTTGGTACATCATTGTACACACATTTTTTGATACCAATTACACATCTTTAAAAACTACCTGTCGTCTCATCTGATTTCTGTCTGGTTTGTGACAACCACAAAAAAAACCCTAAATGTTGACATACATCAGTCCTACCAGTAGATGGAACTAGATGTCAAAAATTGTTTCAGTTCTATTCAGTAAACATTAGAGCTCTTTGGCTGCTTTCTCCTGAGACGTATTAAAGTTTACTCTCCTTTTATTTTAGAGTATTTGCTTGAATCAAACATAAGGTCATTTACTACTACATGTTATGTACTGATATATATATATATATATATATATATATATATATTACTATACTAATAGAATTGCATTATTGCAATACTATTAGTATATTAAACCTAGATATAAACCTAGTGTAATAATAACATGTTTTGTAACTCATTTGGATTTTGGAAGTTGCAGATTATCAGTAATGGAGAGCTGTTAGTTTCATGCTATTCTGCAACAAGAAACACACCCAGTGTAAATCTGCCTTCCAACCAAATTACAACTGTGCATTTTTTTAAGTTAACAAACTCACACTTTGTTTGTGTGAAAAGTAAATGCAGACACACTAAAACCGCGGAAAGATAAGCTAAGGCTGTACTGATAGTGGCAAATTTTCAGAGGCTGTTTGCAAGAGGATGCACATGGGCGGTGGTGTAATGTACACACAAGTCCAAACCACTGAGACTGCAACGTGTGGGTTGCACATAGACGACATATCCACAACTGCAGATCTTGAAGTGCTGACAGAGCGATGATTAGTCTGTGTGCAAAACTCACACACACACACACACTCACCATGCAATTCAATTTACACAGCTTATTCCTGAATATCATCTACAATGAAATCACAGACTGTTCTGTTTACTGAAAGGGGATAATGAACACTGAACAATAGCTGCCACGCTGGAGCCACATATGACAAATATGAAGGGCGAATATGAAACTTCTCAGTAGTTGGCAGACACCTGTAGAAGGAAGTCTGAATATCTAAAAGGAGACTTAATGGCTGAAGTGTTCACTTCCTTTTAATGATTTTGGGTAATATTATCTGACTCAAGTGAAAAGCTGATCAGGCCTAGTCAAACTGAAATTAAAATGAACATTTTGTCAATGTATTCATTGTGTTTTTTCTTGTTATTGTCCATTTAATTATTGATTTAACACACATTTTTTATATGTTCTTATTGGTCAGTTTTATATACAATAAGATTAAATGTATTAAAAATGTATTTATTTTTGTTCATGTTTTACTTTTCACTCAGTTAAATTTGTACACACAGTAGTTTAGGCAAACTGTGTGACTTCAGCTCTGCTACTGGAGACCACTGTGACTGTCGTCGAAACTTTTGATAAGAAAAGAGTCACATTGTCCCTTTGTCCATTGTCCACAATGGTATTTTATCTGTATTTACAGATACAACAATGGCTTATTGATGATAAACCATCCGGTTAAAACAAAGAGAGAGTAACAAAAAAGACTAAGTACATGTACTTTACATTAAAATGTGAGTCTTTTTCCCTCTACTGTTTAATTGACTGAAAAAACTATGATCTAAATAAATAATGAAGTGTCCCATCTCTTGTAAAAGAGCAAAATTAAGTAATCGCGTCTTGTTCTGTTGGCACACTGACCTGAAAAACATTGTTTCGATACAAAAAAATTAGACCTTCAATGACTCGTTAATGAAGAGAAAATGTATTTGGAAATTACTCTTATAATCGATAAATCAAGTAAAGTTATTTTTATAAAAAAAAAACATGTAAATTTTCAGTTCCTCTGATGTGAAAATGTGCTACTTTTAAAAAGACTGTTTAAGAAATTAATTGACTGAGGTCAGTTTTTCACTGTTTTTCAGATGTTTTTTTGTTTTGTTTTGTTTTTTACAGAAGGATTAATAATTTAAAGCTTAACTGATTAATCACCTTTACTGAAAATGAATGAATGGCTTGTTTCACATAAAGAAAGGCTCCAGCAGCTTTTGTCTGTGTTCCTCATACCATGGGCTTTCAGTGTGGACAGATGGCGACGACGTGCTTGTCATTACAAAACCAAGATAGCATTTATGTCTCATTTTAGCTTCTTGTCTGACCCCTCAGTTTCCTCCTTTATTGAGTCATTTATGACTAAATCTAGAGAGATTCTTAATAACTGGTGACTCACTCAGATGTCTTGTCATCATGAGTTGGTTGCTCCTCTTGACAATGGATTAACCTGCTTTGTGTCTACTTCAGACTGCGGCATTTTCTTTGTTCCAGTCACTGAGATAAAGACACAAGACTTCCTTCACTAGATGTGTATGCAAAGGTCTAGTTAAATTTAGTTAAACATGCACTAAATGTGACGTTTGGTATCTTTTTGTTTTGGTTTGTTCTCCTTTTCTTGAAATTATTAACCATCCCTTGTTTTGTCGCCTTTGTCATTTTTATTTTCTTGTATCACTTCCTTAAGTGAGTTGGGTACAACTCTTCTGCGTAAACACTAATCGCCACAGTTTCAGTATGTTAATGGTTTTGACAATGAAAAGTGTTCAGTTAAATCATGTCTTGAGTTTTGCTAGAGTCTCAATGAGACTACAAGAGAATATGTGAATCCCACAACAATCAATAAAACGATGAGTAACAATAATTCTGATGATTAAATCTATCTATCTAGATGTTACTGACCATGTACTCATTCTAAGAAGTAGGAAACCATTAAAAGTTGGATGGGAGTTATTTTTTACTTATTGTCTCATACTGTGAATTTCCCTGCTATACGATGGTTAAAGGCTTATTTTATCTTATCTTACTTACTGACAGAGACTTAAACTTTTCAAAAGAAAAGAAAAAGAAAGTCACTCTTAAATTCTAACGTGACAATACTTGGCTTATAGCTGACAAAGCAAAGTTTCACTAAGAACAAGGGAAGGATAATTTAAGCAAACAGCATCGCTGTATTGTTTTGAAATGTTAAATAACTGCAAATGTGTTATATAACTGCATGTGGGAAAAAAGTCTTTCCCTCTTTGTGTCTACATGCATGATTGAGGTTTAAGAATTCAGGTGCACACACATGAACAAACACAAATGATGGACGAGGTGTAAAAGGTTACAACAAGAAACCACAGGAAAGTGCATTGTTTTTTGTTGTGTGCTACATGATCAACGTCATCGCCATCATCAGCAGGAGACAGTCATCATTGTTGGGTGAATTCCTTACCTTTGTCGGGGGATTCACAGTTCAAAACAAGTGCAGTAGTAATAGATGAGTTGTATAAAGGTGTGGTATACTCATTTGACATGTCTGGTTCTGTGTTTGAGCAGAGTAGCAGCTAATCAAACTTTTCTGCTCCACAAGCACTGCCTGTCACAATTGTTGCCTCTAATCATGAGAAATGATGCCAATGGTTTTTGTTATGAGACGATTGTGGATTTTTCCAAATGAAAATTCATATGATTCCAATCAACTGACATCATAGTGTGGATATATCATATTACTATTAAGAAATCTGTGCGCTTCTAAATAATGGACTATAAATAAAGTTTCATTAGCAGCATCACAACATGTAGTGTGCATCATCCCTATGACAGAACAAGGATGTCCTTTGTCTATGAAAAACACAATTTTATCTCTATGTACCTAGCCGACATGGTGAAATACATCACTGTCCCACGTACAATGACGGCAGACACTTCTGTCACATTGTGTAAAAATGTTCCACTGCACAATGTTTCCCAACCGTAGGTCATGTTACATGTTTTGGTCTCTCTCAGACTGGGTTTTGTAAAAGTCTCGACGTGACTAGTTTGATGGAGACACAGAAGAAATGAAGGCCAGACAGTTTTATTTCAAATATCACATTAAAAAATGGTGAAAATCAAAAGGCTAATATTTCTTCCACATTTCATTTTCATGTCGTTGTGTCTGTCTCATGTCTAATTCTTACAGATAAAGGACTTCAGACAGTGTACATATGAAATTACATTTCTGGGTTTCTCCACTCTTTTGGAACAAGGAAACTGTTCATCTTATGAGCTGTTACGTAGTGCGCAGGATGGGAGGGCCACACCTCATGGCAGGTTACTGGTCAAACCAAGCCTATAAAAAGTGACAAACAGGAGCTTTGCAGTCATACAATGGCTTTGAAGACTTGGATCTGTGCATTGACTCTGGCGAGTCTATTATCTGCAGGTAAGTCAAACTTTAGATCGGACTAGCATCTCTGTTGATTAGCAGATGCTGATAATTGAAAAAAGTTTTTCACTGCACCTCAAATGCACCTTCAAATGCACCTTAAAAAAGGTTAACTGCTGTGTACTTTCAGCACAGTTTAGGTTTATGTGCGGTGATGTGGATCAGGTTTTTATAACATGTTGTTGACTCTGACACAAAAGCTCCAGCAGAAGCGAAACATCTGGGTTGTTGTTGATCCAACTTGATATTTTTTAACTCATGAAGCAATTTTTTTTAGGTCCTGGTAACTTAGCTAGATTAAGATTTTCAAGTCACAATAAAACCTTGAATTAATTATTATTTTTTTCTTCTAATTATTAAACAATTTGAAGGCAGCAGTGGGACTTCGGTCAGCTTTAAATCAGAAATAATTTAAGCATTTTTTAATTTGTTAAATTATTAAGAATTTTATTTTGAAATTTTAGAAGTGTGTCAATTATTAGAATATTGCCTTTCTTCATGTATTTCATACTATACTATACTGCTATAATATAATCCTCAATTAGTAATTATTAATAGTTTCTACATGCGGGTACCGCCATCAAAGTGGAAATGTAAATTTAATAGGTTAATGTAATTATAACTTAACACAAACAGTCTATATAAGAAGGTGTTTTTTGTAAATGGTTGATTAAATTACTGCTTTGTTGCGTATTAAACATTTTTCAACTGCAGAAATCCATTAAAAGCCAACAGGAATAATTTCTGGGGTTTCCAGGTTGTAGTCCGTGCTTATCCCTCTCTATTGGGACAATTAATCATTATGAATAAATCATTTAATCATCATTTCATCTGTAAAAACAAAACTCTAAATTGCAGGCAGGGAAAAAAAGTCTATGTTCAATTGTTTGTATTTTATTTTTTATTTTACCTTATTTTTTGAGAAAAAAGCCTACAGTCAGAAAACTATCACTAACCAAATGCTTTGTCTTTTCCCAGAATCACATGCCCAGCTTGAGGGTAAGATAATTTTTTCTACCCAATTCTCTCACTTAATTTTCTGAGTCTAACTAATAAAAAAAGGGAATTGTTGACTGAGAGAATCTATTTTTATTGGCAACAGCTGTGGAAAACATGTTGTTTTTACCATTAAAATTTTAACTTGTTAATAAAGTATTCTCTTTTCCAGTGTGTGGCATCACTCCACTGAACACCAGAATAGTTGGAGGTGAGGATGCTCCACCTGGAAGTTGGCCCTGGCAGGTTAGTCTGCAGAGGTTTGGCAGCCATGTTTGTGGTGGTTCCCTCATCAACAAAGAGTGGGTGATGTCTGCTGCTCACTGCTTCTTCAGGTGGGTGGTATAATCATTCACATAGTTTTAATCAATAATCTTTAAATGTTCAGGGAGGAAAAATATTTTTTTCTTTTTTTTTTTAACCAATATTTGCTGATAATAATTATCAGGGTGGATTTGTCTAATTCTGAAATTAATTTAAGCAGTGTTACCCATTACACATAAACAAATGGTAATATGCTGGTTCACACTTTTATTTTGAATAATCCGTTTTTTTTCATGTTATGTTTTTCTTGCAGTTCTGACACAACAGGCTGGACTATTATGTTAGGTTTGGAAAATCTGATGGGTACAAACTCAAACAAAGTGTCCAGAACTGTTGCCAGGATCATTATACATCCAAGCTATGATAGCAGGACCAACAACAATGACATTGCTCTGCTCAGACTCTCCTCACCAGTTCAGTTCACAGACTACATCAGACCTGTGTGTCTGGCAGCCAGTGGCAGTCAGTTCAACAGCGGTACTGATAGCTGGGTCACTGGTTTTGGTGCAGTCGATGAGGGAGGTGAGTCTGTTTGTTACTAACAAGGACTGTTTCTGAGTGTCATACAAGCTGAATATGATATTAAGTGGAGGTGGATGTTTAAATTGTTTTCCTTCTTCTTGGTCTCTCAGTGTTTTTACCGTTCCCTATGACTCTACAAGAAGTGGAAGTTCCAGTTCTGGGAAACCGACAGTGTAACTGTCTCAATGGAGTCGGTACAATCACTGACAACATGATCTGTGCTGGTGTTCTGGCTGGAGGCAAAGACTCATGTCAGGTAAAACTGCTTCTTTTCATCTGTCACTTGGTGGTAAATGTGTTTTAGCAGTAAATGTGTTTCTGAAATCCTCATTCATGTTCTCTCCATCTCCTCAGGGAGACTCAGGAGGTCCAATGGTGAGCAAACAAGGCTCTGTCTGGATCCAGTCTGGAATAGTTAGTTTTGGTTTTGGCTGTGCTCGTCCCAATCTGCCTGGAGTCTACTCCAGAGTGTCCAGTTACCAGTCCTGGATCAGCTCCCACATCAGTTCTGATAAGCCAGGCTTTGTCCAGTTCACCTCCATTGGGCTGGATGCTGACAGCAGCCACACTTGTCCTGGTCTCCCACCTCCTCTTATTACTACCACTGTAGCACAAACAACAACCACAGTTTCAACAACCACTGCATCAAGTGCTGAATGTAAGATTCATGATTACCTCAGTATTCTAGATATTTTTGTTATTTAGTCACATTTTCAGGTACAAAACCATGAGAATCCAGGTATGGTGCTGTATAGTGTGTATTGCATTCAGTCATCAGCACTTGATGGCGTGTTGTCGACCACAGTGTCTGTTCTGATGATAACACCAGTGGTGGCCAGAGTCAGAAAAGTACAAACCATATTTATATAGTCTAATAAGTAATTACCATACTAAATTTTTATATATTCACATAAAAATTGTCAGAAGTAATCTTGTTACTCTTGATTGCAATTGTGTATCATTTAATATCTTTTGTAAATAATATGATTTTGCAATCCAATTTCCTATATCATGTTGTATCCAGTGTGTGGCATCACTACACTGAAAACCAGGATAGTTGGTGGTGAGGATGCTTCACCTGGAAGTTGGCCCTGGCAAGTTAGTCTGCAGAGGTTTGGCGGCCATGTTTGTGGTGGTTCCCTCATCAATAGAGAGTGGGTAATGTCGGTTGCCCATTGCTTCTCCAGGTATATAAGCACTAGGCATACATAGTAGAGGACACATTATCATGTGTCTTAGCCTATGGTTTGAAAAGACTTTTGGAATTAACCCACATTTATGATTCTCTCTTTAGTACAAGTACATCAGGATGGCTGGTTTCTCTCGGCCGTCAGAACTTGCAGGGAACAAATCCAAATGAAGTGTCCAGAACTGTTGCCAGGATCATTTTACATCCAAACTTTGAAAGCAGCACTTTTAACAACAACATTGCTTTGATCAGACTCTCCTCACCAGTCCAGTTCACAGACTATATCAGACCTGTGTGTCTGGCAGCCAGTGGCAGTCAGTTCAACAATGGTACTGATAGCTGGGTCACTGGTTTTGGTGCAGTTAGAGAAGGAGGTGAGTCTGTTTGTTGCTGAGAAATAGTTTTATTGGGTATCAAATAAAGTGTAGATGGGTGTCTGAATTGTTTCTCTTCTTGGTCTCTCAGTGTTTTTACCGTTCCCTATGACTCTACAAGAAGTGGAAGTTCCAGTTCTGGGAAACCGACAGTGTAACTGTCTCAATGGAGTCGGTACAATCACTGGCAACATGATCTGTGCTGGTGTTCTGGCTGGAGGAAAAGACTCATGTCAGGTAAAACTGCTTCTTTTTATCTGTCACTTGGTGCTAAATGTGTTTTAGCAGTAAATATGTTTCTGAAATTCTCATTCGTGTTCTCTCCATCTCCTCAGGGAGACTCAGGAGGTCCAATGGTGAGCAAACAAGGCTCCGTCTGGATCCAGTCTGGAATAGTTAGTTTTGGTTTTGGCTGTGCTCGTCCCAATCTGCCTGGAGTCTACTCCAGAGTGTCCAGTTACCAGTCCTGGATCAGCTCCCACATCAGTTCTGATAAACCAGGCTTTGTCCAGTTCACCTCCATTGGGCTGGATGCTGACAGCAGCCACACTTGTCCTGGTCTCCCACCTCCTCTTATTACTACCACTGTAGCACCAACGAAAACCACAGTTTCAACAACCACTGCATCAAGTGCTGAACGTAAGTTTCATGAGTACCACACTATTCTGAATATAAATGTTATTTTGTCACAGTTTTTGGCTACAAAATCATCAGAGTCCAGGGATGAGTTGGTGCAGTATATGTTGTATGTTGCACTCAGTCATTTCTAGGCGTGTTATGGTACACAAAAATTATGGTTCGGTACGTACCTCGATTTTGAGGTCACAGTTCGGTTCATTTTCGGTACGATATGGGAACAAAATGCAAAACCATTTGCTTGTTGTTTATTTGTGCGTTTATTAAACCAACAATTTGTTTTAACATTATACAAATGGGAAAATAAAATAAATCCAAAGTGCTGCTTGGTAATACTAATAAGTTAAATAAAATATTCTCAAAGCAACTAATGTACGAAATATTATAAAAAATAAATTTCTTGTAAACAGTAAACAAATTTTTTCAACACGTAAAGGGCAGCACTATCTATGGAAGCCAATTTCTGCCAGTAAAAAAAATATCCTCAAAGTAAATCGAAATTATGAGATTAGAAATCGATGTTATGAGATTAGATGTGCGCATGCACATCAATAGCAGCGTTTTCAATGGTTCCTTTATTCATCGTGAGATGATGACTGAAGGGACTGGAGAGATGTGACCACGACACAGAGACTCACTAGAAAACAGTGGCTCAAACGTTGAGCTTGTTAGTGTGTTTCTCATACATTGACGAAACTGTGTCCCGTCATAGTCTAATTTGCTCCATAGTTTCAAAATCGGGTCGGAGATAATTGTCCTCCTCACATTACAGCACTTGACAGCGCTAACGCTCAAGCTCATGTTAAAAACCTAAGGGGCATCTGTATAATGGTTATGGTGTACCCCAATCATGGATGAGTTCCCTCATGAATATTAAAGAGCCGAGCCTTCCATGTAGCTGCACGTGTAGTGTCAGAATGTAAACACACACAAATTGTGCAAACTCACTGGAGTACAGCCCTGTACTGAACCAAACGTCCAAACCGAATGGTTTGGTATTAATGTATGTACCGCTACACCCCTAGTCATTTCATGTCAGCCACCGGTAGTGTGTTGTCGACTACTGTATCTCTTCTGATGATAACATTAGTAGTGACCATTGTCAGAAATGTTCAAACTATATTCATAAAAGGTAATGAGAAAATCCAACAATGTTCATTTGTGATTTTTTAAAAATAAATAATAAGGAATCTTGTGACTGTTGATCATGGCAATGTAGGATTTAATATCTTCTCAAAATATTTCGATTCTATTTCACTAAACTACAATCCACTTACCTACTTCCTGGTGTTTCCAGTGTGTGGCATCACTCCACTGAACACCAGGATAGTTGGTGGTGAGGATGCAGCACCTGGAAGTTGGCCCTGGCAGGTTAGTCTGCAGAGGTTTGGCAGCCATGTTTGTGGTGGTTCCCTCATCAACAAAGAGTGGGTGATGTCGGTTGCCCACTGCTTCTCCAGGTGTGTATCCATTACTTAACAGATGATGCACTTTCATGTGTCTCAGCCTGTGGTTTGACAGAGCTTAAAATCTTAAGACTAATCCATATTTGTCATTTTATCCTCAGTACAAGTACATTTGGATGGAAGGTTTCTCTTGGTCGTCAGAACCTACAGGGTACAAACCCAAATGAAGTTTTCAGAAATGTTGCCAGGATCATTTTACATCCGAACTATCAAAGCAGCACATTTGACAATGACATTGCTCTGCTTAGACTCTCCTCACCAGTTCAGTTCACAGACTACATCAGACCTGTATGTCTGGCAGGTAGTGGTAGCCAGTTCAACAATGGTACTGATAGCTGGGTCACTGGTTTTGGTGCAGTTAAAGAGGGAGGTGAGTCTGTTTGTTGCTGACAAATAATTTTATCTGGGTGTCATATAAAGTCTAGATGGGTGTCTGAATTGTTTCTCTTCTTCTCCTTGGTCTCTCAGTGTTTTTACCGTTCCCTATGACTCTACAAGAAGTGGAAGTTCCAGTTCTGGGAAACCGACAGTGTAACTGTCTCAATGGAGTCGGTACAATCACTGACAACATGATCTGTGCTGGTGTTCTGGCTGGAGGCAAAGACTCATGTCAGGTAAAGCTGCTTCTTTTCACCTGTCACTTGGTGGTAAATGTGTTCAAGGTTTTCTGAAATCCTCATTCGTGTTCTCTCTATTTCCTCAGGGTGACTCAGGAGGTCCAATGGTGAGCAAACAAGGCTCCGTCTGGATCCAGTCTGGAATAGTTAGTTTTGGTTTTGGCTGTGCTCGTCCCAATCTGCCTGGAGTCTACTCCAGAGTGTCCAGTTACCAGTCCTGGATCAGCTCCCACATCAGTTCTGATAAGCCAGGCTTTGTCCAGTTCACCTCCATTGGGCTGGATGCTGACAGCAGCCACACTTGTCCTGGTCTCCCACCTCCTCTTATTACTACCACTGTAGCACCAACAACAACCACAGTTTCAACAACCACTGCATCAAGTGCTGAACGTAAGTTTCATGAGTACCACACTATTCTGAATATAAATGTTATTTTGTCACAGTTTTTAGATACGCAACGAAGAAATTCCAGGGACAAGATGGTGCAGTATATGTTGTTTGTTGTATTCACTCATTTTATATCAGCTGCTGATGGCACATTGTTGATCATAGTGTCTGTTGTGAAGGTGCTATCAGTAGTGACCAGAATCAGAAATGTGAAACTATACTCACAAAGGAAGGTCGATGAGTAAATGACATTATGTTTACAGATACATCATTGAATTCCGTAATAATTTTGTAATGGTTGTTTGTGGTGGCGTATAATTGAATGTACTTTTATTGTAATATTGTAATCTATATTGCTTGATTAAAAACCATCATCTACACATTGTTGTATCCAGTGTGTGGCATAACTCCACTGAACACCAGAATAGTTGGAGGTGAGGATGCTCCACCTGGAAGTTGGCCCTGGCAGGTTAGTCTGCAGAGGTTTGGCAGCCATGTTTGTGGTGGTTCCCTCATCAACAAAGAGTGGGTGATGTCTGCTGCTCACTGCTTCTTCAGGTGGGTTATATAGTCTTTAACATAGTCTTTATTATTTTAAATGATCAGTCAGTGACAAAGATTTGAGTAATATTTGTTAAAGAAGGGAAATGTCAAGGTGGCATTGTTTAACACTGACATGTATAAATTATGGTTAACTGTTACAAATAAACAAAGAGCAATACACTTGCTCGGATTTTCATTTCGATTAATGTGTTTATTTTTTTGTGTTATGTTTTACTTACAGCTCTGAAACAACAGGCTGGACTATTATGTTAGGTTTGGAAAATCTGATGGGTACAAACTCAAACAAAGTGTCCAGAACTGTTGCCAGGATCATTATACATCCAAGCTATGATAGCAGGACCAACAACAATGACATTGCTCTGCTCAGACTCTCCTCACCAGTTCAGTTCACAGACTACATCAGACCTGTGTGTCTGGCAGCCAGTGGCAGTCAGTTCAACAGCGGTACTGATAGCTGGGTCACTGGTTTTGGTGCAGTCGATGAGGGAGGTGAGTCTGTTGGTGTTAACAAGGATTTTTTCGTTGTGTTATACAAGCTGAGTTCCATATAAAGTGGAAGTGGATGTTTAAATTGTTTTTCTTCTTCTTGGTCTCTCAGTGTTTTTACCGTTCCCTATGACTCTACAAGAAGTGGAAGTTCCAGTTCTGGGAAACCGACAGTGTAACTGTCTCAATGGAGTCGGTACAATCACTGACAACATGATCTGTGCTGGTGTTCTGGCTGGAGGCAAAGACTCATGTCAGGTAAAACAGCTTCTTTCCACCTGTCACTTGGTGGTAAATGTGTTCAAGGTTTTCTGAAATCCTCATTCGTGTTCTCTCTATTTCCTCAGGGAGACTCAGGAGGTCCAATGGTGAGCAAACAAGGCTCCGTCTGGATCCAGTCTGGAATAGTTAGTTTTGGTTTTGGCTGTGCTCGTCCAAATCTGCCTGGAGTCTACTCCAGAGTGTCCAGTTACCAGTCCTGGATCAGCTCCCACATCAGTTCTGATAAGCCAGGCTTTGTCCAGTTCACCTCCATTGGGCTGGATGCTGACAGCAGCCACACTTGTCCTGGTCTCCCACCTCCTCTTATTACTACCACTGTAGCACAAACGACAACCACAGTTTCAACAACCACTGCATCAAGTGCTGAACGTAAGTTTCATGAGTACCACACTATTCTGAATATAAATGTTATGTCACAATTTTTAGATATGCATCCATGAAAGTCCAGGGACAAGATGGTGCAGTATATGTTGTTTGTTGTATTCACTCATTTTATATCAGCTGCTGATGGCACGTTGTTGATCATAGTGTCTGTTGTGAAGGTGCTATCAGTAGTGACCAGAATCAGAAATGTGAAACTATACTCACAAAGGTCGATGAGTAAATGACATTATGTTTACAGATACATCATTGAATTCCGTAATAATTTTGTAATGGTTGTTTGTGGTGGTGTATAATTGAATGTACTTTTATTGTAATATTGTAATCTATATTGCTTAATTAAAAACTATCATCTACACATTGTTGTATCCAGTGTGTGGCATAACTCCACTGAACACCAGAATAGTTGGAGGTGAGGATGCTCCACCTGGAAATTGGCCCTGGCAGGTTAGTCTGCAGAGGTTTGGCAGCCATGTTTGTGGTGGTTCCCTCATCAACAAAGAGTGGGTGATGTCTGCTGCTCACTGCTTCTTCAGGTGGGTGGTATAATCATTCACATAGTCTTTCATATTTCAAATGATCAGCCATGATAAAGATTTGACCAATAGTTGTTGAAATGTCAAGGTGGAGATGTCTAATGCTTAAATTCAAAAAGGCAGAGTTGACCACTACACAGAAATAAAGTGTAATATATTTGTTCATGCATTTTTTTTTTTAAATTTATCTGTTTATTATCCCATATTACATTTTACTTTCAGCTCTGAAACAACAGGCTGGACTATTATGTTAGGTTTGGAAAACCTGATGGGCACAAACTCAAACAAAGTGTCCAGAACTGTTGCCAGGATCATTATACATCCAAGCTATGATAGCAGGACCAACAACAATGACATTGCTCTGCTCAGACTCTCCTCACCAGTTCAGTTCACAGACTACATCAGACCTGTGTGTCTGGCAGCCAGTGGCAGTCAGTTCAACAGCGGTACTGATAGCTGGGTCACTGGTTTTGGTGCAGTTGAAGAGGGAGGTGAGTCTGTTTGTTACTAACAAGGACTGTTTCTGAGTGTCATACAAGCTGAATACAGTATTAAGTGGAGGTGTATGTTTAAATTGTTTTTCTTCTTCTTGGTCTCTCAGTGTTTTTACCGTTCCCTATGACTCTACAAGAAGTGGAAGTTCCAGTTGTGGGAAACCGACAGTGTAACTGTCTCAATGGAGTCGGTACAATCACTGACAACATGATCTGTGCTGGTGTTCTGGCTGGAGGCAAAGACTCATGTCAGGTAAAGCTGCTTTTTTTCACCTATCACTCGGTGGTAAATGTGTTCAAGGTTTTCTGAAATCCTCATTCATGTTCTTTCTATCTCCTCAGGGAGACTCAGGAGGTCCAATGGTGAGCAAACAAGGCTCCATCTGGATCCAGTCTGGAATAGTTAGTTTTGGTTTTGGCTGTGCTCGTCCCAATCTGCCTGGAGTCTACTCCAGAGTGTCCAGTTACCAGTCCTGGATCAGCTCCCACATCAGTTCTGATAAGCCAGGCTTTGTCCAGTTCACCTCCATTGGGCTGGATGCTGACAGCAGCCACACTTGTCCTGGTCTCCCACCTCCTCTTATTACTACCACTGTAGCAAAAACGACAACCACAGTTTCAACAACCACTGCATCAAGTGCTGAACGTAAGTTTCATGAGTACCACACTATTCTGAATATAAATGTTATTTTGTCACAGTTTTTAGATACGCAACAAAGAAATTCCAGGGACAAGATGGTGCAGTATATGTTGTTTGTTGTATTCACTCATTTTATATCAGCTGCTGATGGCACGTTGTTGATCATAGTGTCTGTTGTGAAGGTGCTATCAGTAGTGACCAGAATCAGAAATGTGAAACTATACTCACAAAGGATGATGAGTAAATGACATTATGTTTACAGATACATCATTGAATTCCGTAATAATTTTGTAGTGGTTGTTTGTGGTGGCGTATAATTGAATGTACTTTTATTGTAATATTGTAATCTATATTGCTTAATTAAAAACCATCATCTACACATTGTTGTATCCAGTGTGTGGCATCACTCCACTGAACACCAGAATAGTTGGAGGTGAGGATGCTCCACCTGGAAGTTGGCCCTGGCAGGTTAGTCTGCAGAGGTTTGGCAGCCATGTTTGTGGTGGTTCCCTCATCAACAAAGAGTGGGTGATGTCTGCTGCTCACTGCTTCTTCAGGTGGGTTATATAGTCTTTAACATAGTCTTTATTATTTTAAATGATCAGTCAGTGACAAAGATTTGAGTAATATTTGTTAAAGAAGGGAAATGTCAAGGTGGCATTGTCTAACACTGACATGTATAAATTATGGTTAACTGTTACAAATAAACAAAGAGCAATACACTTGCTCGGATTTTCATTTCGATTAATGTGTTTATTTTTTTGTGTTATGTTTTACTTACAGCTCTGACACAACAGGCTGGACTATTATGTTAGGTTTGGAAAATCTGATGGGTACAAACTCAAACAAAGTGTCCAGAACTGTTGCCAGGATCATTATACATCCAAGCTATGATAGCAGGACCAACAACAATGACATTGCTCTGCTCAGACTCTCCTCACCAGTTCAGTTCACAGACTACATCAGACCTGTGTGTCTGGCAGCCAGTGGCAGTCAGTTCAACAGCGGTACTGATAGCTGGGTCACTGGTTTTGGTGCAGTCGATGAGGGAGGTGAGTCTGTTTGGTGTTAACAAGGATTTTTTCGTTGTGTCATACAAGCTGAGTTCCATATAAAGTGGAAGTGGATGTTTAAATTGTTTTTCTTCTTCTTGGTCTCTCAGTGTTTTTACCGTTCCCTATGACTCTACAAGAAGTGGAAGTTCCAGTTGTGGGAAATCGACAGTGTAACTGTCTCAATGGAGTCGGTACAATCACTGACAACATGATCTGTGCTGGTGTTTTGGCTGGAGGCAAAGACTCATGTCAGGTGAAACTGCTTTTTTCCACCTGTCACTTGGTGGTAAATGTGTTCAAGGTTTTCTGAAATCCTCATTCATGTTCTCTCCATCTCCTCAGGGAGACTCAGGAGGTCCAATGGTGAGCAAACAAGGCTCCGTCTGGATCCAGTCTGGAATAGTTAGTTTTGGTTTTGGCTGTGCTCGTCCAAATCTGCCTGGAGTCTACTCCAGAGTGTCCAGTTACCAGTCCTGGATCAGCTCCCACATCAGTTCTGATAAACCAGGCTTTGTCCAGTTCACCTCCATTGGGCTGGATGCTGACAGCAGCCACACTTGTCCTGGTCTCCCACCTCCTCTTATTACTACCACTGTAGCAAAAACGACAACCACAGTTTCAACAACCACTGCATCAAGTGCTGAACGTAAGTTTCCTGATTACCACACTATTCTGAATATAAATGTTATTTTGTCACAGTTTTTAGATACGCAACCATGAAAGTCCAGGCACAAGATGGTGCAGTATATGTTGTTTGTTGCATTCACTTATTTCGTATCAGCTGCTGATGGCACGTTGTTGATTATAGTGTCTGTTGTGAAGTTTCCTTATTACTACACTATTTTGAATATGTATGTTATTTTGTCATTTTTGTAACAAAACCATCCAAGGCCAGTGATGAGTTGGTGTAGCATATGATGTGTGTTGCCATCAGTCATTTCATATTAGTATCTGATGCTGTTGTGTCTATCACACTGTCTGTTCTGATGATGCCATCAGTAGTGGCCAGAGTCAGAAATGTATAAATCATATACTCAGAAAGGGTCATGTGAAAATACAATAATCTGTATTTGCAACTTTTTGAATCAAGTGATAATGGACCTTGTTATAATTGTATCATTTAATATCTTTTGAAAATGTTTGAATTCTATTTCGCAAAACTAAAATCCACCCTACCACATCTTTTTTTGTTTCCAGTGTGTGGCATCACTCCACTGAACACCAGGATAGTTGGAGGTGAGGATGCTTTACCTGGAACTTGGCCCTGGCAGGTTAGTCTGCAGAAGTTTGGCGGCCATGTTTGTGGTGGTTCCCTCATCAACAAAGAGTGGGTGATGTCTGCTGCTCACTGCTTCTCCAGGTACTACATATTAGAGGACACATCTTGTATCTGAGCTTATGGTTTGACAATACTTTTTTTATAAATTAATTCTTATTTGTCATTTACGTTTTCTGTAGTACAAGTACATCAGGATGGCTGGTTTCTCTCGGCCGTCAGAGCTTGCAGGGAACAAACCCAAATGAAGTGTCCAGAACTGTTGCCAGGATCATTATACATCCAAGCTATGATAGCAGGACCAACAACAATGACATTGCTTTGCTCAGACTCTCCTCACCAGTTCAGTTCACAGACTACATCAGACCTGTGTGTCTGGCAGCCAGTGGCAGTCAGTTCAACAATGGTACTGATAGCTGGGTCACTGGTTTTGGTGCAGTTAGAGAAGGAGGTGAGTCTGTTTATTTCAGACAAATAAAATTATCTGAATATCAAATAAAGTGTAGATGGGTGTCTGAATTGTTCTCTTCTTGGTCTCTCAGTGTTTTTACCGTTCCCTATGACTCTACAAGAAGTGGAAGTTCCAGTTCTTGGAAACCGACAGTGTAACTGTCTCAATGGAGTCGGTACAATCACTGACAACATGATCTGTGCTGGTGTTCTGGCTGGAGGCAAAGACTCATGTCAGGTAAAACAGCTTCTTTCTACCTGTCACTTGGTGGTAAATGTGTTCAAGGTTTTCTGAAATCCTCATTTGTGTTCCCTCCATCTCCTCAGGGTGACTCAGGAGGTCCAATGGTGAGTAAACAAGGCTCCATCTGGATCCAGTCTGGAATAGTTAGTTTTGGGTTCGGCTGTGCTCGTCCCAATCTGCCTGGAGTCTACTCCAGAGTGTCCAGTTACCAGTCCTGGATCAGCTCCCACATCAGTTCTGATAAACCAGGCTTTGTCCAGTTCACCTCCATTGGGCTGGATGCTGACAGCAGCCACACTTGTCCTGGTCTCCCACCTCCTCTTATTACTACCACTGTAGCACAAACGACAACCACAGTTTCAACAACCACTGCATCAAGTGCTGAACGTAAGTTTCCTGATTACCACACTATTCTGAATATAAATGTTATTTTGTCACAGTTTTTAGATACGCAACCATGAAAGTCCAGGCACAAGATGGTGCAGTATATGTTGTTTGTTGCATTCACTTATTTCGTATCAGCTGCTGATGGCACGTTGTTGATTATAGTGTCTGTTGTGAAGTTTCCTTATTACTACACTATTTTGAATATGTATGTTATTTTGTCATTTTTGTAACAAAACCATCCAAGGCCAGTGATGAGTTGGTGTAGCATATGATGTGTGTTGCCATCAGTCATTTCATATTAGTATCTGATGCTGTTGTGTCTATCACACTGTCTGTTCTGATGATGCCATCAGTAGTGGCCAGAGTCAGAAATGTATAAATCATACTCAGAAAGGGTCATGTGAAAATACAATAATCTGTATTTGCAACTTTTTGAATCAAGTGATAATGGACCTTGTTATAATTGTATCATTTAATATCTTTTGAAAATGTTTGAATTCTATTTCGCAAAACTAAAATCCACCCTACCACATCTTTTTGTTTCCAGTGTGTGGCATCACTCCACTGAACACCAGGATAGTTGGAGGTGAGGATGCTTTACCTGGAACTTGGCCCTGGCAGGTTAGTCTGCAGAAGTTTGGCGGCCATGTTTGTGGTGGTTCCCTCATCAACAAAGAGTGGGTGATGTCTGCTGCTCACTGCTTCTCCAGGTACTACATATTAGAGGACACATCTTGTATCTGAGCTTATGGTTTGACAATACTTTTTTTATAAATTAATTCTTATTTGTCATTTACGTTTTCTGTAGTACAAGTACATCAGGATGGCTGGTTTCTCTCGGCCGTCAGAGCTTGCAGGGAACAAACCCAAATGAAGTGTCCAGAACTGTTGCCAGGATCATTATACATCCAAGCTATGATAGCAGGACCAACAACAATGACATTGCTTTGCTCAGACTCTCCTCACCAGTTCAGTTCACAGACTACATCAGACCTGTGTGTCTGGCAGCCAGTGGCAGTCAGTTCAACAATGGTACTGATAGCTGGGTCACTGGTTTTGGTGCAGTTAGAGAAGGAGGTGAGTCTGTTTATTTCAGACAAATAAAATTATCTGAATATCAAATAAAGTGTAGATGGGTGTCTGAATTGTTTCTCTTCTTGGTCTCTCAGTGTTTTTACCGTTCCCTATGACTCTACAAGAAGTGGAAGTTCCAGTTCTTGGAAACCGACAGTGTAACTGTCTCAATGGAGTCGGTACAATCACTGACAACATGATCTGTGCTGGTGTTCTGGCTGGAGGCAAAGACTCGTGTCAGGTAAAACAGCTTCTTTCCACCTGTCACTTGGTGGTAAATGTGTTCAAGGTTTTCTGAAATCCTCATTCATGTTCTCTCCATCTCCTCAGGGTGACTCAGGAGGTCCAATGGTGAGTAAACAAGGCTCCATCTGGATCCAGTCTGGAATAGTTAGTTTTGGGTTCGGCTGTGCTCGTCCCAATCTCCCTGGAGTCTACTCCAGAGTGTCCAGTTACCAGTCCTGGATCAGCTCCCACATCAGTTCTGATAAGCCAGGCTTTGTCCAGTTCACCTCCATTGGGCTGGATGCTGACAGCAGCCACACTTGTCCTGGTCTCCCACCTCCATCATCACCAACAATAAGTACTTTTGTAAACAGCCCAACAAGTGAGTTTCTTTCAAAAATTTTTCTCATTTTATTTTGTTTTTTTGTATTCTGTTTTGGTTTCTCTTAATTGTTTACATTTTTTCATCAAGGGTCAGCGTGTGGTCAAACTCCCATGGCCAGTCGTGATGTAGGTGACAGCGGCATTGTTCCTGGAGGAATGTGGCCCTGGATGGCGAGTCTTCACAAAAACGGGGTCTACACTTGTGGAGGGACCCTTATCGCTGATAACTTTGTCCTCACTAGCAGCGAGTGCTTCTCTAGGTAAAAATAAATCATTTAAATTATTTACATATTAAAGTTATAAACACATGTAGACACACTATATCTAAAGATTCATTAATTGTCTTCACAGCCCCAGCCCAAATGTCAATGAGTGGAAAGTTTTTCTGGGCCAGAAACGTGTGAACAGTGCTGAAGAATTTGAGATGTCTCTGGGTCTCATAAACATTACAGTGAGCAAAATGTCAGGCTCTAACATTGCTCTGCTGCAGCTGGATAAACCAGTCAGCTATAAAGATTACATCCAGCCTGTGTGTGTGGACATTACTGATGACAGAACTTTCCCATACGGTAGTTCATGCTGGGTGGCAGGCTGGGGGAAGGGGAGTCCCAACACAGGTAAGAGTTGTTGTAATCAATGTTTTTTTCTTGTATAAGTGTATTTGAAGTGGTATCTGTGATGGCTGTTTCCTTGTCTACATAGATTTATAATTCACAGAATAAATGGGATTTTTCTAGGTGCTGATAAAACTGACTCAGGTCTCCGAGACCTTCAAACTCAAGTGGCAAGTTGTTGGAACATTTCTGGTTCAGGGCACATTTGCACTAATACCATGGATCTTCAACAGGTAAAAGACCATTTTCTTATTAACCAATGTTTCTAAAAGGGTTCAGAACTTCACTGATTGTGAATCCTCTTCATGTTCACAGGGGGACCTGGGCAGCCCTCTATTGTGCAAAACCAACTCATCCTGGTTTCAGGTGGCCATTGTAACAATGAGTGGTGGTAAATTGGCCCGTGCCGACATTCAGGTCTTTGCCAAAACATCAAATTTCAGGTCGTTCTTAAAGGAGACAGTTGGCAACATGCCATCACCTGCAGCAACCGCTACAGGACATGCATCAGGTTTCACAGTCTCCTTATTTGTTGCTATCACTCTTCCCATCACCTCCATTCTCGTGTTATTATGATGTTAGCTCTGCTGTTGTGAATAGATGAAGTACTCATCACTCCACTGAAGATTTGTCCAATCTTCCAAAAACTTCATCTATATTTTGCAATCTAAATGCAAAAACTCAGGAAAGAAAATTAATCATCACACACTTCTAAATAAGTTTATATTCTGATGATAATAATGTTTATTTTTTCTGTAATATAATGAGATTTTTCTGTAAAGACATTGTACAAAGGAAAATCTTGTTTGTTTCACGTTTGTTTCACATCCAGTTGAATGAAAAATATTATATTTATAATATTTATTCTCCATCATACTGTGCTTTTTTTGACAGATAAAAAATAATAATCATATAAAATAAATACTGATGAAGCATAAAGCAAGACTTGTCTTTTTACATATATACTTTGAGAAATATTGCATATTTAATTATCTATTCATAAACAAATTATTATTGAATATAATATCTGTAACCTGTGAATGCATTTTTGTAACAAAGAAACCTCTAGGCACTTTTTGCACAGTTTTACAGTACAAGTTTCACATATATAATTTGAGAAATATAAATGCATAAATGTTTCTTTTTTTCAGGAATTTTTTGGCTTTTATGGCTTTATGGCTTTTATGATAGAGACAGTGTAGAGGGACAGGATACGGAGAGGTGAGTGGGGAAAGACACTCAGGAAAAGCTCAACTCAGGACAGGATTCAAACCAGCAGATAGATTCATTGCATATACACACCAAGGTGGTGTGCCATAACCATTCAGCTATCCAGGCTCCCCAGGCACCCTTTCTACATTTTTGGTTAGGGTTAAAACTTTCTTCTATGATAAAACTTGAAGTAAGGGATGGTTTTGGTAGGTCCCGGACCTTCCTTTTGTTAAGCTGCCTCTGCTACATTTGCTACGTTACATAGCAAATATCATAAGTAAACTTAAGTGTTTAAATACCTCCCCATGTCACAAAGCAGTGCAATGCATTTTTTTCGCACTATTACAATTTACCATTTAATATTTGAATAATTTTTAGGAAAGAGCCCCTTATTTTGTCCCAACCTGCAGATTTTAAAAAACAGTGAGTGAGGGAGTGATTTCAGGAGCAGCTAAGCTGTTATTGAGTTTGAATGAAAAAAAAAAATTAATGGTGACAGTGAACAGTGAACAGCAACGGTACTACCTTGATACAGTTTGTACAGTTACAGTACAGGCTGATATTGTGCATGTACTAGATCTGGAAACAGCCGAGGTCAGTGGGATGTAAGCTGGTTTTATATTTATTCACAATTATTAATTGCATCTCCTTCGTCTCCATCTTGTTCACCTATCATTTGATTGTATTTACTCTTGAAAAATCCAGCCTGAAAATACAAAACAAACAATGTTACATTGAAAAACACATCATGCATTAAAAGTTGCACCATAAATAAATGAAAAGAACCAAATAAATTTAGGATGTAACTGATGAATATTTTTTATTCTAGTATTTCTTCTGTCAGGGTGTAGTTTGCAACAATGACCCACAACAAACAACACCTTACAGACACTCCATTGTCTCCATGAGGCTTTATAACAAACCTAATGATGAATATACAGTGTCTCACCTTATACAGGCCAGCGGTGAGTAAAGCCAGTAGAGCTAGCCCTCCCAGCGACCCTCCAATAATCTCTTTGGTGAAGCTTCGTTCAGTATAGACTTCTACCACTGCCTCAATCTGATAAGTAATATGACAGGATGTGGATCAAATTCAAGCTCATTTGAAATGCAAATTTATGAGAAATTAATGTGGAATCACCTTGTGAATAGGAGGGTTGTTATTAGAGCCTGTTGAATAGAAGATGTACTGGTTTGTGTCGTACTCCAGACTTGCTGTGCTGGTCACGAGGTATTTGGCAGAGGATAGTCCGATCTGTTAGAAAAATAAAGAGGAGTAATGAGAAATGTTCACTCAGATGAAAGGATGAACAGTTGTAATTAGACGATGTGATGTGGAAAAATGTAAAACCATAACTGAATTTTGTTAAATATTGAACAAGCACATCAATTACCTGCTCTAACCACCCAGAGCTAATGTTGGCAGAGATTTCATACTTTTTATTCTCCAGTCTTCCCATGAAGTGGCTGCACCTGAACACGCTGCACGTGGCTACAGAACAGTCCTGCGTTGAATTAAGAAAAGGCAGAAAGCTGATAAAGCTGTAATGCAGTGTAATAATAATAATGTTTAATTCAAAATTGTGCCTAACAGAGGAATACTTACCACTACTTCTTTTTCCTGTATCTTTGCAATAAACTCTCCGACAGTAGGGTTTTCATCTTGGCCTCTTTGGCAGTTTGAGCCTTGAATCTGAAATGGAGCCCATTCACGTCAGCATATCACCTGGTCCATCCACTAATCCCTGAGGCTGTAGTTGTATAAAAACAGCTACTTTGGGTTTATTTCAAGAATTAGTGACACGACCTACCAAATTATTTGGATCCACCCAGATGTCTTTATCACCGAGCTTCACTGGCACCTTGATCACTACAGTTAAATTCAGTGCTCTGATGTCATTTGAAACCTGGAGAAAAAGAAAATGATGGGGGGTGATCTTATGAGGTTAAGCATGAAGTATCTGAATGAAGGAAAATGTAAATAGATATATATATATATATATATATATATATATATATATAGAGAGAGAGAGAGAGAGAGAGAGAGAGAGAGAGACAGACAGATAGATATAGATATTTTCATATGATAAGATGTTTTACCATAATTGTTTGCTCAACTGGTTTCTGCAAATCATTCTTCCCAAAGGTGAAATTGTTGTAGCTGAATGAACTAAACATATACATACATGTTTTAACAGAGTTAACTTTAAGTTATTAATTAAAATGATTTGTTTTTAAGTGATCTATTTTTATTTATTTTTTTAAACAACACAAACCTTTCAATTGTTACAAAAATGCTGTACTTCACAATAATGGATTGCATTTTGTAAAGTTGGCTTGAACTGGAGTGCTGCTGGTTCCCACTAAAAGAATTAATGAAGAGTAGGAATTTAATTAATTTTAACAACGATTTACACACAAATTTGCATAGTTGTACTTAGCTAGACAGTACCTGGTAGCATTCGCAGTAACAAAAATGTGCCTCTCAAGTTCTCGTTTGGTGTCAATACCATAGGAGACGATGAAGACGGCCTGAAATAAAGAGAATTTCATAGCATCACATTGCTTTGGCCTTTTGGTCAACTCTCTCTTCAGTAAAGAGAAGGCTTGGTGTGGCACAAACCTGAGCATTGGTCTTGAAAATGGGCTTGTTTATAGTGCAGTCTGTCTTTCCTCGCGATAAACCATCTTCACTGTCCACAGAGTTGCAGTCAATTCTTCCCTTTATATAAAAACAAGTACATTCAAAAAAAAAAAAAAATATTAACCAAAACTAATGCAGAAGAGCTGTGCTAAGGTGAGAGAGAGTTGCTGAGTCCTGACGGCTTACCAGTTTACTTGTGAACTTCCTGTAGGAAAGGCCGGCTGGATACGTGAGAATAACACGGCTGTTGTAGGAATTTTCCTCTGAGTTCTCCACTGATACTGTGACATTCACTAGTTCATCAATACCCGCTTTAACCTCTGAGGATCTGACAGATTATGAAAAAGGAGAGAATAAAAGTAAAGGCTGAACTATGAATCTGCATTTATTGAGTCATTTATTAAGTCTAGAATATGTGTTTTAAGTTTTTTTTTTTTTTTTGGCAATCCATATTTAAAGGTGACAGAGAACAGTTGACCAGGCTTTTGATCATTGTTCTGTGACGTGACATATACACAATAAAATATTGGTTGGATCTGTAACTTCTCAGAAGCTGCCGAAAAACCTCTCTTAGAAAGCTATCTTACAGTGGGGATTTTAAATGCGGGGCTTTGCACCTATTTGGCAATTCAGGGTTACCTGGCAACCTCACTCCAAGCACTTAAAATTGATTGGCCGCCTTCACTGTCACTCAAAAAAAACATCTTTTTACAGCTAATGGCCTTTGAAGGGGAGGGAATGGAATCAGAGTGTGGGGGCAGTGAAAGAAATTTTATATGACGAACAACTGTTTCTGAAATTGACCCATTTTCTAAATTACATTTCTATGAAAATACGATGTTCAGAATGTTCCGGATGTTCTGGAATGCGAGTAGACTAGTGTTCTACAACAAAAACATGGTAAAAACTGTTTTTGATTCTTTATCACCTTTAAATCTGCATTAAGTTGTGAACTGAATGGCACTAAAAGAGGCCCAGCTAGAATAAATGTTGTTCTAAACACCAAACCTGTAAAGACTTAAAATAAAGAAGCAATTTAATTCACTTAAATGTAAAAATTCTTTGTACTTAATTCAAAAATAAAAGAAAAAAAAAAACGCCACCAACAACACCAAAAGTAAACGTGTGTCCACTAATTTCAGTTTGGGCTTCACTTATGTTTCTCACCTGGTAAAGTTCAAATCAACTTTCAGGTTGTCGACACATTTGTTGTCAGTGCCGCAGTTGATCTCAAAGCCTATCTGTGGACGAGAGGATAAAGTCAGATATATTCATTAAGGAAGCAAACAGCCAGCAAAGATGTGGTGCATCAAGTCTGTCTGACTACTCTTGCAAATTGAAGATCACATGACTGAAGTGTTAAGGATGATCAGTAAACAAGGTTGCTTACAGGATGAAAGGTGGTTGTTTGAGCCTGCTGGGCGAGACTTGGTTTGAGATTTTCTGCAGAGGGTAGTCCTTTAAAGGTGAATTTTAGTTCATTGTTAAGTTCATTGAGAGCATCTTCTGGACAAGACTGCAAGGAGAGAGCACAAAGTTGTGATTGTTGGTTTGAATTACATGTCTTTAAAACAATATGACCATCAAAATGACTTTTCCCCCCAAACTGAATCAATTAATTTGAAGTACATCAAAATGATGGTGTAAGGTTTGAGACAAATCACCTCAATAAAGAAGTTCACATTGTAGCATTTTGGCCCAGTTAAGTCAACAATAACTGATCTGGTGATCTCTCTTTCAGTCTTGCTGATGTAAGCTCTATTTTTGGGGACCTTACGAGTGGCATCCAGTGTCAAAGAAAAAGTAATATTTGCTCGAGCTGCAATAAATAACAATTTAATCAGTGTGTTACTCATACACAAAGATACAGACATTTAAGTAGATGAATATGTGAAAAAGTGAAGATGATGAACCTGTTTGCACCGAAGAATGTTTGGTCATAGCAAAGCACACTTCAGCTGAGCTGTTCAGTGGTTTTGTGCAGTCGGGATTTTGAGTAGGGATTTGGGCTGGAATGAATGATATCACAGCTTCTACCATTACTATGGGCTGTGATCTGGAAGAGGACAGAGAAGGGCAATACATGAGAACAACCTTTGGCTTTGTGATCAATAATCCATCAAACTCATCTTTGTATCATTACATTAAATGAAGAGAAACAAATACAACATACAATATTATTGACAGACATCTTAAACTAACCTGAGTAGGACCACTGTGCCCTTTGAACCCACAGCTAGGTCAGGCAGAGTGTCTCTACTGTGGTCAAAAGACAACTGACTGATCGACTGACCGAAGAACTTGAGTCCTGCCTGGACCGCAGAGCCAGCAATTCTCTATGTATATGAAAGTACTTTAGTTCATCACATTTGAATTTATACCTACAGGATGTGTTAAATCTTTTGTGGTGGTTATTTAAGCTCGCTCACCTGTGAGTAAGTGGGATTGATTCCCTCCCCTCCTCCTTCCCCATTAAATATATAGATGCTGCCTTGACCTTCATTCTCCAAAGGTGCTCCAATAGCCAAATCACTGAGTCGGTCTGTGTTGATGTCAGGGAGCACAGCAATAGCAGAGCCAAACCTTGCTCTGTCAGACGCAGTTCCTCTCAACACCAAAGGAGAATCAAAGCGACAATCGACATTCTGGTGAAAATACACATTATATGAGTCTATGTTTGCATGAGCGTTACAAAAATAGAAATATGCTCATTTAACTGAACTAAATAAAACTTTTTATTTACCCAACCAGTTAATCTGCAAACATAAACTCTTCCCTCTCTGTCGGTTTCCTTGTACATTGGGGCAGATATGAGGATCACGTCAGTGATTTTGTCTCCATTCACATCCATGGCACAAACCTCTGCTCCAAAATATTCACCAGACTGAAACTGTGTAAAGCACAAATGTTCACAGAGTGGTTTAGTAAAATAACTTTTTTTATTCATGGAAGATAAAATATAAATATTTACCAGTCTGGACCATCTATTGTTTTTAACAGTAAACACACACCTGCCATGGGAAAGGATCAATCTTTTGGCTTGTGTCTCTTCCGTGAACTGTCATCACAGCTCCTCTGTGTTTATATCTCGGAGCACCAACAATTGTCAGTGGACCTAGAGAGGTTGTAGCAACTGCGATAGAATAACCTATAAAGTGAGAAGGTTTCAAAGGTTTAGCCAATGTTGACAAATCATTTACATGTTTCTAATTTTTGTGTATGTGAAAACTAATTAATATACAGTACTGTGTAAAAGATATAGGCAAATAAAATGTTAATGATAATTTGATGCTTGCATATATGTTCTGATTTGCTGTTCTTCATTTTCACTTTTTATACACATTTTATATATTCACATTTGTCATATTCATATATTTGTTTTAAGCATGGGAGGAAGTTATACTCATATACCCATATAACTATCAGTCTCTATATTGTCAGGTAGATATGGTTCCCATGACATTCCTGTGTATTTCATGTAGCCTCCTCTCCACTGGTTGGCACCAATAATACCTATCTGGAGACCCTGGAATTTTAGAAACAAATTAAAGAAAATATTTGCCATAAACCATCACCCAATAAAAAAATGTTACATGAATACATTGTTGACTTTAAATATCTATTCTCTGTAGCTGTCTGTCTGTCTCACCTCAGGACCATAAGCAGCACTGAATCCTTCTTGAGCCATTTCCAATTTCAATAACGTGCCATCAGATTGGGATCCTATAAAAGAAAGAAATGAGCACTTACCTTTCATAATGCAGAATGATACTAAAGCCTGTATATAAGCTGAATTTCAGTCACATAAACAGCAGTGATAACATTTTTATTTCTTGTCCATTAAAAAAAAAAAAAAAAAAAAAATCAAATATAATTCTAAAAAACTAAATTGTTATAATGAGTTTGCATCTGTACCTTCGATTGAGAAGATTTTATCCTGCAAATTTTGTCTTATTTTGTCAAGCGCGTCAAAGTTCTCCACTTGAAACACATGCTCACTTGAGGGATAAGATGCAATTGTTTCCAATTCCTTTTTTGCATTGAAATTGGTAAATGCTTGGCCCACCTAAACATGTTGATAAAACATAGTCATTTATGTTAGTTACTCTAGAATAGGTCGTCACTGTATTATCTTGAGGATTGTGTGTCAACTTAGCATCCCACGTGTACACATCAGTGTCTTAACACTGTAACATCACTCACAACTTACCCCGATAGCAAATCGAATGATCTTTTTCTGCTCAGCTAAATTCACTGAATCTTGCAGATAAAATCCATCCTGAGACTCCCCGTCAGTAACGACAATCAAGATCTTCTTCACATTTTCTCTGGCGCCTGCACTTTGTTTGAAAATATCTTCTCTGTTACAACATGAAAGATATGATGTTAATAAAAATGGATTAATTTTTTTGTATCTATTTTTATGAGAATTTTCTATCCACATTTTATTATCAGTTTTGTCACTTTCCTGGACATCTGCAGTACATTTGTGTTTCTAAATATGGATGTTATCTCAGTAATGTGATTATACTGGTTTAACTCTCCACATTTAGTTTGCCCAGTTGTGCAGGAATGTGACTAAATATAATTTCAAGACTTTTACATCAACACCACAACTTGAGTAAAAAGTATGTACAATGTATGCACGATATCAGAACCTACACGACATATCGGATGGCCCCAGCTGTATGAGTTCCTCCTGTTATCTGGTTTATTCGGTCAATGTTATATTCCCACTGTTTAAATGTGTATGAGTTTTCAAAGGTATAGTGAGGTCGGATTAAGTCGGAGAACTGGACAATGGCAAACTGCGGAGAGAAAATTTTATCAAATAATGAATAATAAATAAATAGATAGATAGATAAACGGACAGACAGACAGACAGACAGACAGACAGACAGACAGACAGACAGACAGACAGACAGATAGACAGATAGACAGATAGATAGATAGATAGATAGATAGATAGATAGATAGATAGATAGATAGATAGATAGATAGATAGATAGATAGATAGATAGATAGATAGATAGATAGATAGATAGATAGATAGATAGATAGATAGATAGATAGATAGATAGATAGATAGATAGATAGATACCTTTGTATCCTCTGACAGAAATGACTTGATCAGATTTTTCACAAATGTCTTCATTTTAATAAAGTCTGAACTATCTACACTGCCTGAACCATCCAACAGAAAAGCAATATCTGCTTCAACTCGGCATTCTGTGAAAGACATTAGTCAGACATTACAATCATCTGTTCATCACTCATATTAGCATTTAATGTTTTCTATATTATATGTACAATGTATGCAGCAGACACATTTAAACAGCCTTCACAATAATGTACTTGCATTTTTTAGATGCTACATGAATAATCTATTCTCATTTTGTTTCAGTCTGTGCTTTAATTAATTGTAAGTGTGATTTATGTTATTGCTGAATTTACATCTAATGGTTGTTTTATATTATTGGACATTGTTTTATGTTTAGAATATGAGTCTGACAAGAGACGTACATGAGGTGTTTGAAATGGCTTTTACATTTAATAATAATAAAAATAATAAATAGCAACATATTAAAAGGAAGAATCAGTAAGTATAAGTACTATTTCTAATACAATAATATTGTATTTACCTGGAAGAGGAAAAGGCATAGTGGTGTTCCAGCCAGAAGATGTTATTTCAAAGCAAGCACCACTGTACAAGGTGATACTTCTGCAGTCTTTGGGGATAGTTGGGCCACATACCTGAAACGACACCAGATTTGATCCTGATCAAGATAAAATACAATGACTGTTCTCTCTTAAACAACAGTTTTTATTGATACTTGAGTTTAAGAGGGTCAATGTCTCATGTGGTTTTTACTAACTCACCAAAGGGTTCATATTGTTGGGGTTACTTGTCATCGACAAACCAAGAGTCATGTTGTTGAAACCTGGGACTGAATTAACAACATTTAACATTAATGTTTAAACATATAACATTCAATTAACAACAATGCTTAGAGAAATAAATTGTTGCTTACCATTACCCTGTAGAGGTTGGCAGTCTCTATCATTGCACTGATATATTCGACCCCTTCTATTCTGTGAAAACTGTTCAAGAGGAGCACTGACAATCAAGCTGAGGAAATAAAACCAGACTGGTGAGTGCATTGTATCAGATAAAGCAGTGCGGTTTGCCTGTTGAGAAATGCTAATGACTTTGATTTCACCAGACATATATCTCACTTACTCTGATTGTCTTTGCATCACTTTGTAGCCAAACCCTGCAGCAGTTTTACTCCATGATTTCCAGGCCACAGGATCGATATTGAAACATAGTGCAGTTCTTAGCACTGAGAAATAAAAAAGAAAAGATGTGACACAAAGCTTCTATATGTGCCAAATATTAGTGTGATTATAGCAACTTACAACAAATTATTGTCATCACAAACCTTTTTGCCGTCAGGAAAGTCTTAGTACTCTGTGTTGTACAGTCTATTCATAGACTATAGTGGTGTAGTTATAGTTATATAAGTGTATAGGAAGGTTAAATATGTAGGTATAGGTATACATATTGTGGTGTGAGTTGATGTCAACCTCAATGTCTTTTTTAATAATACCACTAGGGGCCACTAAAGCACAAACTTTTCAGCTGTGGCTGCAAACTGTCGTCAACGTAAAATGAAGCTTGTGAGACTCCACATTCACTTGTGACTTTTATTCTGTAAAATATTTTCTATGACATAAAAATAACCTAACTTAATAACTTAAATGTAAAGTTACTACTATACTACTACAACATGGACACATGTAAGACTTTCTTCAATACAAGGGATTTTCTGACACCAAGCGATTTTCATCACATGAGCAAGGTCCTAAAATTTTTCCTCTTCTGGCCAGGTGTGGCGAGTATGATGCAATAAATTTCACTACCTGAAAAGAGGTTTATGACTACGACGACTGCGACCAACTGAATTCGTAACGTGTGTTGTTAAAGGTCATACAGACACTAGTATAATTCGTCTAATAATTATTGATGAAATGTTAAATGCATACTGGTCAATAAAAATCTTCAGCTTCAACATCATTAAGTTATAAAGGCCTTAGTTTCTGCTTTTCTTTCCTTTTCTGTGTCACAACATTGCTGTAAGCTTTACCACAAAAGAAAGGCAGTGACAGAGATGCTCTATTAATTCCTATCACTCTGTAACTGATCGTTTGCTGTTGTTTGCGCAGTAAATGCACAATCATCTAGATTAAAAAAAAATTCAGCAACAGAAATGTCACACGGGCACTTTGCATCAGACTTTACTTATTGTCAAATTTAATTCCAACAATCATTTGTCAGACTCTTGCAGATGTGATATATTTTATTATTAATTGCCATAATTCTTGATGTTACAGCTGGAAACATCTACTCAGATCTGCACAATCATAGTATTACACCAACAAATGATGTTAAACCTACATCATGAATTTGAATGTCCATAACTCACTGATGATGATTCTGTACCAATTTTTTAATGATAATTCCTTACTATGCTTACAACACATAATATAAGAACATGAGCTACAACTTACAAATATGTAAATATACAAATATATGTAAATGTACAGGTATGTGATATGTGAACGGAAATGTTATTTTCTTCAAGTGAAGTGACACGATACTATGTTCACTGCTGGCACACACACACACACACACACACACATATAAAACAGACACAATCTAAGGGTTCAAACTTGTCTTACCTGACAAGAATATTGCAGTAGTTATTATGTGGTCCATTTTGAGACTCCCATGGAAAATGCTGAAAGTATGATGATCACTGAGCGCACATCCACGTATTTGGAAACTATGAGAGGTAGCAATGTATTTCTCCTACTGTCATAGAGGGAGATGTTGAAAGCAAAATGCAGAAATCACAAGGTCTCAGGTTAAGCAGTCAGACAAAGGAAATACTATGTAGGAGGGGTCAAAATATTTGCAAAAACCCTACTGGTTTATGTGTGAACACTAAATGTTGTCAGTTGATTACACAAAGTGTATATTCAGTTAAATTCTAACGAAATCATTAATGACGGATGGATGTGTACTGTTTTAATGACAAATAAAATAAAATGTTAAAATGAATTAGTTTAAGTGCAACTCTTGTTGGTGTGGCATTAGATGTTTGGAATAATGAAGATGATATGTGATGGTTTATATTAATAATAGAACAGTCTTTAAACAGGTATATAAAAAGCATCTACAACAGGAAGTTGATTTATTGGAAATTTAGTTAATTTTGGTCATGTCACATATAAAGTCATGAGCATAATTATCTAGTTTAGCTGAACTGAACTGGGGTAATTATCTTGAGCTTTTGTATCCCATGGAGTCAACTAAACATTTATTCACAGATGGAGGTTTATTTCTCCTTTTGGTTCAGTTCCTCCTGTGATCACAACTTTCAAGAGTGTTTAGTACAACCTTGTCACAGCAAGGTGGAAGGACAGACGGGGGGAGGGGAGGTGTTATTTCCTGACATTGACCATCGCTAATTGAGGTGTTTTACTTTCTCTGCCATTCATTTAAACACTCTTTGCCCTTTCACTGGCTGATCACCACTCCATGTTACTCCAGCCCCAGTCTCTCTGAATGTCACGAGCCATCACTATTCTTTTTGTAGCTGGGCAGCTGAAATGAGAGATCACAATGGGTGGATAAATACAAGGGCCAGTGGGCTGGAGGGCTGTCGCAGACGAAGGCCAGATCTTCTCCTTCCCTCTGTTCTCTCTCAGCTCTCCTCCTAAACTCAAAGGTAAAAGAACAGTAGATTGCATCTGAGATAAATGTGTTGCTACAATACAGCTAACCACTAGTCACGTAGTAATTGTGATACTATTCTCTCTTTAATGTGATACAAAGTTTCCATTGCTTTGCAAATAGTGACTCACTTCAACTCTTCAAGTTCACTTCAAGTTCTTATTTGAACCTGCCTTTGTTGGTCCAGATTGTCTTGTTGTTTACTTCTTCTATGTGTTACAACTTGTGAACAGTAAAGTGGGTGAAACTGCACTATTATCTTTGACACTGCATTCTGCGTTCATAACGCTTTTCATTGCTGTGTATATTTAGCCCATACTATTGATAGTGGAGAGGCACAGTCTGGGGAGTGTGTGTGTGTGTGTGTGTGTGTGTGTGTGTGTGTGTGTGTGTCTGCATGTTCAAGGATGGTCAGATACATCAAGTATGGGGCATATTGTGCTGAGGGAAATAGTGTGTAATTCTAGCACACGAAGCAACCTATATATGCAATAGCAGAGGTTGAAGCCACAAACTGCAGTCACATGATTCTCAGAATCAGCTGCCTATATACAGAACACAGATAACTAGACAGACAGACAGACAGACAGGAAAGTGTCAAACCACTTCCTTTTCAGTTGTGCCATGCAAATGCGCTGTGTTTCTTTCATTAAGCACTTTCTCACACATTTGGAGAAGAGCCACAACTTTTTCATATGCAGTTCTGTTGAACTTTTGTACCCTGGTGTCATTTTGATCATTTGTCTTCCGCTATAAAGCTCTAAGAAATGTAACCTCATTATTTCAGCCTTATTATTTCCCCCCACCCCCAGAACTGTTTGAATTGTTTCACTTCTTCTTGGTCTCTCAGTGTTTTTACCGTTCCCTATGACTCTACAAGAAGTGGAAGTTCCAGTTCTGGGAAACCAACAGTGTAACTGTCTCAATGGAGTCGGTACAATCACTGACAACATGATCTGTGCTGGTGTTCTGGCTGGAGGCAAAGACTCATGTCAAGTAAAGCTGCTTCTTTTCACCTGTCACTTGGTGGTAAATGTGTTCAAGGTTTTCTGAAATCCTCATTCGTGTTCTCTCCATCTCCTCAGGGAGACTCAGGAGGTCCAATGGTGAGCAAACAAAGAGTGGGTGATGTCTGCTGCTCACTGTTTCTTCAGGTGGGTTATATAGTCTTTAACATAGTCTTTATTATTTTAAATGATCAGTCAGTGATAAAGATTTGAGTAATATTTGTTAAAAAAGGGAAATGTCAAGGTGGCATTGTCTAACACTGGCATGTATAAATTATGGTGTTACAAATAAACTGTTACAAATAAACAAAGAGCAATACACTTGCTCGGATTTTCATTTCGATTAGTGTGTTTATTTTTTTGTGTTGTGTTTTACTTACAGCTCTGACACAACAGGCTGGACTATTATGTTAGGTTTGGAAAATCTGATGGGTACAAACTCAAACAAAGTGTCCAGAACTGTTGCCAGGATCATTACACATCCAAGCTATGATAGCAGGACCAACAACAATGACATTGCTCTGCTCAGACTCTCCTCACCAGTTCAGTTCACAGACTACATCAGACCTGTGTGTCTGGCAGCCAGTGGCAGTCAGTTCAACAGCGGTACTGATAGCTGGGTCACTGGTTTTGGTGCAGTCGATGAGGGAGGTTAGTCTGTTTGGTGTTAACAAGGATTTTTTCGTTGTCTCATACAAGCTGAGTTCCATATAAAGTGGAAGTGGATGTTTAAATTGTTTTTCTTCTTCTTGGTCTCTCAGTCTACAAGAAGTGGAAGTTCCAGTTCTGGGAAACCAACAGTGTAACTGTCTCAATGGAATCGGTACAATCACTGACAACATGATCTGTGCTGGTGTTCTGGCTGGAGGCAAAGACTCATGTCAGGTAAAGCTGCTTCTTTCCACCTATCACTTGGTGGTAAATGTGTTCAAGGTTTTCTGAAATCCTCATTTGTGTTCCCTCCATCTCCTCAGGGTGACTCAGGAGGTCCAATGGTGAGCAAACAAGGCTCCGTCTGGATCCAGTCTGGAATAGTTAGTTTTGGTTTTGGCTGTGCTCGTCCCAATCTGCCTGGAGTCTACTCCAGAGTGTCCAGTTACCAGTCCTGGATCAGCTCCCACATCAGTTCTGATAAACCAGGCTTTGTCCAGTTCACCTCCATTGGGCTGGATGCTGACAGCAGCCACACTTGTCCTGGTCTCCCACCTCCTCTTATTACTACTACCACTGTAGCACCAACAACAACCACAGTTTCAACAACCACTGCATCAAGTGCTGAACGTAAGTTTCATGATTACCACACTATTCTGAATATAAATATTATTTAGTTATTGTTTGTTCAAATTTATCAGTCCAGGGATGAGTTGGTTCAGTAAATAATGTAAGTTGCATTCTGTCATTTTATATTAGTACCTGATGGGGTTATGTCTGTCACAGTGTCTGTTCTGATGATAACATCAGTAGTCCCACCGCTGTCATCACCAACAATAATTACGTAAATGTTCTGTAAACGTGTGAACAGTGCTGAAGAATTTGAGATGTCTCTGGGTCTCATAAACATTACAGTGAGCAAAATGTCAGGCTCTAACATTGCTCTGCTGCAGCTGGATAAACCAGTCAGCTATAAAGATTACATCCAGCCTGTGTGTGTGGACATTACTGATGACAGAACTTTCCCGTACGGTAGTTCATGCTGGGTGGCAGGCTGGGGGAAGGGGAGTCCCAACACAGGTAAGAGTTGTTGTAATCAATGTTTTTTTCTTGTATAAGTGTATTTGAAGTGGTATCTGTGATGGGTGTTTCCTTGTCTACATAGATTTATAATTCACAGAATAAATGGGATTTTAATAGGTGCTGATGAAACTGACTCAGGTCTCCGAGACCTTCAAACTCAAGTGGCAAGTTGTGGGAACATTTCTGGTTCAGGGCACATTTGCACTAATACCATGGATCTTCAACAGGTAAAAGACCATTTTCTTATTAAACAATGTTTCTAAAATCAGAAGGGTTCAGAACTTCACTGATTGTGAATCCTCTTCATGTTCACAGGGGGACCTGGGCAGCCCTCTATTGTGCAAAACCAACTCATCCTGGTTTCAGGTGGCCATTTTAACAATGAGTGGTGGTAAATTGGCCCGTGCCGACATTCAGGTCTTTGCCAAAACATGAAATTTCAGGTCGTTCTTAAAGGAGACAGTTGGCAACATGCCATCACCTGCAGCAACCGCTACAGGACATGCATCAGGTTTCACAGTCTCCTTATTTGTTGCTATCACGCTTCCCATCACCTCCATTCTTCTGTTATTATGATGTTAGCTCTGCTGTTGTGAGTAGATGAAGTACTCATCACTCCACTGAAGATTTGTCCAATCTTCCAAAAACTTCATCTATATTTTGCAATCTAAATGCAAAAACTCAGGAAAGAAAATTAATCATCACACACTTCTAGATAAGTTTATATTTTGATGATAACAATGTTTATTTTACTGTAATAGTATATTATTATACTGTAATATTTTACAGTATAATAATATACTGTAATAGATTTTTCTGTAAAGACATTGTACAAAAGAAAATCTTGTTTGTTTTACTTTATCCAGTTGAATAAAAAATATTTTATTTATAATATTTATTCTCCATCATACTGTGCTTTTTTTGACAGATGAAATAATAATCTTATATAATAAGTATTGATGACGCATAAAGCAAGGCTTGTCTTTTTACATCCATACTTTGAGCAATATTGCATATTTAATTATCTATTCATAAAAAAATCATTATTGAATATAATATCTGTAATCTGTGAATGCATTTTTGTAACAGAAGCCTGTAAGCACACTTTTTGCACATTAACAGTTTTACAGTACAAGTTTCACATATATAATTTGAGAAATATAAATGCAGAAATGTTTCCTTTTTTTTTTTTTTTTTTTTTGTCTATAATGCCAGATACAGTGAAGAGAGACACGAAACAAGGAGGCAAGTCTGGGAAAGACACACAGGATAGTTCATTTAGGTCAGGATTCAAACTGGTAAACAGCTGCATGGTAAATACCAACGTGTTAATATAACCAACGCTTTATGCCATAACCACTCAGACTATCCAGGTGCCTAGAACTGTTTCGTTGTTGACCAGGTTTACTTGAGGTTCCTAGAGTCTTTCAGAGAATAATGGGAGGTAGAGCCTTCAGTTATCAGGTTTCTCTCTTATGGATCCATCTCGCAGTTTGGTTCCAGTAGGCAGAACCCTTTCTACATTTATGGTTAGGGTTAAAACCTTCCTCTTTGATAAAACTTAAAGTTAGTGATGGTCTTGGACCTTCCTTTTTGTTAAGCTGTCTCTCCTACATTTGCTATATTACAAAGTCAAAGTCATATGCATTTCTGTCACACTACTACGATTTACCATTTTGCTTGATTCCAATCATTTTTAGGTTTTAAACCTCTTTTTAAAAAACAGTGAGTGATTGAGTGATTTCAGAAGCAGCTAAGCTGTTATTGAATTTGAATGAAAAAAAAATAATGGTGACAGTGAACAGTGAACAGCAACAGTACTACCTTAAACGTTGATACAGTTTGTACAGTTACAGTACAGACTGATATTGTGAATGTACTAGATCTAAAAACAGCTGCGGTCAGTGGGATGTAAGCTGGTTTTGTATTTATTCCTCTGGACTAGCTGCATCTCCTTCGTTTCCACCTTCTCCACCTTGTTCATTCATCATTTGATTGTATTTACTCTTGAAAAATCCAGCCTGAAAACACAAAACAAACAATGTTACATTGAAAAACACATCATGCATTAAAAGTTGCACCATAAATAAATGAAAAGAACCAAATAAATTTAGGATGTAACTGATGAAGATTTTTTATTCTAGTATTTCTTCTGTCAGGGTGCATTTTGCAACAATGACCCACAACAAACAACACCTTTCAGAGACTCCATTGTCTCCATGAGGCTTTATAACAAACCTAATGATGAATATACAGTGTCTCACCTTATACAGGCCAGCAGTGAGTAAAGCCAGTAGAGCTAGCCCTCCCAGCGACCCTCCAATAATCTCTTTGGTGAAGCTTCGTTCAGTATAGACTTCTACCACTGCCTCAATCTGATAAGTAATATGACAGGATGTGGATCAAATTCAAGCTCATTTGAAATGCAAATTTATGAGAAATTAATGTGGAATCACCTTGTGAATAGGAGGGTTGTTATTAGAGCCTGTTGAATAGAAGATGTACTGGTTTGTGTCGTACTCCAGACTTGCTGTGCTGGTCACGAGGTATTTGGCAGAGGATAGTCCGATCTGTTAGAAAAATAAAGAGGAGTAATGAGAAATGTTCACTCAGATGAAAGGATGAACAGTTGTAATTAGACGATGTGATGTGGAAAAATGTAAAACCATAACTGAATTTTGTTAAATATTGAACAAGCACATCAATTACCTGCTCTAACCACCCAGAGCTAATGTTGGCAGAGATTTCATACTTTTTATTCTCCAGTCTTCCCATGAAGTGGCTGCACCTGAACACGCTGCTGCGTGGCTACAGAACAGTCCTGCGTTGAATTAAGAAAAGGCAGAAAGCTGATAAAGCTGTAATGCAGTGTAATAATAATAATGTTTAATTCAAAATTGTGCCTAACAGAGGAATACTTACCACTACTTTTTTTTCCTGTATCTTTGCAATAAACTCTCTGACAGTAGGGTTTTCATCTTGGCCTCTTTGGCAGTTTGAGCCTTGAATCTGAAATGGAGCCCATTCACGTCAGCATATCACCTGGTCCATCCACTAATCCCTGAGGCTGTAGTTGTATAAAAACAGCTACTTTGGGTTTATTTCAAGAATTAGTGACACGACCTACCAAATTATTTGGATCCACCCAGATGTCTTTATCACCGAGCTTCACTGGCACCTTGATCACTACAGTTAAATTCAGTGCTCTGATGTCATTTGAAACCTGGAGAAAAAGAAAATGATGGGGGATGATCTTATGAGGTTAAGCATGAAGTATCTGAATGAAGGAAAATGTAAATATATGTGTGTGTGTATAGATAGATAGATAGATAGATAGATAGACAGATAGACAGATAGACAGACAGATAGATAGATAGATAGATAGATAGATAGATAGATAGATAGATAGATAGATAGATAGATAGATAGATAGATAGATAGATAGATAGATAGATAGATAGATAGATAGATAGATAGATAGATAGATAGATAAGATGTTTTACCACAATTGTTTGCTCGACTGGTTTCTGCAAATCATTCTTTCCAAAGGTGAAATTGTTGTAGCTGAATGAACTAAACATATACATACATGTTTTAACAGAGTTAACTTTAAGTTATTAATTAAAATGATTTGTTTTTAAGTGATCTATTTTTATTTATTTTTTGAAATAACACAAACCTTTCAATTGTTACAAAAATGCTGTACTTCACAATAATGGATTGCATTTTGTAAAGTTGGCTTGAACTGGAGTGCTGCTGGTTCCCACTAAAAGAATTAATGAAGAGTAGGAATTTAATTAATTTTAACAATGATTTACACACAAATTTGCATAGTTGTACTTAGCTAGACAGTACCTGGTAGCATTCGCAGTAACAAAAATGTGCCTCTCAAGTTCTCGTTTGGTGTCAATACCATAGGAGACGATGAAGACGGCCTGAAATAAAGAGAATTTCATAGCATCACATTGCTTTGGCCTTTTGGTCAACTCTCTCTTCAGTAAAGAGAAGACTTGGTGTGGCACAAACCTGAGCATTGGTCTTGAAAATGGGCTTGTTTATAGTGCAGTCTGTCTTTCCTCGCGATAAACCATCTTCACTGTCCACAGAGTTGCAGTCAATTCTTCCCTTTATATAAAAACAAGTACATTCAAAAAAAAAAAAAATATTAACCAAAACTAATGCAGAAGAGCTGTGCTAAGGTGAGAGAGAGTTGCTGAGTCCTGACGGCTTACCAGTTTACTTGTGAACTTCCTGTAGGAAAGGCCGGCTGGATACGTGAGAATAACACGGCTGTTGTAGGAATTTTCCTCTGAGTTCTCCACTGATACTGTGACATTCACCAGTTCATCAATACCCACTTTAACCTCGGAGGATCTGACAGATTATAAAAAAAAAGGAGAGAATTAAAGTAAAGGTTAAGCTATGAATCTGCATTCATTGCATTTAGGCAAAGTAATATCTTCTCTTTGATGCTAATATTAGCATGCTAACACATCTACAGTTAAGTCCAGCCAATGGGTTTTCAGGCAATTCAACTAAAAGCACAAACTAGCAGTGATAAAGGCAAAACAGGGATCTATTAAATCTAGGTTATGTGTTTTAAGTTTTGTGCCAATCAGAGTCCCAGATAGAATATATGTAGTTCTAAACACCAAACCCATAAAGACTTAAAATAAAACCAGGTTGATTCATTTGAATGTAAAAATGTGTTATACTTAATAATAATAATAATAATAATAATAATAATAATAATAATAATAATAATAATAAAAAGGCCACCAACAACACCAAAAGTAAACGTGTGTCCACTAATTTCAGTTTGGGCTTCACTTATGTTTCTCACCTGGTGAAGTTCAAATCAACTTTCAGGTTGTCGACACATTTGTTGTCAGTGCCGCAGTTGATCTCAAAGCCTATCTGTGGACGAGAGGATAAAGTCAGATATATTCATTAAGGAAGCAAACAGCCAGCAAAGATGTGGTGCATCAAGTCTGTCTGACTACTCTTGCAAATTGAAGATCACATGACTGAAGTGTTAAGGATGATCAGTAAACAAGGTTGCTTACAGGATGAAAGGTGGTTGTTTGAGCCTGCTGGGCGAGACTTGGTTTGAGATTTTCTGCAGAGGGTAGTCCTTTAAAGGTGAATTTTAGTTCATTGTTAAGTTCATTGAGAGCATCTTCTGGACAAGACTGCAAGGAGAGAGCACAAAGTTGTGATTGTTGGTTTGAATTACATGTCTTTAAAACAATATGACCATCAAAATGACTTTTCCCCCCAAACTGAATCAATTAATTTGAAGTACATCAAAATGATGGTGTAAGGTTTGAGACAAATCACCTCAATAAAGAAGTTCACATTGGAGCATTTTGGCCCAGTTAAGTCAACAATAACTGATCTGGTCATCTCTCTTTCAGTCTTGCTGATGTAAGCTCTATTTTTGGGGACCTTACGAGTGGCATCCAGTGTCAAAGAAAAAGTAATATTTGCTCGAGCTGCAATAAATAACAATTTAATCAGTGTGTTACTCATACACAAAGATACAGACATTTAAGTAGATGAATATGTGAAAAAGTGAAGATAATGAACCTGTTTGCACCGAAGAATGTTTGGTCATAGCAAAGCACACTTTAGCTGAGCTGTTCAGTGGTTTTGTGCAGTCGGGATTTTGAGTAGGGATTTGGGCTGGAATGAATGATATCACAGCTTCTACCATTACTATGGGCTGTGATCTGGAAGAGGACAGAGAAGGGCAATACATGAGAACAACCTTTGGCTTTGTGATCAATAATCCATCAAACTCATCTTTGTATCATTACATTAAATGAAGAGAAACAAATACAACATACAATATTATTGACAGACATCTTAAACTAACCTGAGTAGGACCACTGTGCCCTTTGAACCCACAGCTAGGTCAGGCAGAGTGTCTCTACTGTGGTCAAAAGACAACTGACTGATCGACTGACCGAAGAACTTGAGTCCTGCCTGGACCGCAGAGCCAGCAATTCTCTATGTATATGAAAGTACTTTAGTTCATCACATTTGAATTTATACCTACAGGATGTGTTAAATCTTTTGTGGTGGTTATTTAAGCTCACTCACCTGTGAGTAAGTGGGATGTATTCCCTCCCCTCCTCCTTCCCCATTAAATATATAGATGCTGCCTTGACCTTCATTCTCCAAAGGTGCTCCAATAGCCAAATCACTGAGTCGGTCTGTGTTGATGTCAGGGAGCACAGCAATAGCAGAGCCAAACCTTGCTCTGTCAGACGCAGTTCCTCTCAACACCAAAGGAGAATCAAAGCGACAATCGACATTCTGGTGAAAATACACATTATATGAGTCTATGTTCGCATGAGCGTTACAAAAATAGAAATATGCTCATTTAATTGAACTAAATAAAACTTTTTATTTACCCAACCAGTTAATCTGCAAACATAAACTCTTCCCTCTCTGTCGGTTTCCTTGTACATTGGGGCAGATATGAGGATCACGTCAGTGATTTTGTCTCCATTCACATCCATGGCACAAACCTCTGCTCCAAAATATTCACCAGACTGAAACTGTGTAAAGCACAAATGTTCACAGAGTGGTTTAGTAAATAACTTTATTTATTTATTTATTTATTATTTTTTTATTTATTTACTTTTATATATATTTACCAATCTGGACCATCTATTGTTTTTAACAGTAAACACACACCTGCCATGGGAAAGGATCGATCTTTTGGCTTGTGTCTCTTCCGTGAACTGTCATCACAGCTCCTCTGTGTTTATATCTCGGAGCACCAACAATTGTCAGTGGACCTCGAGAGGTTGTAGCAACTGTGATAGAATAACCTATAAAGTGAGAAGGTTTCAAAGGTTTAGCCAATGTTGACAAATCATTTACATGTTTCTAATTTTTGTGTATGTGAAAACTAATCAATATATGTCTAAAGATAAAATGTTGATAAGGATAATATGATGCTAGCATATATCTTCTGACTTGCTGTTCTTCATTTTCACTTTCCATGATCCATTCACAGATTTGCACATTTTATGTATTCATACTTGTCATATTCATATATTTGTTTAAAGCATGGGAGGAAGTTATACTCATATACCCATATAACTGTCAGTCTCTATATTGTCAGGGTCATATGAGCTCCACATCCCCCCTCGAGTTGTGTATTTCATGTAGCCTCCTCTCCACTGGTTGGCACCAATAATACCTATCTGGAAACCCTGGAATTTCAGAAACGAGTTTAATAAAATGTGCTTGCCATAAACCATCACCATCACAAAAATGTTACATATAGATACATTATTAATTTTAAATATCTATTCTCTGTAGCTGTCTGTCTGTCTCACCTCAGGACCATAAGCAGCACTGAATCCCTCTTGAGCCATTTCCAATTTCAATGACGCGCCACCAGATTGAGATCCTGTAACAGATAAAAGAAATGAGCACTTTCTGAATTCCAGTCACATAAAAAAAACAAAACAAATATAATAATAACAATAATATAATTCTAAAAAACTAAATTGTTATAATGAGTTTGCATCTGTACCTTCGATTGAGAAGATTTTATCCTGCAAATTTTGTCTTATTTTGTCAAGCGCGTCAAAGTTCTCCACTTGAAACACATGCTCACTTGAGGGATAAGATGCAATTGTTTCCAATTCCTTTTTTGCATTGAAATTGGTAAATGCTCGGCCCACCTAAACATGTTGATAAAACATAGTCATTTATGTTAGTTACTCTAGAATAGGTCGTCACTGTATTATCTTGAGGATTGTGTGTCAACTTAGCATCCCACGTGTACACATCAGTGTCTTAACAGTGTAACATCACTCACAACTTACCCCGATAGCAAATCGAATGATCTTTTTCTGCTCAGCTAAATTCACTGAATCTTGCAGATAAAATCCATCCTGAGACTCCCCGTCAGTAACGACAATCAAGATCTTCTTCACATTTTCTCTGGCGCCTGCACTTTGTTTGAAAATATCTTCTCTGTTACAACATGAAAGATATGATGTTAATAAAAATGGATTAATTTTTTTGTATCTATTTTTATGAGAATTTTCTATCCACATTTTATTATCAGTTTTGTCACTTTCCTGGACATCTGCAGTACATTTGTGTTTCTAAATATGGATGTTATCTCAGTAATGTGATTATACTGGTTTAACTCTCCACATTAAGTTCGCCCAGTTGTGCAGGAATGTGACTAAATATATTTTCAAGACTTTTACATCAACACCACAATTTGAGTAAAAAGTATGTACAATGTATGCACGGTATCAGAACCTACACAACATATCGGATGGCCCTAGCTGTACGAGTTCCTCCTGTTATCTGGATAATTTGGTCAATGTTATATTCCCACTGTTGAAATGTGTATGAGTTTCCAAAGGTATAGTGAGATCGGACTGAGCTGGAGAACTGGACAATGGCAAACTGCAAAATTGGAGAGAAAATGTGTCAAATAATGAAGTAATATATCTATAGATAGATAGATAGATAGATAGATAGATAGATAGATAGATAGATAGATAGATAGATAGATAGATAGATAGATAGATAGATAGATAGATAGATAGATAAATAGATACCTTTGTATCCTGTGACAGAAATGACTTGATCATTTGTTTTACAAATGTCTTCATTTTAATAAAGTCTGTATTGATTACGCTGCCTGAACCATCCAACAGAAAAGCAATATCTGCTTCAACTCGGCATTCTGTGAAAGACATTAGTCAGACATTACAATCATCTGTTCATCACTCATATTAGCATTTAATGTTTTCTATATTATATGTACAATGTATGCAGCAGACACATTTAAACAGCCTTCACAATAATGTACTTGCATTTTTTAGATGCTACATGAATAATCTATTCTCATTTTGTTTCATTCTGTGCTTTAATTAATTGTAAGTGTGATTTATGTTATTGCTGAATTTACATCTAATGGTTGTTTTATATTATTGGACATTGTTTTATGTTTAGAATATGAGTCTGACAAGAGACGTACATGAGGTGTTTGAAATGGCTTTTACATTTAATAATAATAAAAATAATAAATAGCAACATATTAAAAGGAAGAATCAGTAAGTATAAGTACTATTTCTAATACAATAATATTGTATTTACCTGGAAGAGGAAAAGGCATAGTGGTGTTCCAGCCAGAAGATGTTATTTCAAAGCAAGCACCACTGTACAAGGTGATACTTCTGCAGTCTTTGGGGATAGTTGGGCCACATACCTGAAACGAGACCAGATTTGATCCTGATCAAGATAAAATACAATGACTGTTCTCTCTTAAACAACAGTTTTTATTGATACTTGAGTTTAAGAGGGTCAATGTCTCATGTGGTTTTTACTAACTCACCAAAGGGTTCATATTGTTGGGGTTACTTGTCATCGACAAACCAAGAGTCATGTTGTTGAAACCTGGGACTGAATTAACAACATTTAACATTAATGTTTAAACATATAACATTCAATTAACAACAATGCTTAGAGAAATAAATTGTTGTTTACCATTACCCTGTAGAGGTTGGCAGTCTCTATCATTGCACTGATATATTCGACCCCTTCTATTCTGTGAAAACTGTTCAAGAGGAGCACTGACAATCAAGCTGAGGAAATAAAACCAGACTGGTGAGTGCATTGTATCAGATAAAGCAGTGCGGTTTGCCTGTTGAGAAATACTAATGACTTTGATTTCACCAGACATATATCTCACTTACTCTGATTGTCTTTGCATCACTTTGTAGCCAAACCCTGCAGCAGTTTTACTCCATGATTTCCAGGCCACAGGATCGATATTGAAACATAGTGCAGTTCTTAGCACTGAGAAATGAAAAAGAAAAGATGTGACACAAAGCTTCTATATGTGCCAAATATTAGTGTGATTATAGCAACTTACAACAAATTATTGTCATCACAAACCTTTTTGCCATCAGGAAAGTCTTAGTACTCTGTGTTGTACAGTCTATTCATAGACTATAGTGGTGTAGGTATAGTTATATAAGTGTATAGGAAGGTTAAATATCGTTAGCCTCGTAGCATAATTGCCTGAGTCATTTTTTGGCCAAATTAAGATATTTACATAACTTTACTCCTACCACTGCTGCATCATCCTGTCTTTCTGCCTAAGTTTCAAGCAAAATGGCAGAGCGCATGAAGAAGCAGCTGATCACAAGTAAAGCCTTAACTTAACAAAACTAAATTGCAGATGCACAACTTTACTTGCTTCAACCTGAACAACAAAGATGAGCATGAAGGCTCCTTCAGCAGTGAGGTTTTTGCCCATCTGCAGGCCAAGCACTTTGATTCAGTCCTAGAGGCCAACAGAAGCGTCAAGAAAGTAATTGTCTGGAGTGATGGCTGTGGATATCAAAACGGTGTGCTACCATCAGCAACACCTACCGTCATCTGGCCGTGAAGCATGGTGTCACCATCTGAGTGTCTGTGTCTGTGTGTGTGTGTGTGTGTGTGTGTGTGTGTGTGTGTGTGTGTGTGTGTGTGTGTGTGTGTGTGTGTGTGTGTGTGTGTGTGTGTGTGTGTGTGTGTGTGTGTGTGTGTGTGTGTGTGTGTGTGTGTGTGTGTGTGTGTGTGTGTGTGTGTGTGTGTGTGTGTGTGTGTGTGTGTGTGTGTGTGTGTGTGTGTGTGTGTGTGTGTGTGTGTGTGTGTGTGTGTGTGTGTGTGTGTGTGTGTGTGTGTGTGTGTGTGTGTGTGTGTGTGTGTGTGTGTGTGTGTGTGTGTGTGTGTGTGTGTGTGTGTGTGTGTGTGTGTGGTGAAGTGAATAAGCCAGTCTGCTTCCTGTAGATCCCAGTTTTTGTTAAGTTTGACAAGTTACCTTATGGTTACAGGTATGTTATGTTTGCATGTATGTAAGTCAAAAATGCCTAAGTCAAGGCACAATTCTGCTTAAGTATTTTTTTATTTGTTAAATAATTGACAATGGGTCTTTTTCTTTTATTCATATTTGTTCAGACATCTGGTTGAATATTCTGTGAAAATATCAATAAAAAATACCAATCTGATTTCTAGAAATTGTGTTTTTTCTTGTTTCCCAAAAACACTGAACTATGACTTAGGAAAATTATGCTATGAGGTTAACGATATGTAGGTATAGGTATGCATATAGTGGTGTGAGTTGATGTCAACCTCAAAGTCTTTTTTAAAAATACCACTAGGGGGCACTAACGTACAAACTTTTCAACTGTGGCAAGATGAAGTGAGCTGGTGAGTCTTCATCTTCACTTGTGACTTTTTCATGACATTGATAAAAATAACTTAACTTAACTTAATAACTTAAATGTAAAGTTACTACTATAGTACCACAACATGGACACATGTAGGACTTTCTTCAATACAAGAGATTTTCTGACACCATGTGATTTTCATTACATGAACAAGGTCCTAAAATGTTTCCTTTTTTGGCCAGATGACTGACTGATTTACGACGACTACGATGACTGGGACTATATGAATTCATAACGTGTGTTGTTAAAGGTCATACAGACACTAGTATGATTCATCAAATAGTTACTGACAAAATGTCAATGCATACTGGTCAATAAAAAGTTTATATAAAGGCCTCAGTTTCTGTTTCTGTTTTTTCTTTCCTTTTCCGTGTCACAGCATTGCTGTAATCTTTACTAGAAAAAAAAGGCAGTGACAGAGATGCTCTATTGACTCCTATCACTCTGTAACTGACCATTTGTGTGAGTGCTCTGGAAACATCTACTCAGATCTGCACAATCATAGTATTACACCAACAAATGATGTTAAACCTACATCATGAATTTGAATGTCCATAACTCACTGATGATGATTCTGTACCAATTTTTTAATGATAATTCTTTACTATGCTTACAACACATAATATAGGAACATGAGCTACAACTTATAAATATGTAAATATTTTAATATACAAATTTATGTAAATGTACAGGTATGTGATATGTGAAAGGAAATGTCATTTTCTTATTTTCTTCAAGTGAAGTGACACGATACTATGTTCACTGGCACACACACACACACACACACACACACACATATATATATATATATATATGTGTGTGTGTGTGTGTGTGTGTGTATATATATATATATATATATATATATATATGTGTGTGTGTGTATACACACACAAACAGACAACAGACAAAATCTAAGGGTTCAAACTTGTCTTACCTGACAAGAATATTGCAGTAGTTATTATGTGGTCCATTTTGAGACTCCCATGGAAAATGCTGAAAGTATGATGATCACTGAGCACACATCCACGTATTTGGAAACTATGAGAGGTAGCAATGTATTTCTCCTACTGTCATAGAGGGAGATGTTGAAAGCAAAATGCAGAAATCACAAGGTCTCAGTTTAAGCAGTCAGACAAAGGAAATACTATGTAGGAGGGGTCAAAATATTTGCAAAACCCTACTGGTTTATGTGTGAACACTAAATGTTGTCAGTTGATTACACAAAGTGTATATTCAGTTAAATTCTAACGAAATCATTAACGACAGATGGACTACTTTTTTAATAACAAATAAAATGAAACGTTAAAATAAATCAGATTAAGTGCAGCTCTTGGTGTGGCATTAGATGTTTGGAATAATGATAATGATATGTGATGGTTTTATATTAATAACAGAACAGTCTTTAAACAGGTATATAAAAAGCATCTACAACAGGAAGTTAAATTGATAAACATCTACTTCAGTTATATGGAATTGGAGTAATTATCTTGAGGTTTTGTGTAGCATGTAAAGTCCATTGTTTAGTCAACTAAACTATTATTCAGAGATGGATGACAAACCAAAAGAGGTTCATTTCTCCTTTTGGTTCACTTCCTCCTGTGATCACGAACTCCAGGAGTGTTTAGTACAGGCATGTTGAATAGCACTGTCCTAAATGACTTGATCTCTACTGTTAAATCATTGATATGAGTTTGTTGTGTCTATTGTTATCTGTCTCTTTGTCACATCTCTGCACGTTGAGTTTTACTTAATGGGCAGAGTTTTACTACTAAAACAACATCAAGCCGATGGTTTTGGTTCACCATGGCAAGGTTTCACATGACTTCTGTATTCAGATAACCTGCTTGAACGAGAAAATGACACTTACTTTAAGTTTTGTGCAGCCTGGCTGTATGCTAGTGCAACCTTTTGCTATACAAGCAAAGGCAATCAAGAAAGGTCAAGAAAAGGTCAAGGATCACACCACTGTGTCGCTGTGTCTGGATTGGATTTCTAAGGGCAGGTTAGCAATGTTGTCACATGCTTGCCAGGTCTCTGTATGATGGACTGTGTGTGTGTTATCTTCCACCACATACCCTTTCAAATGACCTCTGTGTGCTACGATGCCCTTCTTAGCTCACTGAATGATAAAATTATAAAAGAACTGCACTTGAATAATTTCACTGTATTTTTTCAGACACAACCTTATAATAACATGCCCTAAACTAAGATGTACAGAGTGATGTGGTGTAACCTCCCACAGTAACTGTGCCTTACTCAATCTCTTTCTCTGCCATTCATTCAAACACTCTTTGCCCTTTCACTGGCTGATCAACACTCCATGTTACTCCAGCCCCAGTCTCTCTGAATGTCACGAGCCATCTCTGGTTGCGTCCTGTTCTTTTTATAGCTGGGCAGCTGAAATGTGAGGGGTCACAATGGGTGGATAAATACAAGGGCCAGTGGGCTGGAGGGCTGTCGCAGACGAAGGCCGGATCTTCTCATTCCCTCTGTTCTCTCTCAGCTCTCCTCCTAAACTCAAAGGTAAAAGAACAGTAAATTGCATCTGAGATAAATATGTTGCTACAATACAGCTAACCGCTGAACATTTTGTTCTTATGAAGTATGAGCTGAATATCCTGTCACACACGCTAGATATATAAAGGAGCAATGTCTGTTTGTCATCACACCTAAGTTGTGCGAAACATATGTCTTTGTCACATAGTAATTGTGATACTCTTCTCTCTTTTTCCATTGCATTGCAAATAGTGACTCACTTCAACTTCTTATTTGAACCTGCCTTTGTTGGTCCAGATTGTCTTGCTGTTTACTTCCTCTATGTTTTGCAACTTGTGAACAGTGAAGTGGGTGAAACTGCACTATTATCTTTGACGCTGCAGTCTGCCTTCATAACGCTTTTCATTGCTGTGTATATTTAGTCCATACTATTGATAGTGGAGAGGCACAGTCTGGGGAGAGAGAGAGAGAGAGAGAGAGAGAGAGAGAGAGAGAGAGAGAGAGAGTGTAGAGGAGGTGTGCCATACAAGTGTATGGTAGAGGAATGAGGAGGGCAGGGCCTGTGAAGGGGAACAGAAATGTCAGGGATAAGAGGCTAGAAAATGGAATAGGTCATCCGCATGCTTGTCATGGCTTTTCAAGGGTGGTCAGTTTCGTGAAGTACAGGGCAGAGGAGGGCTCTCTGACACTGGATACCTTGTGCTGCCGCATATTGTGCCGAGGGAATAGTATGTAACTCTAGCAGACGAAGCAACCTATGTATGCTATGGCAGAGGGTTAGCTGCCTATAAATACTGAATACAAACAAACAGACAGATAGACTTGAAAGTAATACCATGCAAATGCACCATGTTTCTTTCATTTAGTACTTAGAACCACAAGTTTTTGATATGCAATTCTGTTGAACTTTTGTACCCTGGTGTAGTTTTGATCCTGCGTCTTCCCCTATAAGCTCTAAGAAACCTTATCTAAGAAACCTTTCCTTATTATTTCACCACCACCACCACCCCTCTCTTCTGTCAGAGTCAGGATGCCTCACTCATACCCCTTCCTCACTCCTGAGCAGAAGAAGGAGCTCAGTGATATTGCTCACAGGATTGTTGCCCCTGGCAAAGGAATCCTCGCCGCAGATGAGTCCACAGGTAAAGAATTTGAAGAAATTGGTTTGCTTTTTATAATTGATAACACTTAACAGATAACACTTAATATTATCTGGGAGTCTGGAGGTATGAAAAGGTCGTCTAAGTGTCATACAGACAGATATGCATTATGAGGAAGTAATGGTGTATTTGGGTGGTGTCTCTACAACTTTTGAACTTTAGAAGTAGAACTTGACACTTAAACAGACTATGTAACAGACTATATGAATTGCTAATTATGTACTGTTTAATACTGAAAATGTCCCCTTGTTCAACTAATAGAGATCGATGTCTAACCTCTAGGTAGTGTGGCCAAGCGCTTCCAGAGCATCAATGCTGAGAACACTGAGGAGAACAGGAGGCTGTACCGCCAGCTCCTCTTCACGGCTGATGACCGCATTGCCCCTTGCATTGGTGGCGTAATTCTCTTCCATGAGACCATGTACCAGAAGGCTGATAATGGCAAGTCCTTCCCCCAGCACCTCAAAGAAAGAGGCATGGTGGTGGGCATCAAGGTCGACAAAGGTGTTGTCCCCCTGGCCGGAACCAATGGAGAGACAACCACCCAGGGTGAGGGAAAAGCAGATCTAGATACGCACAAAAATGTGTCAGCATCTTAGTTTATCTCTCTAACTCATCTAGTGTGTGCTCTCTCCTTCTATTACAGGTCTTGATGGACTTTACGAGCGTTGCGCCCAGTACAAGAAGGATGGTGCTGACTTTGCCAAGTGGCGCTGTGTGCTGAAGATCACCCCCACCACTCCATCAAAGCTGGCCATCATGGAGAACGCCAATGTCCTGGCTCGCTATGCTAGCATCTGCCAGATGGTAATATGTTGTTTCCACTTCCACTTAACTTAAATAAACAGAAACATTCAAATACAAATGCTCTTATCAATATAGAAAGGTCACAGAAGCTATTACAAATACTATTTCATGAACAGTACACCGTATACACAGTATATCGCATCACCAATTTACATCATTGAGTTTTGGGTGGAGAAAATATTGTAACACTCTGCTAAAGTGCTATGCTGCCAGGAAATAAAGCTAGAAAAATACTGTGAAAGGCTACATAAGGAATACTGAGAAAACAAGAAAATGAAAATAAGGTTATCAAAATGATAGCTGTTTTGAGTAGGCCACACTATATATTAACAAATAACAATGTCAATTCAGCAGGGAATTTCACAACACCTTATTTTAGTGAGGAAACCAAATTAATGTTACTTAATTCAAACTGAGAAATGAGGACAGCTTTTTTAGGGCTGAAAAGTTTCTGGATTCAATCTTATCTCAACAGGACATTGGGTAAGAGGCAGGGCCAGAGGAGCTATACAGAATTACAACATTTACATGTATGAAGTGTTTGTTGTAGGTTTTTACAAATGGTACTTTACAATTTAATAAAACTGGGAAATGAGTGAGTCATTTTTCACATCTATCTGGATTTTTTAACATTGTCACTGTTGTGATTGCCCTCATCCCTGCCCTCCTCAGCACGGCATCGTCCCCATTGTTGAGCCTGAGATTCTCCCTGATGGTGACCATGACCTGAAGCGCTGCCAGTACATTACTGAGAAGGTCCTGGCTGCTGTGTACAAGGCTTTGTCCGACCACCACGTGTACCTGGAGGGCACCCTGCTGAAGCCCAACATGGTCACCGCCGGACACTCCTGCTCTCATAAGTACAGCAACCAGGAGATTGCCATGGCAACTGTTACTGCCCTGCGTCGCACCGTACCACCTGCAGTTCCTGGTAAATTAATTGCGTTAACAGTTGTCCTTTTGTTGTGCATGGTGTAAACACAACCAGTTTTTACGAAATATTCAAAATGCATTGCTTAACTCGCTGTCATCCTCCCGCACAGGCATTACCTTCCTCTCTGGTGGTCAGAGTGAGGAGGAAGCCTCTGTCAATCTGAACGCCATGAACCAGTGCCCTCTGCACAGGCCCTGGGCCCTGACCTTCTCCTACGGCCGTGCCCTGCAGGCCTCTGCCCTCAAAGCCTGGGGTGGCAAGAAGGAGAATGGAAAGGCCTGCCAGGAAGAGTTCATTAAGAGAGCTCTGGTATGTATAAATATCAAGTAAAAACAGCACAGATGCTGCAATAAACTTTTGTTTAGAGAACTGTGTGAACTTCATTCAATAATACTGTTCTTTGTACCTGTTACAGGCTAACAGCCAGGCCTGCCAGGGTAAATATACTTCCTCTGGATCCAGCACAGCTGGCGGAGAGTCACTGTTTGTGGCTAACCACGCTTATTAAGCATGGACACTCACCATTTGTCTTTCCACTTTTTCTTCTCACCAATATAACATCACCAGAAAAAAATTATCTTTCAACACTACAAAATGAAACTGTCAAGGAGATTCTGGAAAAAAAAAAAATGCTCTGCTTCCATTCCCTAACCTTTTATTTTTAAACACCTTTTTTCAGGTGGTAATTCCCACGCTGTTTTTACACATCTTGTACTATTTTTTCCTTGGTCTGATTCCACCAAGTTCAGTATATAGCATATACTTGTACCATGGAATAAAGTATTTACCCTAATATGTTGTTCTGTCTTTTTTCTTTACTTTACTCAACATTATTGATGTCTGTTCAGCTGCTGACCATTAGATAAATAAATACATGTATCAGTGTATATACTGAAATGTTTTGCAACCTGAAAAAATGAAATTGACCTGAAATGCCAAGCTGAGTAAGTAAGGTATAGAGCAGTGTAATTACACTTACACAAAATGTATAAATCATAATTGTTTAAAAAAAACAAAATCTATTCAACTGTGTTAATACAGATTTGTCCAACGTATTATGGATTGAAATACATCCCATCTGTTAATAAGTTAAATAACTTTGATAAATGACAATAAATGACAATGTTGACATTAAAAAAACTCATTAAGTTAACTCATTTACTCTGACAATTAACTACCTTAATACAAACATAACATCTTAATTAAATCTTCTTATTTCATGTACATATACATGTACATACATGTATATGTACACACATAAAGCACAGACATAAAAGATGTACAAAAGCAAACTTTACAACTGTCAGATCATTAAAACAACAACTAGGAGGAGGTTTAACTTACGCTGTGGTAAATATGTCTTAGTAATATTTATGTAAGCAAAGGCAGCTGTGATATTTTTTATATACATCAAGACTGGGGTTAAACTTGCGTTGTGCTTCTTAGAGAACATTTGCTTCTTCTTTTTAGCATAGGTCCTCATTTTGATCAGGAAGTGTGTGTGTGTGTGTGTGTGTGTGTGTGTGTGTGTGTGTGTGTGTGTGTATGTGTGTGTATTTGTGATGTTTCACACAAAATATAATGTAAAGACAACAACATCAACCAGGCAATTTATCTGTATAGCTATTCATTCATACACAGGGCAACGGGGCAAAGTGCTTTACAAAGGCATAGAAATGAAAATCACAGAATAAAAGCAAGACATGCATAAAATTACATTAAAGTCAACGTGTAATTTTTCAAAAAAAGAGTAAAAAAAGTAAAAAAAAAAAAAAAAAAAAAAAAAAAACAATAGCAGTAAAGAAAAGTGTTGTCAGGCCTGAGCTCAGGCGCGTCAGCTGGTCCAGATGTGCCTTCAGTTATCCAGTTTTCAGTGTTTTCAGCTTTGTCTGAAAAAAGGGATTTTCACTTGTGATTGACACTTTTATATCAATGATCAGTAACTTGTTTCATCACTGTAGGTCATGGCAAGTTATGCATACATATACTTTGCAAAGAGTCTTTAATTTCAAGACATTGTAATCAGATTAACACAACAATTACTACTGGCTGCTTTGCAGCCTACCACTACGTCATAACAAAATACAACAAAAGGAAAGAATGAGGAAACATAATTCAAACTGAGGCAACATTAATCCAACAAAGCTACAATGTAATTATACTTAAATCATCCAAACTCAACAGTAAGTGCTATGCTTGTGTACAAAATTAGAATCTAAAAGTAAAACTAACATGCCAAAATGATGGCTATAGAAGCGCTGTCAATAAAATGACAACGAATGCAAGATTAGCTGCAAGGGTTGGTGCTGCGGAGCTCGGAGAGTCAGTTGGATTTGTGGAGTTTGCGCGACACTCAAAGCTGTTGTCTTGGTCAGTGCCACTGGAAGTGAAAGTCACAAAAGTGACTGCTGCTCCTGCCACTCGATCCTTGATCCAAGTCTCGTACTGAGACACACGGGCGTAGACTTCAGGGAAATTAGCCTGGGCGCAAGGTACCCCAAAACTGGTAATCCCAGCCTGGATCCACACTGAACTTTGTTTGCATTGCAAAGGTCCACCGGAGTCCCCCTTCAAAAAGGTGAAACACAACATACAGTCACCACACCTAGTGATAGGGACACATACTACTGGAATACTGTAACCTGTTGTTGTTTTGTGATTGTATTGTCTGTTGGTTTTATTATTTGATCTGGTAGAAAACCAGTTTCTCTACTGGCATTAATAAAACTTTCTATTCTATTCTCATTCTCCCTGATAATACTATTTCAAATAAAAGTTGACATTATAGCCTTGGGATAGTTTGTATTGATGTCACAGTGATATAATTAGTAATAAAGGCTTTTAATACGAATATACGTGTGAATACAGGGAATACATATTCTAAAGAAGGCTTCGGAAGTAAAAAAAAACAAACAAAAATAACAACCGCAGATAAACCCAAACCTGCTACTGCTACAACAAAGGGTTGTAAGTCTAACCTGACATGCTCCTTTGTTTTCTTGCCCTGCACACATCATGTTGGCAGTGACGTTGACTTCTGACTCATAAGCGCAGCTGCACTGCTTGTTTCCAATAACAGGAATCTGAACCTCTTGAAGTGTCTCAAAAGCTTGATTTGGCTCTGCAGAGAAGAGAATATGATTTAAATCAGTCATCTTCCAGTTTCAGCAATCACAATTTAGTTAGTTTAGTTTGATAGTTTTTGTGTCTCACACACGCAAAAGATAGCAGGTAACTTCAAAGGATTGATATTTCTTGTAAAAAGGGGATGTTTTATTTATAGCTTAAACTGAAAGTGAAATAGAAAATAAAAAATAAAAGGTTTTCTAAAAGGATGCTCACCATCTTTTCCAAGTCTGCCCCAGCCTGAGAGCCAGCAGCGAGTGTCATTGAAGAACTCGCTGGAGTTACTCGCCAGACAGACCGGTCGGATGAAGTCATTGAATGTGACAGTGCTGCTGAGCTTCATTAGTGCAATGTCATTGTTGAAAAGTGTGTTGTTGTAGTCAGAATGGACGATGATTTGAGACACAGACCTTGTCACCTCATTGGGATTAGAACCACTTTGCGTCAGTTTTCCAAAGTAAAGAGTCCACGGACTTGTTAATAATCTAGAGTTAAAAAGTGAGACAGAATTGAAAGTAAGTGATCTTTAGATGTGTAAGATAAAAAATAAAAAAGCTAGTTTCGAGCCAATGTTAATATATTTATAATGCTAGTTCTGCATTTCATCCATTTCAGATTATGATCAGTCAGCAGTAACCTTCAGATGTTTCTGCTTTCTGGCAAACTACCAGTGGTGGTGAAGTGGGGACATTTTTTTATCACCACCACCACATTTGTATTCACACCACTATGTTTTATTAGATAATTTACAGTATGAAACAAACATGTGAATATTGACAGGTATCTTTTACAGCATTTAGCATTTTTATTATTTTTGATTTGTTGTTTAGTAGAATTTACTCTTTCTCAGGTTTTGTGATTTGTGTTGAGTTAGTATGAATTATTCTTACGTCGGGATGCAGTGGGCTGCTGTGAGGACCCACTGGTCACTGATGAGGGAACCTCCACAGATGTGAGCCCCACTGAAGTGGATGCTGACTTGCCAGGGCCATGAACCAGCTGTGGCATTTTCACCACCCACTACCTTTGTGTTCAGAGGTGCCACGCCACAATCTGACAGAGAATAGAAAACTGTAGGTCCAGGTATGTAATATTCATGTATGAACCTAAAATATTTAAATCAGGATGTATTTGGTAGTATGGCTCATATGAAGAGTGACTGTACCTACCCTGAGCCTTTGACCCTGTAGGAAAGAGAGAGATGAAAAATGTCTGTTAAATTTAACCCATATTCCTCAGTAGTGTGTGTGTGTGTGTGTGTGTGTGTGTGTGTGTGTGTGTGTGTGTGTGTGTGTGTGTGTGTGTGTGTGTGTGTGTGTGTGTGTGTGTGGTTAGCCACACTGTGGCATTAAAGTTATAGCTACTCGTACATACAGTATATATCTCCAGTGTCTAAGCTGGAAGACCAGCATTGACTAACATTGTCATATATTAATAAATGACACTGTGACCCACTGCCTCAGTACCAACACCAACCAGTACCAACAAGAAAAGAAAGCTGGAGCTTTGTGGCTTTATGATGGGTTTTATAGAAAATGATGCATGCAGTCTTTTTATATATACACAACAAAGTGTAAATATATATATATATATATATATATATATGATTTACAGTCTGTAGATACACATGATAAATGCTATTGTCATATACAGTGCAAACAGTATTTAGCAGAAAGGTTCTAGTTAAGTCATTGACTAATTCTTACTTCTTACTAATTTGTCCTATATACGCCAGTTTTTATTGCTGCCATGACTGATTTAATATAGTTTGCTCATAAAAAGTCTATTTTCAAATGATTATATTACATTTTTAGTATGTTTTTAATAACTTAAGAGGCAACAACAAACACCCAAATATTTCTGTAACAAATGACAGCCCTGAAAATAAACCCAGCATTTAAGCTAATGGTACAAAATACTTATTTTTTTAAATCATCCTATTCATTACATTACATCCAGTCAAATAGTTTGTGATCGTTTCTGTGTAAGGTAACACTCACCTTGCCCAGTGAAGACTGTAGCTATCAAGAGTATTGCCGACAGTGCGGATGCCATGCTGTACAGTCACTTGTGTTTGGTTTCTGGAAAACACAGAGTCTTTTTGGCACTTGTCATTGTCTCTTTACATATGCCAGTAGGCTTTAAATACAATCAGCACGCCCTACTCAAACTGGTTTTTCTTCTCAGGATGTGCATTTCATTCAGCTGGTTTAAAGAGAGAGAATTTCTGTTCAGGCAGTGATTACATGCAGTTCCTGTCATGTGTCTCATCTGCGTTTACAGACATTATGTTAAACTCATATGACTTTACAGGCCAGTCTAGTTACAAGTAATGGATCAAGGAACGTGGCCTTGACCTTTAACCTTTGACAACCAACATCTAATCAATTCAACTTTGAATCCCTGTGAACATTTCTGCAAAATATCAAGCAATTCATGATTTATCTTGCTCCCATGGACAAAAACAGGCTTGCAAGGTTATGGTGACTTTGACCTTTGACCTTTAATTTTTACGGTGACTGTTTGAACCAAATTTGAAGGAATTTCCTTTAAGATGTTAGATAGATATTCTGGGTGGTTTAGATCTTCAGATAAATGGACGGGAAAAATTGACAATGTCTGTATATACACATGTACTATGTATATATTTATTTGACATTGATGTCATAGATGTCAGTGTCAGCATGTGGAATCACCTTCACAACTGCTGAGTTATTTTAATCCTTTCATCAGCTGCTGGGCCCTCCATCAGACCTCAGTCTTTCAAACTGATGAAAGGAAAAAGAAAAAAATGTGAGAAAATAAGATTTAGAGAAAATAAGGTTGATTCAGAAAAAGAACACAGAGTACCAAACACAAACAAAAATAATCTAACACATTAATCACTTCCTTTTTTTTTTTTTATCTCTCCTCTCTCTACCTGAGCCCTGTCACGTCTTGCTTTTATTTCGAACCCACAGCAGCACAGAGAAGGAACATGAGAAGAGGAAACTATCAGATATCTATTTAACCCAGTGACAGATGGACACTGTGTAATCTCCAGATAAGAAATGTTTCACTAAATGATGTGTGTTAAGATCAATTTAAGAGCAAAGTCAAACAATTTAAACAGCTAATCAGGTTAATGAATATTCAGAGGGAGGCTAAACAGACGGCACCTTTTCCTTCAAGCATCAAACACTTGAGCTGGGTAAAAATTAACCTCAGCCAGAGGGATGGATCATAGCTGGCAGGAGTTGACTGAAAAGACAGAAGTTCTCTACAGAGAGAAACAAAAAAGAAACCGTTCTCCTGTTTTCATCCTTTTTATGCAACCCCATACTAACTTTTCCTCACAGAGAAAAGAGTTGTGGTAACGCCTGAGTGTTTGCCCACATAAACTCAGTGGGATTACCCACTATGTTTGTTCACGGCAACACTGCACCAATGTAAAGTAGCCCCAAAACCTTGGCGGGAGGCCCGTTTGAATTTTAAGTGCCCAGTTTCCCCACTTGTGTGTCTCTGCACATCGAACTGCTTTTCTTCCCTCTCCTTCTCACTCTATCAGTCCTTTAGGGCTCGTTTATTTAGGAGGACGTGCACATATCAAGGGCCTCCTTTCACTCCTGTGAGGCCCAGGGACAATATTTCTTATTCCCCATCTGGCAAGACAATCCCGCCCACTGTCATCTCACAGGTCTATATAAGACTGAAAAAAGGTCCTGATGATAAGACATTGGTCTCAAGACAAGCTAAGCCATGCGGTTTAAAGTCCTCGTCCATTTCGTCCTCCTGACGCTCATAAAGCACGGTGAGTACTGTGTCATTCCACTCAACAGGCCCATTACAAAGGTTACATTGCTGTTCCTGCACAGGTTGGAGCTGATCAGGTAAATTTGCAAATATTGATTCTGATCTGTCACCGATGGATTCTGAAATTGAAAACCTGAAATGTGTAGGTTTAGAGTTTTACATGAGGAAACAGATACCGTTTGTGTAGATGTTGAATTAGATGCTTAAATAACTGCATAAGTGTAAAAATACTTAACATGCATGTTCATTTTGTGGAGACTTTTATTTTCTGTTGATTCATGTATATGCTAGTACCTCTATAAGTTTTGGAGCAGGATATATGACCCTATATAATAGACACTCAGTTCATTAAGTTTAGCAGGTTTGGACAACATATCAATACATAAAGTTAGACTTTTGCTATTTGCTATATATTGATGTAGCCTTATCTCTTATTGTATTGGACCAGTTTCCAATGTGATGCAACCCAATCAATAGGACTACTTCATGGAAATGTGGGATTTAGATTTTAGCATCAGTGTACTGAAACATCGCGATTTGTCAGTTGAGTTGAATTCAGCCGAATGAGCCAATACAATACATTTCACTGTGGCTTTTTCACGTCCCTTGATATCATGATCTTGATATTACATTACATATAATGACATCTGATACTGCAGTTTGAATCTTTATATACAGTGATTAGTGAAGATTTTGCTGTCATTGTCAACCCCCATTGTGTATATACATGTAAACTGCGAACAAGTGTTGGAGAGGATTCCTCATCCAATCCAACATGGAATTAAACTGGGAAACATAAAACACAGAGAATATTTGAATTTCAGTCTAAGAGAAGAGGAATTTTTAATTATTGATCACCATCACTCAGTTCACACCTAGAGGCCAACATGTGTGAGTCATGCCGCAGAAAGCTTATCAAAACTTATGACTCAAGTTCACTTAATGCTGTGTTTGAAAAGAAGCACTGATGATCATGACGGATATTTGTTCTGGGATCGTGGCAGGTTAAGCTCCATTTATAGATCAGTTTTCTACTGACAGAAGTCTGGTATTACTGACATGCGGATATGTCAGTGAAACCAGACTTTTGTGATTTTTTTTTTTTTTTGTCATCATTCTGTGATTGCTGAAATCTGGGTGATATGAAAGCAACAATAGCAGTAAATTGATGCCAAATGGGAATGAGATTACTTAATGCTTTGTCCCTCAGATAGCCTGACCTAATTCAACTGTGTCTGCAAACTGCTGCTATATATTATTAAACACTGTGTAGGCTTTCTTATGTTCAATATGCTAAATATGTGGAACCCAGTGCAACAAATGCATGAAAAGTAGCATTCATGTATGTCTGTTATGTCTATGTGATTTTAATAATGGTACCAAGCAATGAAAAATATGTTGAGCGTGTGTCATTATCAGACAATCATACTTAGTATGTTGTCAAACCACAGCATTAGTCACATTCTTTGACACGCTCATTTGTTTCCTGGTTTTCAAGTCTATGACTACAGGTGAGCACATCCATCAAACACAAAAGGTGCAACATAAACAAGCTGCACTATAGAAAGTTTTCCACTGCTTGACTCTACACATGGGGACAAGTATTTATTGTACTAGTTACTAATTAAACTGATTGAGAGGCCCAGCCAGACTGAAAGGCTCAGTATTTACACTGATTCAAAGAGGTATAGTGAGATTACTGATTTACAATTAAGGAAGAAAAGAAAGAATGTGACATGGAAAATTTCATGAAAATCAAACCCTTGACTCAAAAAACTCCTTGTCACTGTTGATTTAAACTCATGACAGACTTGTGACAGGTTTCATTAAACAACCCGAACAAATGTTTTTTGTTTTTTTTTTTGTTTTTTTGTTCTTCATGTGTGCGGCCCTTTAATGTAAGGTTGGAATAAGATTTATTTTAGAAAAACTTACAAAATCAACACAAAAAGGGAGATTGTGCTGAATAACAACCCCTGTGTTTATCACAGTGCAAATTGGCACCATGAGTTTATAACTGCTGAGGATGTTTAACTGAGCAAAGGTGGGTTTTATTACTCACACATTCAAATTTGTGCTTTTTCTTCTTTCATAAGAACTGACAGATGAATATTAGATCAGCTCTTTTAAAACTATTCAAACCTCAAAGGCACATTTTACCAAAATTTGGCAGAATCACATCTGTGCTGCAGAAAAGACCGTCAGTGAAGATAGTTCAATAAAGAGTCTTTATTTTCACGCCATATAAACTGTCTTCCTCTGTTCTGTTAACAGTGTCTCCAAGTGAAATTCAGGCCAGTCCAAATACAAACACAACCCTTCCATGCAATGTGACGCTCACTGAGAAAGTGGACACCACTCTCTTGGCCGTCAGCTGGATAAGAAATGGCTCTGACATTGCCTCGTTTGCAAAAACAGGAACACAAATAAAGAAAGGCTTCAGCTGGGACACCAGTGATTTTGTCAACGGAGACTTTTCACTGACCATCCTCAGAGCTAGTCTCGACCTGCAGGGCGAGTATGAATGCACAGTCAGCTACAACTCAACACTGCTGCACTCTAGCAATGTTACGTTTGGTATCCTGGGTAAGTCTTACCAAATTACTAAGCACTAAGTTGAATGCTGGCATTTTATTATTGTATTTTTCAATCACTTTCTTATACATATTCCCCTTTTAGCTTCTCCCACCCTCTCCATCCCTCAACAGTGGGTGGTATTAGAGACACAGAGCCAGCTTAAATGCCATGCAGATGGTTTCTACCCTCCACCTGTGTCTTTCTCCTGGACAAGAGATGGGACAGTGATTCAGCCTCCCTACGAGGTTGAAGGTGAACAGACTCCTGATGGTTACTACATGGCTGTGGGCAATCTGACCTTCTATCCATCTCGTGAAGACCAGAACGTAACCTTTGGCTGCAAAGTGTCACACAATGGCAGCTATCAAGAGCTGGATTTCCAGCTCAATATCACCTGTGAGTGACACAGAGACACTTCATATATTTCTTTCACAACAACACAACAGGTTAAGACTATGATGAAACCTGATGACGTTTTTAATCTTCTCCTTATCAGATCTTCCTTCTATCAAACTTTCTGTGGTGCCATCACACTCCAACAACAATCCTCTTACTCTTTACTGTGACCTGGAGAGTTTCTACCCAGAGGATGTGTCTGTATCCTGGATTCAAAATGGCACAACCCTCCCTGAGCCTCCCGCCACTGAGCAAAACCCAGATGGGACCTACAGAACCAGACGCTATTACACTCTGAGCCCTGAGCAGAGGGACCAAGGTGGGAAAGTGGAGTGTGCCGTAAGTCAACCTGGACTGATGCAACCAGTCAGTGGCTCAGAAAACCTTGAAAAACTGGATCCCCGAGGTGAAACTTTGATATTATCTGAAATGTATCATACACTTCCTTTATACACCACATTGCATTTCTTTGCAACTTTTGTGACATATTTAACAGTGTGAACTTTCTGCCTGCAACTGTTTTTTCTTCTTCCTGATAGATGAGACCCCGGTGTTGACTAAATCAGCCAAAGCATCTGTGGCTATGATGTGTATTTCTATAGTGCTAGTCTTCCTGCTCTGTTTTGGCTTTTCTTGGAGGAGAAGGGATGGTGAGTCAGAACTGTCATGTAGCTAAGGTGGTATTTGAATCAATTTTATTTATATAGCACCAAATCATAAATTATTTATCTCAAGGCACTTTACGTAGAGAAGCCCAACATTTCCACAATGACCGAGACACAGTGACAATAGAGAGGAAAAACTGCCTTTTAACAGGAATAAACCTCCAGCAGAACCAGACTCAGAGTGGATGGTCATCTGCCTCGACCAGCTGGGGTGAAAGGGAAACAGAGAAATGAGTAAGAGAAGAGACAGAGGAATAGGAGGGGAGGAGGACAGGGAAGAGGGGGAAAGAAACGAGGGAGACCAGATATATGTTTAGACCAGACCAGGTGGTATATGTTTAAACCAATGTCCTTCCACCAGTGTTCAATGCACTAATTGCTGGCAACTTATCCCATTTTCTAACGCAAACTGTTTGTTTTTTTTTTTTTTGTCTTTTTCACTTCCACTCACCCAGAGAAACAGAAGTCTCTCAGTGTGTCAGGGATCATCCTCCCTCCACGAGTGGTCGTAGGGAAAAAGGGCAGAGTGACGGTGAGCATTGAAGGCAGGAGGGTGGACCGAGTCCAGACTGTATGGTTCCTCAATGACACCCCCATCTCTGACACCTCATTCACAGGTAGGAGAGTGTATACAACAAATTACCATCAGAAATTAATTTAAAATTAACGAAGACCCTTAAAGTTCACAAAGCTACCATTTTTCAATTAAAAAATTACAGCAAGTGGATGGACGGTATCTAATATTTAAGAAATGTTCAACATTTTCAGAAATGCTTTATTTGCTTATCATTGCGCTGTAAACAGGAAATAATGTTACCACACGCAGCTAAATTCAGATATCAGTGGTTAACGGGTCATGTAAACATGAAAACATGGAAATTATATCACAAGTTAGAGCAGCCATTTGATAACTCAGTCTTCTGGAATCAAACCTTCAGCACAAAAGCAAATTAATTCATTTCCCAAAATGTCATGTTAATGTTGCAGGACACACTAGAATAATGCCACCATTGAAGACAAAGTCTCAATTCACAGCACCAAGGAGATTTGTGTTACACTGCAACCAAAACAGAAAGAGGATGCTGTATTTCACCATTAGCTATCCGTCCGTAGCTTTCTCCCAAAAAAGGAAATAGTAGGCAGTGCAAGAACAAAAGTAACTGTGGAAACTTTACAGAGTAAAAGGAAAACCAGAGCCATGTTGCTAATGCTACCACCGGCATCTAGAAACAAACTGCTATTCAATCTGCATTTCATTGTCAATTTGATAGTAAAAACAAAGAACTTTCTGTTAATAGCCTGTCTGGAGAAAGCAGTAGTGAAACTGTGTTATATTTGGTTATGATTGGTTGATTGGTTTGAAAACTGGAAACGAATTTGTCTTCAAGTCATCTGCACCCACCCTGACACAGACTGAATAAAACTGAAAAAGAAAGTGCCCTTGTGCGTTGATGTGTTCAAGTGTTGATGTAAATACGACTCCTAAATCTTTCTATGTTTTCTCTTTTACTCTTAATCCGGACATCATTTAATTCTGCTAACAATGCACAATCCTACACACATAGGGACTTCCAAAGCTAACTTTAACTGCCTCTATAATCCCTTAACCACCATCCATTTGCCCTATGGTCTAACTCTCACCTCCCCAGCATCAGAGAAAGGTCACCTGCTTCCCTCCAGAGGTGAGATGGGTTACTACAAGCTGCACACTCAGGGGCCGCTGCACTCCACTGGAAGTGGTACCCAACAGCTGATCTCGGCGCTCACCTTCATCCCCCAGATTTCAATCCACAAGGCAGCGGTGTTTAAGTGTCAGGTGTCCTACATAGGGAAGGACAAGATCGTAGTGGAGAGGGTGTCAGAGAAGTTTACTATCCTATGTAAGAATGGATTTTCGCTCATACGTTTTGCATTTATTTCTCTATGATTTTCACAATCTGTTCAAGAGTATTTTTTGTTTATAATTCTCTCTCAGCTGCTCCAGAAGTATCAGAAATACAACTGACAGAGACAACAAATGACCCAGGTAATGCAATAACTGATCACATTGTTGAAGTTCAACAGATTTCAAATGTTCCTGGTTGAAACTTGAAATTTCTGTCCTCCAGATGTCATCAGTATGACAGTGCGTGCATCACATTTCCATCCGGACATCATTACCTTCCGTTGGTTCTGTCAGGGGAGTGAGCTGAGCCCGGTAGCCTCCCAGGCCTCATCCTCCCCACGTCCCAATTCTGAGGGCTTTTTTTCAGCCTACAGCCAGTGTAAGTTGCCCCGAAGTGAGCTGGAGAAGGGAGGAACTAAAGTATGGGTCAGCGTCCACCACACCGCCCTGAAGCAGCCGGTCACCCGAGAAACCAGAGGTAACAAAGAGATGATGGGAAAAAGATAAAAATGTAACCTCACAGGTTATAAAATAAAAGCCTAATTTTCGACTTGATCCTAAACAGGTTTCATCAAGAGGCCATGTGTGTCTGAAATCATCAGCACTTCATCGCCCGATCAAATTTCAACTTTGGGGTGTGAAATTACAGACTTCTATCCTCCGAACATAACAGTCACTTGGCTGAAGCTCAGAGAGGGAGAGCGAGACGACAGAGAGGAGGAGGTGATTGAGGGAGGAGAGATGTGGGGCCCTGTGCAGACTCATCCCAGAGTCTACAGGGCAACAGCCTCTCTGAAGAGAAGAGTAACAAATCTGGAGAAGAAGGAGAAAAAAGGAGGGATTATCTGCAGAGTGGAGCATTGTTCTCTACAGGAGCCCATTGAGAAACTCTGGAGAAAGGACATTGGTATGAATCATTGAAGTGTTGCTACTGTTGCTCTTTTGACTATTTTCCCTATATTATAGATGATAAACCTACAAGTTAACTTGCTTCTATACTTCTTCATGTATTAAAAGCTTCTCTTCGTATCCTCCTCAGTTGCTCCTTCCATCCCTTCTTCACTCTCGGTCTGCTGGAGCAGCGAAGGAGTTGGTGTGTTCTCTCTCCTGTTGAAGGGAGGTCACCCTAAGGTCAAATTACTGTGGGCGGCAGGAGGATCAACTCTTTCCCCCTTAGTGTCCAGTGAAACGGAGGAGATAGGAGATGATGGTCAGAGAGAGCTGAAGAGTGTCTGCGCCTTGGAGAGGTCCACAAGTCTGCCAAGTCAGACAAAGAAACAACCAGAGAAACTGAAGAACGGACATGCAATAAGTACATTTGCATACATATTCTTGTGAACACACACATTTTTGCTTTCAAGATAAAACAGTGAGGTGTTGATGGTAAAGAATTGCTGCTAAAACAAAGAGGAAACAATTCTTGCAATGTACACTGACCACAACTCGAAATAAAACTAGGAACTGAAAAACTGATTATTTTTTACCTCAGCTGTATCACATCCTCTAAAGATCTACAACAAACAATGTGTATTCCACACTTTCACAAGCACCGTCATTATGATGCAACTTTGAAAAATGTCAACTTTGTGTCACTTTACAGAAACAACTGCTGCTGTTACAGACCCTGACACCGAAGGGATAGAATACATAGATGAAAAAGTGGACGGAGAGAATAACATCATTGATCGGGACGAGGAAACAAAGTCGGACTTGGACGAAGACAGTGACCATGAAAAAGAAGAAGACCCGGGAGCTTTGCACATCAACAGAGTCAACTTGAGCAAAGGCTCCAGAGAGAATGAGAGAGCGTGTTTGAGGGTCTGCGTCGAGATAACGCACCCTGCACTCAAGTTTCCTGTTTATCGAACCTGGGCAGGTAAGACTCTGCAAAAAGGATGTTACAGATGGTGAGAGATTACAAATAGGGAAACTGTCATTTTGTTGCACAAGAAAAACCTAATTCTCTTTTGTCAAAAGGAAGTTTGCTCATGTTCTGTTGTTTAATTTGTGTTTTCTCTTTCAGAGCCCAATGAGGAAATTTCATCTTCAACATAAAAGTCGTAACCACAGCTTGGTTTAATACACACTACATATAATCTCTAATATGCTGTATGTTTCTATATAAACTAGTAGCCATCTGTCTTTGATGTGATTAATAACTGCAGTTTTGCTTCATTTTTGTTCTTTATTTATTATTATTTTTTTACTCTTAATCTGTCGCCCTTTACTTTTACCGCCAATGCTTCATGATTTTTTTTTTTTTTTTTTTTTTTTTACAAATTTTCATATTGTTGTACAGAAGTAAACTGACAACAATAATCAAGCCCTGTCAATTTTTTTTATTCTAAACTTGCATGGGAAAAAATAAATAAACTTAAATCAACTCTCTGAAAGCATGTGTCTTTGAATCAACAGAAGAGGTTGTTGCTGTGGTCAACAATTCTCTGTTTTTTGACAACTGCAAGTTCTCATTTCAAAAATATACTTGTTTTTTTTTTTTTTTTTTCTTTTACACTCTGACAACATGAGTGTGACACTGTGCTAAGCAGATGTGCTGTGTGGTTAGACTGAGTAATTAAGATGTTGTTTAGTTTAGAACTTCCTCCCAGTAGATTTTAAGTACAAGTACATCTGCCACAGTTGTGCAATGTCAATTATCATATGATTTAAAACACACATACAAATGTTTTAAATCATTTCTATTCAATTCTTCCATATGAAATTATTTTGTATTTCAACTTTCATACATACATATTTTACACTTTTTTTTTTAAAGTCACACACCCATTTACCACATGGTTTGTAACTTTCATAATGTAGCAACACAAACAAATCATAACTAATTTCTTAAACTAATTGCAGATCTTAAAGTGATACTGATTAAAGATGGACGTGCAATTTTTAAAGTATTATAATCATCATATCAGATCAAAAGTGAAATATTCATCAAAATACCCAGAATGCAACTTGACCTGATACACTTGGGTCTCTCTGTTTTTTTTTCAACAGACTCATTAGTGTCAATGTCTAAATATAGTAAACTACCGGTCAGACCAGACCAAGTAAGGTCGTGGCTGAGTGTGTTGGACTGAGAGGGGGTGGGTGTGTTTTAGTGACTGTTCATGCAGCTTTCATTGTGTTAGACGTGTTTGTTTTTGTTATATTTATATATATATAGTCAAGCTGGGGGCGCATATATGAGTCATGTATGAGTTGAAATATCTTTTTTTAAAAAAATGAGTGGGGTGGAGGGTTAATTTGTCAACTCAGGTTAAATATAAATCAACAATTAAGGAAGTTTGACCTGATGACAAATTGCAGAATAAGTCATGGTGGAACATTTTCGTCTTTACTAACGAAAAAAAAAATGTTGCTGCTGTTGGTGGGAAGATCGAGGCTAATTTTAACAGCGAGTCACAGATTCAGCAAACACCGCAGTTTTGCGGCCTTACACGTTTGACGATGTGCAACACTTCGCTGTAGACTCAGCGGCGGCCACTCAGCCGAGCTAATCACCCTCTTCCTCATCATGACACACCGGACATGCTGCTGCTGCTGCTGTAGTTTGAGGAACTAAACAGTGACTTTCAGCTCTGTTCTGTTTGGATGCAGCCTCATGTCAAGTTTATAGTGTGGAAAAAAATCAAACTGGAACTGACAAACGCGTTTGATCTTTATTATAATTATTACTATTATTGTTATTATCCGTATCATTAATCATTATTGTCTACACGGTCACATCCTGAGGAGGACTGGGTCAGATGGTCAACACAGCCAACAAGCAGGAAGTTTGAAGATGGACAACGACAGTACCTTGAACAGGGTGGAGAGGACTTTCTGGACAGTTTGGGTGAGCTGCTGCATTTAATCCAGTCTTCCTCTTACTGATGTAACTATAATATTTTATAATATATAACAGTGACGTGGATGCTGAGTCACCCCCGCAACACGCACGCACGCACGCACACACACTCACACACACACACACGTGTTTGTTTTCATGCCTTGTGGGGACATTTAATTGACTCCCATTCATTTCTTGGAGACTTTCCTGGAAACCCTAGAGATCCCATTTGTTGGTACCACTTGTCTAACCTTTATCTAAACCTGACCCTAACCTTAACTAAACCTTAAGTCATGTCTTCACCTTCATTTTTTTTTTTTTACATTATGGGGACCTCCCTTGTTCCCACAAGAGAGACAGGTCCCCACAATGTGAATGTGTAAACAGATTTAAGTCCCCACAATGTAGGAAAAACTAAGCACACACACACACACTTTTTGGTTGTTATTGTTGTTGTTTGTTTGTTTTGTTTTGTTGCCTTCACCAGTATAATGCACATATGTTTCCCCCATAAATATATATATATATATATATATATATATATATATATATATATATATATATATATATATATATATATATATATTTATAGGAATCTTCTGAGAAAAGTATTAGAGGTTTAAAGACACATAGAGTAAAAGGTTGATTTTTTTTTTTTTTTTAAATAAAAAGGCTCTGTTTTCCCAAGTGGTGTTGGATAAATCTGTGATCAGACCAAACCTAAGTTCAGAAAAACACTTATGGCTGTTGCTGTATGCATAGAGGCATTGTCACACAGAAACAGGAAAGGGCTTTCCCCAACCTGTTGAAAAGCTGGAAGGAGGCTACTGTAAAGCTAACCCTGTACAATAAACTGTAGCCTTAATATTTTCCTTACCTGGAACTGAGGGGCCTGCCCCACTCTAGACAAGTCATTCTCACTAGTATGGTATAAAGTAGTAAAGTATAGGAAGGTAAATAAACAAAGGTGTCTATTGACTCTTTTTATATATAAACAAATGGAAAATAAGAACATCTATAGAGCAAATGTTGATTAAATAAATAAGAAAAACTGTCAAAACTTTGTTTCTCTTTATCTTTCTCAGAACTTTATAACTGAAGCTGTGAACAGAATCCTCCGACCAGAGCCCGTTAATGACGATAACAATGACCCAAACTCCATTCAGCAGTCTTCAGTTGACAGTGAGTCTGCTGACACTAGTCGCCCAGAGGTCAAAGGGGAGAGTGAAGAGGGTGTTGATGAAGCAAAGCCTCCTGCGACAGACTGTCCGCTCAGTTCATCTCGGCCAGTTGTTGCCTGGGAAAGTTGTACCACAGAGATTGAGTTAGGGGCTGAAGAAGAAAGCATTCAGTACAAAAGTGTAGGTAAAGAGGAAGGCAAAGGCGCTACGGAGGAACGGTTTGCTGAAATAGGAAGTAGTAATGAAGGGCTGCTCAACACCAAATATGCAAGAGCACAAAAAGACAAAGAAAAAGAAAACCAAGATCAGACACTGTACAGTCATGGGCATGGTGAGAGACCAGACAGCAATGAGAACAAACATGCAAAACTTCAAGATGATACAGTAAGTGCAGACATCGAAGGAAGTGGAAGAAAAGCAGGTGCTGAGATGGAAATTCAGGCTGCACTTAACGATCATCAAGAAATGGATGAGACTGTGAGTGAATGTCAAGAAAAGGAAGAATCTGATCAAATGCACAATGAAGATGAGCAACATTTGGGGGTAAAAGATTCTGAAGTAAAGTTGTGTTCAATGAGAGATTTTGCTGTAGGAGAGGAGAATGAGGTGCAGAAAGACGATGCTGATACACTGATGAGGCATGAAGAAGTAGAAAATAGTTCTGCATCACCACTTACCTCGGAAAATAAATATGTTGAGGTTGCAAAAGAAGTTGAAAATAATTTCACAACTTGTGACAAGCTGACAGGAAATGACCAAGATGACAAGGGAGAACAAGGCTTTACTTTACTAGATGATAAGTCACATGTGACCTTGGAAAAATGTGTTCATGAATCAGAGGATATTGAACAAGAGCTTGTGACAACTACAGAGGAGGATGAAGAGGAGGAGGAAGAACATGCAAAACCTCAAGATGATACAATGACTGAAAACCTGGAAGGAAATGGAAAAAAAGGTGGAGCTGAAGTGGAGACTGAGGTTGCAGTACTGAATGATCATCAAGAAATTAATGAAACTGAGAGTAAAAATCAAGAAAGGGAAGAATCTTATCAAATGCACAATGAAGATGAGCCGCATTTGGAGGTAAAAGATTCTGAGATAACAATGTGTTTAATGACAGATTTTAGTGTAGAAGAGGAGAATGTGGTGCAGAGTGACAAGACTCATACACAGACGATGCACGAAGTAGTAGTAAAAAGTGATGTTGTGGCACCACTTGCCTTGGAAGAAGAAAATAAATACAATGAGGGTGCAAAAGAAGTTGATAACCATTTCACAACTTGTGAAAAGCTGACAGGAAATGACCAAGATTTCAAGGGAGAACAAGGCTTTACTTTGCCAAATGACGAGTTACATGTGACCTTGGAAAAAGATGTTCATGAATCAGGTGATGTTAGACAAGAGTTTGTGATAGCTGAAAGTGAAGGAGATACGGAGGAGGAGGAGGAGGAGGAGGAGGAGGAAAAGGAGGAAGGGGATGAGGAGGAAGAGGAGGAGGAGGAGGAGGAGGAGGAGGAGGAGGAGGAGGAGGAGGAGGAGGAGGAGGAGGAGGAGGAGGAGGAGGAGGAGGAGGAGAGGGAGCAGAGAGGAGAAGAAAGCATAATTGAGGCTGCAAACAACCAGGCAACAGAAGAAGAAGAACTAGAGCAGGAAGAGGACATCAAAACAGTTACTGAAGAAACTCAAAGCATATTTACTGAACCTGTTGAATGCAACAGAGAGGCCACGCAGAGTCTTGAAGCACAGCTGCACACAGCTGGAATCGCAGAGGAGGAAAAAGAGGATGTGCTTCAGGACACTACAGTGAAAACCAACACAAACGAGACGGATGTCAGTGCTGATATTATGATTGATGAAAAATCTCACCTGGCAACAGCAGACATTTCTGTAGAAGAGAGATTTTTTGATAAAGCTCTAGTGGAACAGGAGAGGCACTTCAGTGAAGGGGAAGACAGCCAAGAGGGTTACATTGAAACAACCTCAGTAACAGTAAAGCCTGAAGGCCAGACTGGACAGGAAGTGGGCAGGGAGTATGAAAAGATTCCCTTGGAGATATGCGAAGGCCAGGTTGTTGTGTCACAGGAGCTAAATCCTCCAACATGTGAGGAAACACAAGAGGAAGTTCCTGAATACAACAATGAGCCTGGAGAAGATGAAAATACAGCACAAAGGTTCCTGGAAGTAGGAGAGTGCAGGGAAATTCATGTAATCCAGTTACCAGAAGAGGTGGAGAGCAAAGAGTTAGAGAGCCTTCAAAACAGACGCACTGAAGGTGATTTTTTATCCGAGAGGGAATGTGCTGGAGAGGAACGAGAAAGAAACGAAGACACTGAGAAGGAGCATATTGAAATACAGCATCTTACAGATACCGAGTTGCCACAGGAAACAGAAAAGCTGCTTGTTGAACCAGTTATTGAAGAATCGGGACATTTAGGTGAGGAAGAGGAAGGAAAATTATTCAGCAGCTCAATGA